>VZRL01001653.1:1443308-1500213 GCA_013397895.1 Origma solitaria | reverse complement strand
CCCGCGCCCCCTCTCTCCGCCGAGCCCCCGCTCCCCCGGGCGCCTCCCTCGCCGGTCCTCGCCGCGGAGCCCCCGGAGCGGGTGAGTGCCGGGCACGGCCCTCCCGGGCTCGCTGAGGGGGCTGGGGGTGCGGGAGGCGCGGGCCGGGGCAGCCCCGGGCTGTGCGGGGCGGCCACCGACAACTGTTCCAAAGTTGGGGCATTCCCCTGCCGGCGGCACTGCCCGCTCGGACTGCCAAATAAAGGGGGGAAAAAAAAATAGCTATAACCCCGCGGCGTCGTTGCCAACTTCTAACGCGTGTCGTGCTGCCGGTGATTGTAATTTAGATTTTATTCTGGTTTTTCCCCCGCCCTGGTTGACGTGAGGGTATCCCGAAAGCCGCCCGGGTCGAACAACCCCTCCATGCCAGGCTCTGGCCACTGTCCGTCCTGGAAAAGCGGGGAAACCCACCTTTTGTATTTCTAGGTGCTCCATCCTCCTCCCCACCCTGTCCTTCCTGGATGTTTCGCTATTACCTGGGCTTCCCTCGCTGTGGCAGGAACATGCGTGTTTGGAAGGGGGAAGCCGTGGTCCGCAGTGGGGAGTTTTGGTGTCTTGGCTTGGTTTTGGGAGCGCTTGATGTGAAATGGCTATGTCTCTGTTTCAGTGCTATTGATTTTTCTTTTTTTCCCCCCCTCTCCTTAATGTATTTTTAGAAACGTGAATGTGGTATATGTTCTCATGTGCAGTACATACAGAACAGCTAAAATAAAACAGGGGCATGGAAAACCCCAGCAAATACAGCAGTGCTTCCATGCACAGGGTGTCCAAAGCCTCAGTACTCTGCTGGGTTTATTTATTAATATGAAATGCTCGATCTCTGTAATTTATATCATATGGAAACTAATTGCTGAATTGGAAGGGTTACCAAACCTCACAGGGCTCCAAAATCATCTTTCTCAGGCATCTGAAAAATAAATCTACTGAACTTCTGTAAAGAGGAAAGGCCAGCATCATTCTGGGAATCCTCCACATGAAGTTTCTCTTTCTAAAGGCAAGCACTATTGTAAATAAGTCGTAATAAAGTATGGCTTTACTCAGTGAGTATTGAAGTGTATACAGAAGATCCCTGAATTTCTAGACAAAATGAAATCTTTGCTAAATCTTGTCTTGCTTTTATCTATGAAGAGAGGGAGGGAAACAAAAATAAGTCAGTTGTGAGACTGACATCAAATAGAAAATCAGTACTTTTCCCAAGGAGTGACTTGCCCAACAGAACCTGAAAACTTCTTAAATTTTGCCTTTTATGGGGGCGGGTCCGTCTGCTGTGGTCTGTTGAATCAATGTGAAGTGGGCCTGTTTCTCCTCTGGAACTAGTTTAGCACCAGTGTAACTTCGTTAACAGAGTGTGTTTGCATTAACGTGAAGAGTAATCAAGAAACTGATGTTTTCAGAAAGGCCCCTGTAGTAATGACACGACAAGCTGTGATTCCTTTCCTCATCAGACCCAATTACACCACCCTTACTCACTCTGAGTGGTACTTTACTGCGCAAGTGCTCCCTGCAATGCTTGTGTGACTACTTGTGTGCTACAGTGCCAATCTGGGTGAGGTAGAGTGGTGCTTATTTTTTCATAACTATTTTATTCCCTGTCCTTGAAATGAGAATGTGTTGGATAACTATTTTTCCTTGGGCCATGAAGAAAACTACTGAGGATTAAGTGTAAATCTGCTTTGTTAAGTGGCTGTACCAAACCCCCCCGTTTAAGATGTCTGTGCTACCAGGTGAAGCGGACAGGTAAGTTTTCTGTGTGTTTAGCTTTCCCTTGTTGCTACAAAAAGTAGGAAAAAGATTGTTGAAAAAATTAATTATCTTGTCCTGAAATTCCTCTGTGCCTGTGGGATTCCATACCTACATGAGGTGTTCAAGCTGGAGTTGTTTTTCTAATTCCCCCTGTCTCTAGAACCACTCCCACCCCCCCCAAACATTTACATTGCATTGTTTAAATGTTTGCTATTGAAATCACTGGCAGAAGGATCAGGCCCTCAGTCGGTTTTCTTTAAAACAGTTGATAATGACTTGGATGTGATGTTGTAGAGAGATAATATTATCTGGTGTGTCCATAGCTCAGATCCACTGTCTTACTACAATCTCAGAAAAAAGCTGTGTACCAAGCAGCCTGTAAAGAAAATATGTCTAACAGAGCAGAATTGTCTTCTGCCTTTCTGTACTTACTTACAAATCTCTTGAAAGTTTGCTTGATACTCTTTCAGAACAAGACTGGATCGCTTCATGTTTGTTTCATGTTTTCACTTCCTTGTATGACTGTGTTCATTGCTAAGCCTTTCTGTCACTGATTGAGATGTTATTGTAATTAACATTAATGATGCAAACTAGATTTTTTTAGAGGCTCTCCAACTCTGTATTGATACTGTCAACTTGTTTGTTTGTTGAACAAAAATCCACGCATTTCACCATTCTCAGAGGAGACAGATTAACCGATTCCAAGTTAATATATGCATGGGAAACCAAGTTATATTAGCTCAAATGGCCCATTGAATCTTGATGGATGTGGTGAATACAGTATGGTTGCATCTGAAATATCAAGGCAGGGTGAAACAGGGGGAGCAGGAAAGGGGACTCAAGGTACAGTCATTAGGGGAGGGTGTTTACACTGCAGAGTTCCATTACATTCTTTCCAGATAGACAGGACTAGATTAATTGGGCCAAATTCTGCAGTCCCTAATTGAACAAAACTCCCGCTAAAATATACTGGAGCTGTCTGCTTGGTTATGAACTGCTGAATTTGTCTGAGAAATGGAGAAAACAGGCAGAGTTTACTTCATTAATTATTTAGGACATTTTTGATTTTAGACTTGAAGTTGATATCTTTCTTGAGTTTGGTTTAGAAGGTGTTCCAGGGTTGCGCCTTTTTAAGGAAAAACTTAATAAATATATCTTTGAAATACACATCCCTGTAGCAATGGTAACATTTTATAATTTTTTTGCAGTGTTAATTATAGTGACATTCACTAAAATCTCCATGTCTGATTCTGAATCGCCCTCTTGAAACACTTGTGAGCTGAGAAGGACTTTTGACTTCTCTCTCTAGAAGTCGTAATTGTTGCAATATTTATATGTTGTATTCTTCTGTACTCTTAAGAAAAGAAAAATAGAGGTGGGGAGAGTTTAAATGGGAATTGGTTGTCATGATATCGTATCTGAAAATATATGCAGACTGGCAGATTATTCCCTGTCTTAAAAATCAAGGCTCTCTAGCTTCCCATTTAAATAAGCAAAATTTGGTTTGCAGTTTGCTTTGGGTAATGAAAGGGAGATTTTTTTGTTTCTACTTTTGGTGCAGTGGTCCTCTGGAAAGTTAGAAACAGCGCCCTGGGGCTCAGCGAAGTGGAGGGTGTATAATTATATGGGAAGGCTCCACAGCATCAGTGAATTAGCATTAGCAGCTGAGTGAGTTTGTTAAGCTGTAGAGATGGCATTATGGAAATCAATAAAATGCTGATTTCTTTTTCTTATTGCAGATTCCATGTTAAAAGGGAAAGATGCTATTTGTTTGTCTGCCTTTCATGTAGGCTTGCCAAACCATTAGTTGATTTGGAAAGGCAGGTTTTTCAGTTCAGGCAATCAGTAGTCAGGTTTGTTTTGTTTTGCTTTTTTTAAACTCTTTAAAACCTTTATTTATTAGATTGTCTTCCAGAAATCACACTAACATCCTGGCCTGCAAGCGGGTTCACGTGTGTCTGTTTGTCAGCAGAGGCAAGAGGGAAGGTCACTTATTTTTCTTACGACATGCTAGTGTGGCATTGTTTGTTGTAGCCCAAATGTTCTGTGTTCCTAACATTCCCGTTTCTGCTTTAAATTAAATTCTCCCAATTGGAGAGAATTTGTAGGGCTGTGATCTACTGAAATCCACAGGCAAAACAAAAGAGAAATAGTGACCTTAACTGTTTTCAGAGCTGTGAGTCAGGAGGAATGTTATTAAGCACTGTAAGATCTGTAATATGCATTGGCCTTTATTTCTTTGTCTCTAAGCTTCTCCTGCTTTTACACCAGAAAGACAAGTACCCAGATCATTCATCACACTGAGCACTTACAGAGACATGACAGACCGACAGCCTTATGTTGCACACTGTGGAACGTGTACGATGCATTAGGTTCTGATGATCTATATAAAACATTTTAATTGGGAGGAACTGTAAATGGGAACGGCTGTCTTCTAATCCAAGGGCTTTGCTTTTTCTTCTCGCCTTCCTGATTGAAATTAAACTTAAGTTCATGATCAGATTATTTCATTTTAATGTAGCTCTATGCTATGATTCTTAATGAAACAATTTATTCACACTAAGATACACTCAGAACTTTGGGGGACCCCTCTGTGCCTTCGTGGTGGATGCTAATTTGGTGGACTTTCTGAAACTGGGAAAGTCCATCCCTGCGGCTTCTTCAGGGATGCTGCAGTGAGCATCTGTTTTGTGACATGTGAGCAGCCTATGTAACTGAGTTCAGATATCACGAGCCTTGTGGAGCATGTTCTTGTGTGAAGAGAAACAGTTCAAAATGCTGGATTTATGATGCTGGCGACACTAAAGGTCAGCAACTTGGAAATTCAGTGCTACGGTTCATGTTGCCATTTCAGAGGGAATTCTGATGGAGGTGTGGTCCCAGCAAAGGTAAACTCACCGGTCTGGCTGCACAGATAAAATAGCAGCCTTACTCTTATCTCTTTGGTAACCCAAACCTGTTTGCTGATAAACTGGCAAAAGTATGTTTATAGTCTCCCTATGCTTTGTTTCTGCTGATCTCTAATTAAGTAGATCCAGGGAAGGCCAGCATGGTGCTTTTAGTGCTCAACTACAGCTTAGAAATGACGCTCTGCTTTCTAATGATTACAAGCAGGTGAAGTGACAGGAAGGGCAGAGATGTTGGAGTAATGTGATATGCAGTTAAATTCCTGATTCTCTAAAATATTTACCCATAGCTGTAGTGATCCACAATACTTCATATCTGGCGTTGACCATGTGTGTCCAGTCAAGGACAGTTAAAAGGCAAAGAAATGCAGGGGGAAAAAAAGGAAAAAGAATGAAGAGATCTTAGCTGAGCCAGAGATCTTAGCTGAGCCAGAGATCTTAGCTGAGCCAGAACAAAACCTCTTTAGCTTCTACCATTTGAAATAGGGAGGAATACCAAGAAATAACAAGGGTAAAAATTCTTCCGACTGCAAAATTACTGTAGTGATGGTGACTCTGAAAAAGCAGATTCTAGATAGAGAAGGAATTGTAATCACTCTATGGTTTTGCCATAATCTGTTGCTAATGTGGTTCAAGGATTAGTTGTGAGAAGTGCATTGAGAGCTTGGATTCTTCTTCTTAAAAATGTAGATGTCTGTATTCATATAGACTTCAGTGGGGCCAAATAAAATACTGCTTGTTGGATTACCCAATTTCAATATAGTTATAAAAAAACCCCCTGCACCCTATTTTCCACCTGTCAAATGAAGTCAGATACTCCTGTGGATGCCTTTTTCTCTTTTATCTTTTTTTTGTTTCCTCCCTTCCATCTAAGTATCTTTTCGTCATCTGCTTTCCTTCTTTCTGTCCTACTGAATTCTGGTTTTTGTTGCTTTTTTGGTTCCCTCTGCTTCTTTCCAGACTATAATTTTTTTTCCGTTGGTTATTGTTCCTTCTAGTCTTAATCAACTACCAGTATTGCTGCTTGCCTATGGAATCACAAGGTCCATGTTGAGGTGTGGCATGCCAGTAATATTTAGTGTCCTCTGTCCTTGGCAAGGAAAAAATTTAGCACTGCTGACCCATAGGCCAATGGAAAACGTGAAGGGAGAGCCCATTGGAGGTATGACATGAATTGGTGCAGTCATTTAGGAGGAGTCAGGGCCACAGCCAGGAATAATACCCAGGTGTCATCAGCTTCAGACACATGCCCTGTGCTGTAGCAAAGCAGGTTTTTTGTTTCTTCTATCCTTTGCAGAGCTCACTTTTATTTTAGTTTGTTTTTCTGCTTCTATTTATTTGGCTGTCTTTTCTGTTTTAGTATTTTCTCATCTTTAATATGTAATTGCTACTAATGACCTCTCAAACTGCATCACAGGGGCGTTAAGGCTAGTGTGTTTTCCCTCATCCTGTACTGGAATATTTAGCTGTTGCCAAAGAAATTGAGGTCAGAGTCAGGGTCTTTTGAGTACCATGCACCAAACAAGTATGTATGTATGTGTTGAAGGTACCAAAATACTCTTCTTAAAAAAATCAAACAAGATTCGTAAAGTTAAAAAAGCTAATATTTGTTTTTGAGATGCAATGTGAGAACTAAGGTATAAAATGAGATAGGTAAAGATGCAGCTTTTTAAAGAGAACATTTAAACTATTACACCTTTTTAAAGGAACACACCATCCTTTGCTGAATCTACTCAATTGATATATTCCCTCTCACTCCTTCCTGTGAGAGGGAATATATCTGACAGTAAAATTTCTAAACAGAGCTGAAGTCTTTAGGTCCTGGTGATGGTGATGGTGGTTGCCTGATGTCAAGTGAAAGAAGTAGTGGCAGATATGCAATGGGAAAATGCCCAGGAACAGGCATTCAGCCAATCCAAGGCAGCTGTTTTAACTGTCCTTCGATTTGGAATATTTTTAATTTATTCTGTTTTCAGATATTTCAGTGCAAATTCTAGAAAAGGCAGTTTCTGTATTTTCAGATTGGCAGATTTTTGTAGCATGCCTACCTTGAAAAATCCAAGAGAGGAAGGAGGTAAAAAAGTAAATCTCAGTTATAGTTTTCTACTGTCCCTCCTGCCATGTTCAAAATGATATCTCATCTTGTTCTTACCCTTGTTCAGAATAAACGCTGTGATAATCCATTTCCTTTGCTATGATAATCCCATGCCCAAATGTCCTGGTAGCATAATTTGATTGTGGTGCTTGGACAGCTATCATATCACTCCTACAAAGCAACAGTAATAGTTGTTACAAACAACAATAGAATCCAAGAAATCCAGAGTTAAAGTGCTTACAGCAGTGACTAATTGCATGCTAGAGAGTATTACTGTATCTTCCTGATTGATGTCTCTCATTGGCCAAGACAGACTTGCAGATGAATTCTTAACATATTATTTAACAAGATGGTAGTGCTCTGTGTTTAAATTGCTTGTTGTTGTGGGGTTTTTTTTTATTGCCCCTCCCCGGTGTGGGGTTCAGAACCTCCTTATTAGTTTTATGGGAAAGCCACAGATCCAGATTCCTTCTGGAACTATTATAGCATGAGGGAACAAACTGTGTAGGGATTTTTTCAAAAGCTACTGAAGTAACCTGTGCTCCTTACCCAAGAAAAGTTAAGAATCCTTATAATCACTGGGGCTTTTCTGCAGTTTTTGTTTTATTTTATATTTTTCCTTTACCTTTCTTTTCCACTTGAATCCTGATTCTGAAGGAGTTGGAGCAACTACCCAGCCGATCTTACATCTTCCCATTCAGAAGAGGGTGGGGTGGAAAAGAAGGTCTGCATTGGTCAGATATTCTCTCTAGCCCCTTTGACACCCCTAAATCACACTACTTCAACCTGAAAAACAGCAGAGAAGCAATTCCTGCTTGGACACTTTTTCTTGGCTTTAATGAGAGATTTTTACAAAGAAAGGAAATAGTGTAGGAGAATGCATCTAGCACCCTTTAGGAAAGGGTCACCACCACAGGGATGCTGCTGAAAAAGGTTGCCAAATCCTCCCAGACTCTGCACCAGGCTCTTTAAAAGGCTCCTATGAAATAAATAAGCTATATAGCCTGTGTGCATGTATATTTCTGAAGGTTGTCCTGGATTTCTGCCATGCCACAAACCTGATTAGAATAATTTATAGTAAAAAGTGAGGCATGGATCCCAGTGATGGGGGAAAGAGGGAAGTGAGCAGCAGAGAAAGCAAATCTGAAGGTTTTCCTGGTCCATGGATGTACCCCAAAGTGTGGATTTACTGCCACTGTCTGTAGGAAGAAGCTACAGTCCTAAGTTTTTATGTCAGAGATGACTGTTATATGGTTGGCTTAATATACATATTGTGTACTGCTGTTTGTTTATTTATTTGCAGTAAGACTCTGGATATTTCAGGTACTTTCCAGGTACTTACAGATAATTTTTCTTCCAAGGGCTTCACAAATCAGAGAGGCCAGAGGACAGTACATGGGTGGGAATTTACAGGTTAGTACTGAGAAGCAGAACGAGATTCACAGGATGCAGGGCCCTTGAAAGGACTGCAAGTGTGTGTGCAGAGGTGCTGTGCAGGTAATGTGGGGAGGAGGATATTTGCAGTGGCCTCCAGGAAAGAAAATAGGCACTTGGTCTGTCTGGAAAGAAAAGAGATCCTTTTGCTTTGCTTCTCCATTGCAAGTCAGTCTGTGGTCAGAGCAACCTACTCCCGATCCCTCTCTTGGATCCTTTTCCCGGATTTGTCATTGTGTGATGTGGTGGCTTTGTAAGTGGAGCTTTTCTGTCATGTTCTGTGCAGAGAAATGCTGTGGAAATGGGAAAGCAGGGGAATGAGGCACGTGAGGTGTGTGCATGCAATATGAGGCTTGACATGGCCAGTGGGAAGCAGCATTGGGGTTTTGCACAAACATTCTTTGGGGCACGAGGAGTCATCTGCTTCAATTTTTTTGCTGTGATTAAGGCCCTGAGCATGCCTGTAATGCAAAACAGAAAACATAAAGAAAATGTTTTCTCTTCAGCCATCATTCTAGCATGCTTATGTGTGTATGAATCATTCCTCCTCCATCTGGAAGGATGAGATGCAGAGCTCTTTTCTAAGGAGGTATCTAAAGTACATCCTCATAGCAGCCAGCAATTGGCATGACAAAAGGGTTATAGCAAGTGGCTGGCACTTTTCCCATCCATCTTGCCACTGGAAACATAATGCTTTTTCAATGTGCTTGTTCTTCAGGCACCAGTGTGCAGAGCCAGTCCTTGGGACATGCAAACAGAGCAGTTGCATGTTGTTCGCTTTTGTTTGTGGCACCTCCTCAGCAGCCCAAAAACCGGGAAGAGGGAATAACACTGATAAACTGGTTTCCTTTATTTAAGCATGGCATGGAGTGGATGGAAACAGTGGGGTACTGGTGGAACATTCCCAGGTGTGGGAAGATGAGCAGCAAGGCATCTGGTACTGCCAGTGTAACATCAAGTGTGGGAGAAGACTTTGTTTTGCTTTTAACCTTGTATGCTTTGTACAGAACAAGGAAAATTTAGTAGTACTGAGAGCACAGAAAAAAATCTGATTTTAAAAAATGTCATCTGTTTTTCATGTAAACTATCTTGTATGTATTCTGTCTTTTACTCGATTTCCAAGAAGGCCAAGGACCTGAATCAATTAGCTTAGTCTTAAGTGGTCCAATGATGTCAAGAAAGGGTTTTATTGTGCTTTTTGTGTAGAGGAGTGTTTAATGTGGTGTCAGAACCGGCAGTAGAAAGAAGGGCCCCTTAATCTCAGCGCTCTGCTTTAACAACTGTGCTGTTACCTTACTCTTTTGCTGATCATGATTGGGAACGTCCTTGCCTTGCAGCAGCAGCCAGCTCTGTATGTCGTTCAAATCTAAATGTAGAAACTGGATGTTCTGGTGAAGCTCCTTGGGGCACTCTTGAAACTCGCCAAATGCATGCCCATGGGATTAGATATGTCTTTGTTGCTTCCTTCTTTTGAAGGGTGGTTGGAGATGAGGTAGAGTCCAGGATTCATTGCCTGCCCTCAGGGTCTTTGGTGCAGTAATGAGCTTGTGTTTTGGACCAGTTGTTCTCAGAGCTGGGACCAGTGGCTTTTCCTCCCTGGGGAGTGCCTCTGCAAACAGGAGGAGCCTCTCTGCTCCCCGTTCCTGCTCTGCTTTTTAACCAGTGTTTGTTCTGCAGGGCAGGCTCATTTCTGCTGCAGGAGCTCACAGCCATCTCTCCATCTCACATATGATAGTCTGGAGGTTTAGGGCCCTGTTCCTGCAAGACCTCAGCTGACTTGGATCACAGTGGGAATGGCAGGGAGGAAATAATCAGTCTGCCTTACTGAAGAGAGCTAAGTCCTGCTTAGGACAGGAGAATACAGGCTGCTTAGTGCCTTGTATATGAAGTACTTCAGGTTTTTGAAGGACAGGTTGCTGTCTTTGTTCATGGATGGAGAAACCCGCTTTCTGCATCTTTGCAAAGGGTGGGTTTATGATGCAGCTTTGTTCTTAGCATCTCTTATGAGCGGACTCTACACAGCGGCATGCTGACCTCAGGAGTTCAAAGTGCTGTCCTGTTCCCTGGTGTACTTTGGGGTTGGCAGGGAAGGAGGTAGCTGGTGGGACTGTAGGCTTTCTGCAGCAGAGCTCCTGTTCTGAGGTGAAAACAGCTGCGCCCCTTTCCGCTGGAGCTCTTGTGACTGCAGGCAGGGACTGTGAAACCCTCCTGTGTCACTGAAGCTGAGCTCTGTATCTGTCTGCTGCCTCCCAAAGTGCTTTTGGAGGGCTGCTCTGGATCTGGGATGTGAAACCTTGTCATAGAAAGCCAAGCTGCCCTGGAGAGTGAAATACTCTTACCTGTTAGGGCACAGTGTTGGACTTTGTATTTGGGGAGAGCTTTTCTTTTACTATGTCTCAAGCTTCTGTGTTTGTCTTTTTCTGATACATGATAGCCCGGAGAAGACCATTCAGGCAGGGATGCTTTGTTACTTTCTTTAGCTTCATAATTGCTGTTTATACTGTAGTGCAATAAACAAAATTAGCATTTTTGGCTTATTTCAGGGTGTGTGCTTGCATGTGAAAAAGATTGGATGTGTTAACTGTACCAACTTTCTTACCTGTGCCTGAGATATTATCTGATTATGATCTTTCCTGATACATAACAGTGGTGGAAAGGAAATAACACTCCCTGTACTTTTGGAAACATTTCAGTAGCTTGGCTTCAGTATGCCATACAGTGGTAACAGGGATGAGGGCTGTTACGTTCAGTCTCTTGCTTTGAAAACTGGCTTCTGCATCCTGCAGAGCACGGTCAGCAGGTGGAGGATGCTCACATTGCACACTTCACCTGTAGTGTCCAGTTGGAACATGCTCCATGTGTATAAATTCAGCTCTGATTTTCTCTGTGTCATGGGTCAGAGTTTACAGTCTGGGGACCCCTGAAGCAGCAGAATTGCTCTGCCATGTGTGTATGAATGCACTCAGCAGGTGTATTTTGTCCTGTGGTGTTCAGTATTTTCCAGCCTGAGTCAGCTGCAGGTATTTCCACTTGTTGAGAGGCTGAAGACCAGGTTCTTATGACATACATTGTGCCTAGGGCTCTGTGCTTGAAGGCCAGGAGTCAGATGGAAGGAAATAAAAGATACAGTGACTTAGGTGCAATTTAGGACATGTGAATCTGGCTCCTCCTCTCCTGAAATACCAGTGTGCCAGAAGCATCTGATGTAGGAAGCTACTAGTGAACAGGCCAGGCCAGTGACTGTATTTCACTTTCCAAAGTATTTCTAAACATCCCAAACTCAACTTCCCTCCTTTATCCAGTTTGAATTCTCAAGCCAATACCTTCAATGTTAGGCAGAGCAAAGAACCTGATCCAAGCAGTGTTGCTTATTCCTGGAAAGGTCCTGACATCTCACTTTACCTTCTGAAGGGGTGTGGGAGAGGCCTGGAGCTGTGCTGGTACATGTGTTGTTTTCTGGCTGTGGGGGCTTTTTGTTGTTGTGCATCCTTTCATTTTTCCATCTTACACAAAATTTGAAAGCTTGTGTTGCAGCCATGGCTTAGAAGGAATAGTCAATGCTCTGTTACCCCTCAGCACCAGATAGATCTGGTGTTGAGTGAGGGAGAATTTTGGGCTCTCAGGCAGGGATGCTGAGGTTGTTTTGCAGCCTTCTGAGCTTGCTGGGCTGTGGGGAACTGAGCCCTCTCAGGCTTACTTGTGGCCACAGAGAGTGTGATCTCTCCCTATGTCGGCCCTGGTAATCGCTATCAATCATCCTCTTCTCATTTGGAAGAACTTTGACTTAATGAGAGATACATCAGCTTGAGTAATTTCTATTTGAAGATACTAAGCTCTGTGAATACTGAAGAATATCGTATCCTAAGCTTTTGAGCACTTCTGAGTGTAATGCAGTGCTGTTCCTGAAATGATTTGTTTCAACTATAGGGCCAGTTTAAATAGAACTATTTAAGTGTATGTTGCTGTTCATCATACATCAAAAAATGAAGTTCAGTGAATAATGAGTTACCATGGGGCACCACAATGAGATAAGAACTCATCATAGCTTTGCAATAAATGGCAATGTCATAAAAAGAAAAAAAGACTTATTGTCTATGAGCTTAATTGGAAAAGCCAGAAATCTGGAGTGGAGAGTTTTAGCATGCTGACCAACTGAAATATATTGTAATGAGAGCAAATTTATGTGTGCAGAGGGTGTCCAAGATTTTGATTGCTGCATGAGACACATGGCTTTGGGATATTTTCCTGTGTATGCCTTTTGTGTAGATAAGTGACTGTACCTGATTTCTGGTCCTGGAGGGAAAATGTGCTACCTTATTATTGGACAGCTTTCCAAGACGGAGTGGTTGTCATTAAAACTCAACAGTGGACTGTGGAGCTGTATTTGGCAGGTCGGGACTTCTTTTACTCCTAAACTGTTAGTGGCAATAACTTGCAGTAATGTCATGCTGTAGTTTTAAAGTGTGCAAGGCAGTTTGACTCATTTATGTTCTCATTCAGATTTCTAATATGGACACAGAAGCAGCTGCTTTCTGGGATTGCTGATAATATGGAATGTGGTGAGAATGGCCAGCCCTTGGTGTGTGCAGGGATATCAGGCACTCACTCTTTCACTGACTTTTGTAGCAAAGCCACTATGCTTGAATTTCTTTGTCTGCACAATGTGGCTCCACCCTGCAGTTTATAAAAAAATTTAAATAGAAAACTTTAAGAGGAATTATATGCAAGATCCATGTCACTTTTCTTCCCTTTGTGGTACTTACTTTAAGTTATTGCTTTTAGCAAGTAAAATCATTGTACTGCTGTGGTCTTGGGGCTAGTTAGCAGGACACCACAATCTGCCCATCTGCAGCAGCTCTGCTGGAAAGGTCTCATCTGCAGGAGCCCTTGTTTGCTCTTAAGGATGAAATGCAATTGAGCATCTGGTGAAGTCTACTCTATGGCAGAAATTAACTATAAATATATACCTGGGGATTTTTTAATCATTAGTCTTAAATTTATTATTTCCTACCAATTATAGGACTCTGAAGAATTGCTTTTTCTTCTTCCCTGAGAAAAAAATTATTTGGTGGGCAAATGCAGTGCAATAGGTAAGATGTGGCAACAATAACGCATGAAAAGTAGTGTGAGGAAAAAGACAACTTCCTGCTCTGTTATGTTCCTGATTTTTTTCCCCCTACTTACATGGAGTTGGAAGAATGAACTGGTAGGATATGAATGTTGCCATCCAATAACAGAGTTGTGGTCATCGGTGCCATGCAAGCATGAAGCTTAAGGAGACTGTGATGCATTTTGGGGACAGACCAGGAATAATTCAGGCCTGCCTATGGCTTTCTCTGGTAGAAAGGTAAGTTAAGGCAGAGCTAATGCCCAAAGCTGGAACTGTGCTCCCTATTCCAGTTAAACCAATATGTAAACAAACCAGGTCACTTGATGTTCCCATTAATTTGGACTGCTTACCTTTCCAGTTTTTCTAGCTTGTGATTTGAGCAGAATGAGCCAGTAGGAAAAATGTCAGTCTGAAACTGGATTGGCTTGTCTCTGGCTTTTCCCAGAAAGCCAGTTCCTTTTCTACCACCAAAATGGGGACTGGCTCCATAGCTATTGTTCAGGACACCTGAGACTCCATGGCAAGATAATCTGCCACTGCCTAGAAAATGACAGCAAGGAAAAACTTTCAATCTTTTGCCAGCTCCTTCTGCATCTCTCTACCTGTTTTCTCCACCATACAAATGGTATAGCAGCTGTGGCTTGAAAATTCCTGGGACTTTCCCCTCACCCTGGGGTATTTAACTGTGTCCAGCCCTGGCACCTTTACAGGCGCAGGGAGCTGAAGCTGTGCGTGGGGCCAGTGTCACGTCTGTGCCGGGCACGCTGCTGTGCCTGTGCCTCCTTCCAGCACAGCCACACTGCACAAAGCAGGCTGGCCTTTGGGAAGACAAGTTGTGCCATTTTTCTGACTTTAGACCTTCAGGCCTGCGATGACCTTGTGCTTCTTGTCCCTGAAGAAGGGAATAACATGAAGAAGCCTTTCCTTTTTAACAGGGAATCAAAACTTGGGTTACTGAGGGATCTCTGGGACCAGTTGAAGTAGGTTTTCCCACTGTGTGTGTGTGAGAGGGGGAATGGCAAGGAGAAGGAGACTGGATACTCAGTACAGCATTTAATTGGATTGTGTAACTGCACTGCAGCATGCTCGTGACGTGTGTTTCTGACTTCACCAAGAACCACTGAAGATGCAAAGCCCCTCCGTGTCCTCTCTGTTCCTGGAAATCCAGACAAGCTTCTGGCTAAGCAGTCAACAAGTCCACAGAGTCGCTTTGGTGTTTTGATGCCTGTGGAAAGAATAGTTGGCAGTAGAAGTAATTTTCTGGCTTTTGTTGCTGACTGTGACCAAAAAAATGAAAGTCAGCTTTCTTGACCTGCAGTGATGCCAAGGCTGTATGCAGGCTGGAGAATGCAGCTAGTGGTCTTTCCCTGATGCCTTCGGTCTTTGGAAAGATATTTTATTGTTATTAAAGTAGACTTTAACCTTCCATGAGATCTCCTGGTTGAATTCAGAGCTCTGTAGCTCAGATCTGAGGGCTGTCTTCTACTCAGGCTCATTTCACCATCAATTTTTATATGGATCTGCATGGGGCAGTAGTATTTTGATGTTCTGTATGTTCACACATCACTCCATGCTTTTGTATGCTACCCGTGTGGATCAGTGGATACAGTTGTAATCCACAGTATGAGTGGATACAGTTGGAATGCTTGCCTACCAGAAGTGATTCCTTTTTTCCCTTGATATTGCTGGAAGCCATTCTTAAGTGCGTTTTCCCAGACAAAATAAAATGAAACCTGTGAATCCCAAACCCCAGGATTTACTGTAGGCTCCAGTAGGAGAAATGGAGCAGATTCCAAACTCCCAGAAAGTTGTTTGAATGCTGTGTGAGGAATACCACGCAGGAAAGGGATATTCTTGCTTCTTTAAAGAGAACAAGAGATCAGCTGAGACCATTTTCTCCAGCCTTATGCAGCAGTGTAAAAATCATTCAGGGGTATTTTATTTTTGACTAGTTAGCAAGTTGGGGAGTAGCAGTAGAAGTGATTAGAGCTGTGATTAACTGTGTTGCTTTTGATCTTGTAGCTGAATCAAAAATGTGGATTGGTTTGACTTGAAAGATGAAAACGTTCCTTTGCTTACATGAAAAATTAAAATTTTGGGTAATCCTAAACCCAAATATTTTGGATTGTCTAAAGTCCTTTAGGTCAAAAAGTGATTGAACACTGTTTTCTAGTTTCAGGGCAACAAGAATCTTTATGTCTGTTCATTGAATTCAAATTTATTTCAGACCTCCTGAATCCACATTTTGCTGAATATAACCGGGCAAAGGGAAAGGGAGCTGTAGTCCCCCCAGAGTCTCTCTCCTGTGTCACGAGAATGGAATCACAACTGTTCAGCTCCCTTTTTCAAAGCAGTGCAGCACACACCTCTGAAATCATTCTCCAGACCAAAAAACTAACCAGCATTGATAAGACAGACAAAACTGAAAGTCAGTCACAGTGAGAAATGGCTTTTTTTTTTTTTTTTTCCAAAGAGCAGTGTGCATGTGGAAGGCAAGTGAAAATTATTCACTAATGAAAAAGTAGTAAAATTGCTGAAGAGCACAGCTGAACAAAGGTCAAACTGCAGTCTGAATGGCGACAGAGGCTAAACCTATTTGCAATACATACAGAGTACAGTATAAAATGTAGGTGGCCAACCCAAGGAATATTACCATGCATAGATAACACATATATGTGTAGATAATACATACACTCATGCCTTTTGAAAGCCTGTCATCAAAACAAATTGCAAAGCAGAGAATGCAGGAGTTCAAAAAGAGGTAGCTGCAGAACATAATACCAAGATCACCACAGAAACAGAGCATTTTTTCAAGAATACAAGATGCATGTCAAGGAATAGTGGATTAAGGAAGTTGTCTGAGATACTGATAGAGATCCTGGTGCCCCAACAGTGTGTATGATCCATGCTGCATCCCCCTTTTCTGTGAGACGTGAAGCAAAAGGTGAAGGTGTTAAAAGTAAGGGTTGACAATTCAATGTAGTTATGAACCAAGTTATTAGTGCATGCTATTTTGAACTCTTGTCTATATACAGGAGGTCTAGATGAGGCCACCTTGAGTGGGTGGTTACATGGGGAAGGTACAGAAATGAGGAGGCTTCCAGAAGAGGAAATCATGTCTAGACTTCAAAATGCCAGTTCTCAGTTTTGTTTTAGGTGGTGATATCCTGTCTGGTATCTTTGAGGAGAAATAATTGAGAGGAAACAGTCAGTAACATGTAAGGAGGTGCTATGTATCATTTCAGAGTAAAAGCTCCCAAATTTTTATATTGAAAATTGTTGCTGACCCTCAAAAGTTTGTCACAACTAGAAAGGCAGCGTGTATTTTATTGTTTGATAGAGTATCAGTTTAATACCACTGGCCAGCAGTGATAGAAAGTGTTCTTGTGAAGGCTGTCTGCAAGGTCTTGACTAACTTGCATGTCAGTGTGCCTTCTTCATACGTTTTTATGTTAAATGTTAGGTATTTTGGTTTCTTTCATGTTTTAGCTGTCTTGGGGGTTGGAATAGATGTGCTGATCCTCAGCTTCGTTTTTTTACAGGTAACATGATAAATGTAAGTAAAATGCAGAACATTGGACCCTCAGAGTAAAGTTCACTGTGTCTGGTTATTCAAATTAAGTTTCATCAGTTTTGCATATTTGCTGTGAGTACTGTGCCTCTGATGTTGAGAGGGGGGACCTCAAACTCAGTACTTCCCTAAATGAAGAGGAAAACAATTATTTATGTTTTTTATGGTTAACCTACAGAGCACTATTAATGGTCTGTAAAACCTCTTCAGATAATTGACTCAATAGAAACTTTTGAAAAACTATTTAAACTTGAAAGAAAATTTCATGAGAAGACAGGACAAGATGGAGTTAAAATCAGGAGGGTGAGTTGGTGTGTAGATGAAGATCCTTTTGTATTGCATTCATGGGAAGTAAGGCAGAGGAGTGTGTATTTAGGTGCCAGGGGGAAGAAGCCATTAAGTGGAACCAAAAGTCTTCAGTACGGTTAATTCTTTCACTCCGATGACAGTGGCAGTCCACACTTGGATGCAAATACTGGAAACTTCACCTGAGGTGCCAATAATTGCTTTTTGTATTCCTCAAATTCAAATATGCTGGAGTGTTTTCCCAGGCAGAAATGACAGTGTAATACTTAAAACTTGAAATGGAACCTTACAGCCATTGAGATAATTATATTTGTACCATATAAAAGTTGTGCTTGAAAACAGGATTTGATGTCATTATGTAATGTGTCCCTTTACAGGGAATAACATAAATGAACAAAAATTATGAAAAATTCACACATGGTTGGATTTCTTTTCCCCTCTGGACTATTAATGGTTTAGAATATTTTGATACAGAAAATTAAATTAACTAATTGTGCTTTAACACTGATCCAGGTCTTTCATAGTCTTAGAAGAGGAAGGCAATGCGGTTACTCTGAAAACTTACATAGTCCTTGTAAAACTTAACTATTTCTTCTGTTCTGTCAAGTATTCAAATTTTCACCTCAATCCTTTTATGGATGGACAGACATTAGGGTTTTTAAAAAATTATTTGACTGCGTAAACTTCTTTGCAGGGATTTTAGGGGTATCCTAAGCTTTTAATTATGATTTCATCTGTGATAGTGATAGCTCTTACAAGAAAACTGGCAGTGTTTTCCTTTCTCTCTTTTTCAGTTTCTCAGAGAAGATGAAGTGCTGCGGGTTTGGTTGGTTTGTTTTTTTTTTTTTTCAGTTGTTTTTATTTCTGGTATCTCAGTGGAAAATAAAAGCCAGTTGCTTTTCCCCCACATTTGTGTGTGCCCACAAGCAGACACGCGTGCACACTCTTTGCATGCGCACAAGCACACACAAGGAATTCTTGCTTGTGCACAGCCAAAAGAGGCTGGACACGGCTGTCTTCAGCTCAGTGGAAATTGGCACCATCCCATCTCCAGTAAACAACAGCCTGACGTCAGCTCACGCAGTGGTGATAGCAGCAGAACTTGAGAGATTTTTCAACTGGCCGAGCTGTTGAAAGGCTATCGCTGAGTTTGATAATCTCTGGCTGCACTTGAGAGGAATTGGTGCAAAGGGGGGGGGAGGAATGGTTGGTTAATGACAGAAATAATAGAGCAATTCCTGATAACTTCATATGGGGTGGAGAGGTGATTTTTAAGTCTTGCACCAAAGGGTTTTTTTGATTCCCGGATCATCAGCTGCAGTCATTCTCTCCAGGTTCTGAAATCTTGGCTGCTCTGTAGAATTCACATTTGTGCCCTGTTGGAAGTTGGAGAACAATTAAAGTGCTGTAGAGCAGTCAATCAAGCAGGTGATGAAATTTGATTTTTCTAATGTGTTGAATTAAGCACTTTCATTATGATTTCAATTCCTGATGTTTGCTTTATTCAGTTGTAGGTGTAGTTCAAAGAACCTGAGCCTGGCAATGCTAAGGTTTTTACTGGTTTCTGTATATTCCATTTGTATTAGTAGGATAGAAATCATTGAGGCCCCACTTTGTGATCGCAACACCCAGGAAAGGTTTATTGAAAGATACTTGGTTTTTCATCATTATCAAATTAAGCTAGGATAAAGGGACCATTTTGAGGTACTGGTTTCAGACAAGGCCTTCAGAAAAGTAGCTATTTTCCTGAAATGCTACAAGATCCTTGACTGCAAAGTTAGTGAAGACTGTTGAATTTCTGAAACAGAGCCACTATGACTTAAATTTAATTACAGCTGGTTCTCCTCATAACCCGACAGTTGAAAGAGACTTCTCTATTGTTCAGTACTACCACTGAAAACACATTTCTGTTATGAACTGAGAGTCCTCCTATGCCAAAATCAACAGTTAAAAATGAATGGTTTGCTCTGGTAACAGGAAAAACAAACATGAAAATCATTGTGTTATGTGACAGAAAATCAGAATGTTAAAGTAAAAGAAGTTGATAAACCCACCAGAATAACTATTTGATGGGCTACTCTTGAATCAAGGACACTTCCAAGCAAATATTCAAGAATATAAATAATAGCGCATCAACTTCTGCTCTGTTTCTTGTATGGCTGCAAAGATAGCAAAAAGTTCATATTCCATTTAGGTCCTGTCACCAGGGATTTAAGAGTTTTGTGAAATCCTGGAAAGGAATGTGAATATCTGCCAATATTAACATTTTCTAATGTACACATTTTTACATCTACTTTTAGGGTACATTCAGACTAGGTTAATCATAAAATCTGTCTTAGTAGGGAGGGACAAGAATGCAAGAGGGAAAGAAAAATTGGACTCTTTCTAGGGCTGTGTCTGTCCTATTAGTAGTTTTTGAGCCTTTCAGCCAAATCTGATGGGGATGCACATGTCTCAGAAGTTCACAACTTCTGTGAAGGTGGGCAAGAAAGTGAAGACCTGTTTGAGCCCATACTTCTCGATGAAGTCATGGACATCAAACACAAGTGTGGGATAGATCTGTACATCTCATAATGATATGACTGAGATTGCTGATCTTGCAGAGGGGAAGGAAAGGGTGAGCAGCAGGTCTTTAAAAACCAGGGAAGTCCTGGCTTTCTGTGAGTCTGTCTGCTCTTGGAGACTCATGTGGCTCCATGACATCCTGCTCCCCAGAGGGGCTGGCATGTGGCAGGGCCTGGCTGCACTTGATTTATGAGAAAAGCCCAGGACAATTTTAGAAGAGACCAAAAGCCAAGCTGTCAGAAAGCTTGTGCTTGAGAGCTTACAGTAGCAGAAGAGTTGACAGCTCAGGTGAGGAATTTGTTCAAGAGGATTTGGCTGGAGCAAAATTCTCAAACTCCTTACACTTCAGGGCCCATATACAACTCCAGTATTACAAGTCTGGCCCTGTGGAAATGTGAACTTGCCAGTGTGTAGGAGAAGGGCAGACCTCCCAGGCAGTGTGACACAGTGTGACACGGGCTGGGCCGTGTGACCTGTGTACAAAGTTTGGAACAGGTTGTCTTAGGTTTGTATATTATATCTTTCCTTCTCTATGTCTGGTGGTAGGCTCTGAGACAGTGCCTTCCCTGCAGCCTTTTCTGGGCTATGCCTGCAGAGTGGAAATTAGGACTTGTAGCTCTGCAAAACTCCTTCAGTGACTGCAGCTGAACAGGAATCTCATCCTAGGTCACTTCAGAAGTACTGAGTACTTGTCACAACCCCCAGCAGAACTTCCCCTTCCAAAAACTACCAGCAGCTCACAAGTTGTTAATCTCTCAGCTGCAGCCTCCCTGAAGATCTGTTATGACTGGGAGGAGACGTGCAGTAGGAAAGGTCCTTTATGTTGGTTTGTTGGGTTTCTTTTTTCCTTGCCTTCCTTTACTCTCTCATCTTTAACCAGTCTGCTACGGCTCTAAATAAGGAGATGAGGTGGTGGGCAAGGTCTGTATGCTTCTCTCTGCCTCCAAGTGGGTAACATTTGCATTTGCTGCCAGTGGTAAGAGTTAGCCAGAACTGCTCACACTAGCCTTGACCTAACCCACAAGTCAGAGACATGTTGTAGCATGTTTCCTCTTGCTGGAAACCTGCAGAATGGCTTTTTGGATACTCAGCCCTGCTTGTCTCTGCATGTAACAAAGTCTACTGGCAGGCCATTGAGGTTATGGTTCACTTTGTATTGAGAGAAGTTACACTTGGCTTTAGTGTAGCCAGGTGTCCAGTAATACACAATTTTAATCGTTGGAAAAGATTTTGAATTTGCTTTTGGTTATGTGGAGAAAGCTGTAAAAAGGCTCCCAAATGGGCTGGTTTGCTGTCAAGGTGTAATTTTGGAATGACTTTGCATCCTGAAAGGAATTATCCTTCCCCAAAGATTCAGAAACATCTTGTGGTAAGCCCCTTCAAAGTAACATTGCAAGGCTTCTAAAGAAATGATGCTGAGGGCATCCTTTTGTGCTTTGCTGATTTTGGATCCTTGCAGGTTGATATTTTCAAGATTTCTGTGTGGCATGAAGGGCTGAAACCCCAAAAGAAAAATAATAAAGCTGAAGTTCTTATTTAATTGCTTCTCAGTAGTTGGAAATGTTGCGCATTCCTGCCCTTGCCCCTTCTGTGCTCCTGAAATGTTACAACTTTTCTGAATAGTAAGGAATCATCTTAAGGATGGCCGCTCCCTGTGCCTGATCACAACGTGAGATGTAGTGCATGAATAGCTCTGGGCAAGACTCAGAGAGGGAGGATTCTTACCAGCCTTTGCCACTGGAGCCTTGCAAGAGCTGCTCCCAGACCTGTTCTGTGTCTCACAGAACACATCAGTGAGTTTAATGAGGCAGAGGGGCAGACCCCAGCAGATTTTGGAGATTTGGGGTTTTCTTGTTTAAGACACTCCTATGAAGTGAAGGAGCAGAATAACTCTGCAACTCGCATTGACTTTATCTAAACTCAAAAAACCCAAGAACATTTTCCAGACATGGTTTCCTACCTTGGCCAGGTCCTCATGTCTTACTGGTATAAAATGTGGGTTTCCAACTGAAGAGACCAGCAGGGGCAAAAAGGACGGAGGCACAGTGATCCTGTTTCATAACTTAGAGATAGCCACCATGGCTTGCTCCTTCTATTTTTTTTTTTTCCCTTTAATTATTTCTAGTGGGCAGGGAGTCCTATGGAGCATGTGATACCTTCACATCCTCCCTTGCTCATGGTCTCATTGAACGGGAGACCAGTCCCACCCATGGGGGTCCCAAAGTTCCCCATAGTTGTTTCTTTAGACTGGAAAGGTTCTCCTTCTTCTTTAGTCATTTTAAGGGCAGTGGCAAGCACAGGAAATTTATTGAGTTCTTCTTGTTGGCAATGCTGTGAAAACCCAGCGTAGAGGAAGAAATCAAGAAAACCGGAGCAGAGGGTGGGGTAGACTGATGAGCAGGAGAAATTGGACTTTTGTGGATCTACACTAAGCAGAACAGGGACTTGTATGTTATTCGGACAGTCAGGTAAAACACACAGCCCTCTGTTCAGCTCCATGGTATTGCTGCTCCCTGTTGAGGCCCCCCAGTTTTACCTGTGCAAATGCCTTGTGGATTTTTTTTCACCTGGAATAAAACAGTATGATTTGGGGGGGAAAAAAAAAAAAAAAAAGAAAAAAAAAAAGGGGAAAAAAATCTACACACCCCAACACTAAAACAGTTCTTGCAACTGAAATGTTTGTTTCTACCACTAAAAACTCAGTTTTCTCATTGCTACAGTAATGTGTTGATTTGAAATGGCTGAGTGGCTTTAATTATAATACTGATTTTATTTTCCTTTTTGGTAGCAATAATAGTCAAGCAATGGCATGCCGACAAAGACAGCTTTGAATTAGCAGCAATCCTGAGAGGTGCCGTCCTTCTCCCTTCCCCCCCAGCCCCATCTCCCAACTCCTGACAAAGAAAACAAGCCGCTGCCTCTTCAAGACTTTTCTTGTCCTTTCTGTTCGTGACAGGCGTAAGTGTTAGTAACATCTGCTGGCCCGAGCTCGCTTCCTCCTGCTGTGCCGGGCTCTGGCAGGGCCGTGCAGAGGAGCAGGACCCTGTGCCAAGCACGGAGCGTGGCTTCGCCTCAATTCAGCCGAGCTGTGCCTGCATGGCCGGGCACGGGCTCCGTGAGCCTGGCAGGCTCTGCTCGGCTCCTCCTGCTTCCTCAGGCCCCAGCTCTCATAAGTGGCAGGGTTTTTGGCTTTTTCTCCTAGTGGATAATGAATGTTATTTTAAGCAAAATAGCCAAGGGGGATAAACAGATCAACATGTGAATCTGAAAACATTTTCTATGGGCTTTGACTTAGAAAGTTACTATAAATGAGGCATTACAGAGAACACTCTTCTTTCACAGTTTATTCTTTAACTTGTTTCTGCCTTTCAACAATGTTTTGTGATTCGCTAGTTGCGTTTTTTGTGTTTTTTCTCCCTTTGCTCTCTCAGGTTTCCTTGATGGTAGCACTATTTTCCAGACCAACCTGAAGGGAAAGTATATACATGTATAATTTCACAGGGACATGGAATCTATAAAGACAGATGCAGACCCTGCTTTATTTTGTAATTGTTTGCTTCAGAGTTGGCTAGCTTTCCCTTTGGATAGAATGGACTAAAAGTATTTTGGTTTGTTTTGCTTTTTTAAAGTATGGCATAGGGTTTCTCTGCTCAGACTGGTTGGTTGAATACTTTTAATTTTTTCATCGAATTAAAAAAATAAAGGAATATGTGGAGATTTGGTCTATTTCATGTCACACATGAGGTCAATGGGCAAAAGTTATGTGCATCTAAGAGTAAAATTTATCTCAGGTTTGTCAGCCCCTAACAAGTAGTGATCTTGCTACTCAGCCTTGGGTTGGCAGTAATGTGATGCTGTGCTTCAGATCTGTTTTTTGGGGGATGGACGGGGAGTTCCTGAGGCTATTTTATGGGCAATTTCCTGATGTGAGAATTTTTAAAGACTCTTGTAATGATTGATCTGGAGATTTTTTTCTAACGATGTCAAAAGGCAGCCTGAAGTTACACTATCCTATACTCCACTGCAATCAGCCTTATGGAATAATCAGGTTGTTTCTTCCTTCTAAATACACAGTAAGTGTGTGTGGCAATGATCCTGGAGCCTGCAGGCAGCTGCAACAGAAAAGGACTTCCATGGTTCGCTTTTGCTTTCTCTTCCTGTCCCCTCCATTTTCATATATGTTTTTAAGAACGCTGAGTTTCTGATGGACTACCTAGTGCAAGATCAGGGGAAAGTGAAACTGTGTTTTGGGGCTTGTTTTGTTAGTTCTTTTGATTTTCATATAATGCTCTATCAAAGGCACTGTTCTTTAATATTAAAAACAACCCAGTGGATAGATAAATTTAAAAATTCAATCGATAAAAATTAAAATCTGAACTTCATCTGTAGGAAATGAGAGAGCAGATGAATACGTCTCCCCCTCAGCCCTGCCCCCTGCAAAATGCCAAGCATCATCACTCTGGCATCATTTAGAAGTAACTTTGTAGTACTTCTAAGTAGCTGAAAGTGAACAGTTTAGAAATCAGGTTGATGATACAGTTTCTTTTCAGATGCTTTCTCTAAATGTTTAATACTGTGTCCCTGAGGAAGTCCCATTATTAAAGCTGCGTGACTATGAAATCACCTTGACTCTGTGGGGGAGATATTTGAGAGTTCTGGGGATTTTCCTCATCTGACTCTTAGAGTTCCCTTTTGTTGCAAGGATTACAAAGGTTTTCTGTGAAGCATGTCCCTCTCAGAGTTTGTATCATCTCCAGTCAAGTCAAATTGACAGGGGTGGCAGGAATTACCCCATGTACACTAGGCGTGTAAACTAAATCATCTTATTAACTGAGGCTAAGGGTTGCTGTGAACTTTTCCCAAAGGATTTTAGAGCTTGTTCACAAATAAATGCTGAAGAAGAGTGTTTGTGCTTTCCAGGCACCTTTCCTCTCATGTGATATTAATAACACTAACAAAAAAAACCTCAACAGTGCATACTTCTAATTAACTTAATGACAGAGACCCTAACGCACTTTGCAATAATAGATACTTGTAGAGGAGAACTGTTCCTCTCTCCTCTGCCGCAGCCTGGCATGGGGAGGGACATTGCAGCTGTGTGACAGCATGACAGCACACAAGGCATTGGGATGAAAAGAGGGAGAATTTCACCGTGTCCTGTAGAAATTGTGAAGAACTTAACCCAAAACAGAAGTTGATCAAGATGTGAAGGTTTAACAGTTGGGGAGTTTCATTTCTCCGCATAGTGTGGACTGTTGGGTTGTTGGCTCCTTTTTTTTCTCCTGTGTTACAAAAACTTGCTCGTTCTTCGGTTCAACTTTCCTTATTCCAGGTTTGGTTATAGGGCAGGAAGTGAACCAAGGCATGGGGTGTGCATGGTGATTTACAGGGTGCTCTGCTTTATCCTCTCCTGTGTGGATAATGTGGTATCAGCTTTGAAAGCAGAGCTGTGTGTGTTGCATAAGGGTGTCTTATGTCTCCGTCAGTATCTGCGCAGAGCTGTGAGGCTGTGAGATACTGTGCTGCAGATCAGTACAGCAGCTTCCCTGGGGGTAGGCAGTCCGTGAGAGAGCAGAGCAGTGCTGCTACATCACTACCAGTTCTAGTATCTGCAGCACTTGGATCTTTCCCCAGGGGCCTCTCCTTTGCGTATTAACCCAACCTGACCCTGCTTGCCTTGCAGGAACTGCCTAGATCACAGCTAAAGGGGGTATGGCTGTAGGCATGGAAGTGTAAGGTCTGACACTGATGGTATCAATGGGCAGGAAGCCTTATACTGCTCTATGTGTTCTTAATGAATGCTGAAGCCAAAATATTCATGCATTTCTTTTTTCATCTGTTACCAGTACAGCACGTTTAATAGTTTTTTGAAGACTACGTGATAAAAAAGAAAGGCCAAAACCCCTTAGCTAAACCATTAACAAAGCATTCTTCTTATTCTATGTGGACATAAATATGGGCAGAATACCCTTATGGGTTTCTGACTGGGTCATTCAGCCTTATATTGAAGTGACGTCATTCTGGTGGGATCCAAGGAGCTCAAGCTTTGAATTTTTTCTTGCCCTGATTGCTGATGATTTTTATACTGTTAGCAAGACTTCTGGTGGGTGATATACCAAAAAGCTTGCAGTGGCAAAAAGTACTGATAAATTCATCAAAGGAAAGCTGTGTGTGTGTGTGTGTAAGTTCCAAGGAGAAGAAAATGTCTTTGGATTTTGGTTATTTCAGCTTGAGCTTTAGTGTGCAGTTTGTCTGGTCCTTTGTGCTGCAAAATCACCACACACTCTCTGACAGTGAATTCACATTTCTGCTTTTTTTCAGTTGATTTGATTTTGCGTAACAGGTCAGATGTTTTCCTTGCTTATGATCAGACAGCGCTGATGGGTTTAGGAGGGTTGATTTTGGGTTATAACTTAAGTTGTAATGTCATCCTTTGTGTATACGTGAGCACAGGAGTATTTTTGGTGACGTGTTCCTTCTAGAAATGCATGCTCTTCTCAAAGCTTTGGGTTTGTTTTGCTATATATACCAAAACCACTTTCTCGTCTGTTTTCCTCTTTATGTTCCAGAGACTGGTCAAATCAAACCTGTTTGATTTCAGGTTTTCTTTTTAATAAATTTTCCAATGAACAGATTTCAGCAGTGAATTTGAAATGAGCCTGACATGGAAGTTAGGCAGAAATGTCACAAAATTCAGTATCTGTGCATGATTTCAAATCTAAACCATGAAAAACTGAGATTTGCTTTCAGATTTGAAGACAACTCAAACTGCAAAGCGAGGCAAAAAGAAAGTCTGGTACTTCTAATGCAGCTGAAGTTTGTGCAGTTTTTGAAGCCACCAGCTACAAAAACATGCTAATTACTCCATGGAGAAGATAATGGTTTTTGGATGTCAGCTGAACAGTTGGTATGAAACTTGGGCCCTGGAAAGTCAGCTGTTACTGACTGTAATGGAGTCAGTGTCACCTGCTGACCCTTTTTTTAAAAGAGTTTAGACTTGGTGTGTAAAGGGGATAGAAGAGGTTTTCCTCCCCCTAACAGAACAGGTGTGTGACTACTGGAGTTGCCTCTGCCCAGAGGCAGAAACCTGGGGTAATTAAGCAGGAGCACAGACACCTAAAGAGAGAGAGAATTTCCAATAACTAGACATACAAAATTAAACCAAACTGGTGATTCTAGTTTCAGGTAGTGACTGTACTGGTTTTGTATGGCAGAGACAGTGTACACAGGGAGTGTTAGGTTATAGTGCCCGCAATAGCTTTCCAAACACCACTCCGACAGCCACAATTGATTGATTTTGTGCCTCTAATTTTGACTTCTTTTGATCAGTGGGAAAAACAGATTCCTCTAAGCCTAGGGGACCATACCCCACCATCTTGCAGTTGTAAATAAAGCTTGGTTCTCTCCAAACTTCATTGTGAGTTGTTGTGGCATGTGTGACTCATAGCCTAATTAAACAGTCTCAGAAAGAATACAATCTCAGCATTAGTTGTGTTTTTACTAAGCATATCCAAGTATTTTCTGTCTCTTGGAGAGTTAGATATGTGGTTTAAAATCATCTGCCTGCCTGACATTAGATTGCCAAACCATCAGTGATATCTGTCATGAGTGTGCAGGACTGGGTTGTCCTGTGACCGTGCTTGATAGCTGGTTTGGAAGGGGAAATTTCTATCAAAAAGTACCTGCACTTATATGTTAATTGGGCCCTCAGTTCTTAGATGTGCATATGTGTGTAAGTGTATGAGAAAAACCAGCTATGGAAAGTAATCTTACAGTTCTCTGTGTGGGTATAATGGAGGAAGGAAGCTTTTTTTATTTTTTTTAAATTTATTTTGCTCAGTAGAATAATATAAGGAGGTTCAGCCCTGTGTTTTCAGTGAATAACTACTTGGTAGTGAAATGAAATAATGAAAAGCATTCAGTTTTTGGGGATACTGTGCATGTGAAATAGAACATTTTTGCATACTGAGTAGGATGCTCCAAGGCATGCGTAGTCTTTGAGGCTTTTTTGGTTTCTTTTACATATGGTCCTTGGTGAAAAGTCAGACCTGCTGTAGGTAAAATTTCCATTTGTGATCCTCTTGCTTCTAACCTTGTTGAGCTCTTACATCTACTAACTTGTTCCTTTGAGTCTCTGTGTGTGGTGTGAGGTGTTTATGCATCTCACACTCCTGTTTGCTCACCAAAAGCTGTCTGATGCCCACAGAAATATCTTTCCAGGCCAAGGTGCTCTTAAAAAGACCTTATTTTGGTTGTTTGGTACCTAATGTTTTATGACTACAAACTGTTGTGAGAATATTGATAACGTCAGAGACTTTCATTCCTTTGAATTATCCTTTTTTTGGGATGTGTTTGCTTCAATTCTTGTCTATGTTGTATGAACATCCATCTTATCTCTGCTGCTCCAAATTTGTCATTATTATGCTATGCTAATACCTTTTTCTGGCTTCTGAAGCTGCCTTGTGTTGCTTTTGGGTTTACTGGTTTCTTCAGAAGGAAAAACTTTTTGGTGAATACTTAACCTACTCAACAGCATAGGTGCTTTGCAGAATAATTTTTTATAAATCCCCCAAAGCTGGTGCCTTCCAGTGGACTGGAATGCAGGGGAGGGGAGCAGGGGATGTGCAGGATGGGAAAACCTGAGTTGAGTGCCCAGCCTTTAAGCTTCCCTCTGCTCTCTTGAATTTGCTATTCCTTTTGCTATTTCATTCCTGAGGATTATATTTCCTTTTCCCATCACTCTAACATATCTGTTTAGCTTGTAAGGTGCATGGCACAGAGCTGTGTGTCCAGAGATAGGTTTGTGTGGAGAGCCAGACCCTCATGAATTTCCAGGTTCAAGAGGAGGACAGCAGTGACGGCGCTGCCATCCTGAAGATGCAGTGATTATATTCCCATCTTGGGAGCTCCTGTAATCGAGGCTGCTTGTCTCTAGGTAACTCCTTGGTGTAGGAACAAGAAAGTCACACTCCTCTGCAAGTTGCTGCAGCACATCCTAGGAACATTCTGCCATATCCTGTCCTCTCCCTCCCCGGGGTCCCTGATCCCTTCAGTCCCTGTTACACACACACCATCTGAGGAGGAGTAGTGCTGCTTACCTGAGAGATCCAAACTCCATAAACCAGACCCACTGGGGCGACTCCTCTGTCTCTGGTGAGGTTTAGGGGATTTGCTGGCCTGTCTGCCGGTGTTAAAGGCTTTGGTACTTCTCCTCTGTCTTGCCAGATTTCCTCTGACAGCCGTGTAGCACTGCAGCTGCCTCTGGCTCAGGCTGGTGTTGCCTAATCGGAGTGCTGCTATTAAGTCTCCTGGCCTTTGCCATCTCTGGGAGAGCTCCCTCTGTAATAGCTATCTGCTGTAGCTGCCTTACGGCTACAGGGTGCTTTTTTTCATTCCCTTCCTCCTGCATCCTTCTCACCTTTATTGGGTAACTAGCCGTAGGTGTTCTCTGGAGTGGGTGCTTTCCTGCCGTCCCTTCGCTCTCAAGTGCTCCTCACATGAGAGCAGACCTCACCCAGACCCGGGCGGCTGCCGATCACAGCGTGTCGTCAGCTGGCACCGCTCCCGATTCTCCAGAGCTGGCAACTGTCCTCTTTTCTTTGAGCTCCGATAACGGGAACAGATTAGCGGTGGGAGCAGCCGGAGCACTGCTTTATGGGGCTTTACTCCTGTATACCTCCGGTTTTCCACAAATCTTGCCAAGTGAGTTTCCTGATTGTGCGCTATGTCATTTGCTATGCTCCCCTTCCCTGCCCCCACCCATTTCCTGACATCACTTTAAATCCGGCTGTAGCGCTGGTCCAGTTCTGCTGGAGCACTCCACCCTGGACTTCCGAATGCAGTAAATCTTTCTGATCGGTACAGTCATACGGTGTGTGGAGCAAGAAAAGCTACAAAGCTTTGTCAAGCTTAGGAAAGAAATCCTCAAAAAATGACAGAGAGTATCGAACTATTTTTTTTTCTTCTCCCCCCCCCCCCCATGTAACTTTCATTTGGTGAGTCTGCTCTACTCTAAATAGAAATAAACAAACAAAACCTTTAAATTTGTCTCTCCTGCAATCTCCTGCAGCAATTTTGAAATGATCAGGCATAAAGGAATAAATAAAATACATTCTTATTGCTTTCAGTGGTCTCTTTGCGGTGCCTGTCTGGACTATCATCATCATTGTTCGGAACACCATGGGTGCTGTTTAGTTTCCCAGTGGTTGCACCGTCTGGCCCCAGAGGTAGGACTTGGTCATTCTGGGGCTAAAACCATCCAAAGCAAAGGTTTGCAGTGCTGTGATTGTGATTAATCTCTTGGCAATCTTGCTGCCATATGCCCTCCTAAAGAAGGCTTTTTATTCATAAGGAAAGTGTTGGAGCTCCCACTGGCATTACGACGAGATACTTTCCTGCTGGAGGTCCCTGGGATCCAGAATTTCCTTACCTTCCTGGTATTTGGCTTGTCCCATGTGCTACTGATTCAAATCTGGAACAGTAAACACAGGCTAGGTTTTGTTCTCTTTTGTCGTTGGCATTGGCACTGGGAATAAAAGGACATGTCAAATTTTGAGCATTACTTTTCCCAGTGTAAAGTCAAAAGTCTTTCCACCTGCATAAATGGGGGAGGGATCAGATGGACTTGAGTCAGATGTGTTAAAACAGCATGCACCTCTTCTAAAGAAAACCAATTTCTTTAAACAGTGGGCAATTGATGGAATTTATAGCCCACTATGTTTTGCTACAGGATTAATAAGCAGTGTCCCGTAGGACAGCTGCCATTTTCTGCCCTAAAACACTTTTGCCATATTGCCCATGAGCTATACATGGTGACCAGAATTTGGGTGTGAAATGTCTTCAGGTCCTTTCTTCCAGGTCAGTTTTCTGAGGCAAACACAGCCACCCCTTCTGCCTATCTCTGCCTCCTCCCCTTAAGCCACAGTTGAATTTTTGCTCACTTTGTATCAGTCTAAAGATATTTGCCATCCTAGTATAGTGTCAAAACCCTGGAGAGAAACAATGTCTGGTGGAAAAGATGTCTTGTGTGGATTTAAATAGCTTTGATGAATACTGTAGAAGGAGTGATGCTTGCTGGTGAAAATTTTTAGGGGAACATGCCTGTTTCTTGCAGGAGACATTATGGTTAGTTCTGCTGCATGCTCCACCATTATGATGAGGCAAATGCTCCTTTTCACTTTTGTCTAGATGAGGCTTTTGCACTTTTTTTCTCCAATCAGCAGTGGTCATCTCCCTCACACTGGTTTAAATAGGAACGTGGCGCTTGATCGAGAGCGGAGCGTATTTGCATTATATCCCTAACAACTTTGTCTTCCACACTTTATTGCGGCCCTCGGGTCACTCCTGGGGAAATTCCAGGGACTGGACATTGTGGGGTGCAATGTCACAAACGCTCAAGGACCAGTTTGTGTCCACAGTGGTCAATTCCTGTGCATCCTCCCCAGAAGTGACACGAAGAGGGGATTTTTCTGCTGTGGGTGCTGATTACACTTGCAAATGATACTGACATGGGAGGAGCTCTGAGTTTTCTTGAGAACAGTGTTAGGATTTAAAATCTTGACCAAGTGGACAAATTACTTAGAAAAAATAAGAGGTTATTCAGAAAAGGACAAGCACAAAGTTGTTAACTTAGGTGAGAATAATGGGCTGCCCAGACCCAAAAAGTGAGATGGCTGGCTGAGCAGCAGCTCTGCAGAGGGGGGATGGAGTTGATGGTGGATTCCAGGCTGACTGTGAGTCACCAGCCTCGTACAGTTGTGAAAAAGGCAAGCTTGGGTATATAACCAAGAAGGTACAGAGATCCTTCCTCAGCTTGGTGAGGTCTCAGCTGGAGTCTTGAACCAGTTTTGTGCTCACAGCCTTTAAAAACAGCAAAACAAGTCAAAAGTGGGTCAAAAGGGAAAAAAAAAAAGGAAAAAAAAAAGGGAGGAAAATAGCATGAATGGATGATTTAGCAGACATGACCTATACAGAGAAAGTGAAGGTATTGGGGGGTTGCTTAGTCCAGGGAAGGAAAAGGTGAGGGGATGGATGAACATGTTAGCACCTGTAAAATGTGGGAAGGAATAAGCTGTTTAGCATATATTTCAGGAGGAGGACTGTGTACTTGAGTCTTGTGGGAGCTTTGTGCAGAGCAGTTCCAGTGACAGGCTGTCACCAGAAATCCACGGGAGCCTCTTTTTAGCAAATGTATTTATCTGGAACTGTTTCTGTGGCAATGGCCCTTCTTCTCTCCTGCTTTGTGATGGCCAAGCCTGAGAAACACATGGTGGGAAGGGAGCCTGTGCTTCCCATTGCAGGAGAGCTGGCTCTGGCCCAGTGAGTGGAGGAGAGCAGGGCAGCTGCAGAGCTGACCTGCCCCTCCAATCGATGCTGTAAAGGCAAAGCTCACCCTGTGCTTTTGTGCTGAGGAGGCAGAGCAGTCGTATCCAGGTGCAGCCCCACAAATGCTCAATCAGAGGTGTGCTCTGACGTCAGGCAATGAGATTTTTTGGCTCCTGGTGTAGGGAAGTTGAGCATTCACATTTGGCTTGCAGGAGAAGGGAAGTCATTTTCCTCTCTAAGGCTGGAGGCAGGAGAGGTGACCAGGATGAAAGCAGCAATGCTGCTTTAGACTCGCTGCAGGATTTGGTGGTCCTGCAGGAGCACCAGGTATCAGCTCTCAGGCTATGACAGATCTATCCTGACAGATGTCCCTTTAGCACCAGCAGCCAAAACATAATGGTTGTGTTGTTGTGAGGGGTTTGTTCCCATCTTTTAGGGAGATTTTCGTCTTGGGGGTGGGCTTGCTCTCCTCCGTCATGTAGCAGCTACTGCAGCAAAGCAATATTAGGAAGTAAGATTTTAGCTGTCTTCCGTGTGATTAGTCCTGCTTGAGGGAGGGGGAAGGGCCTCACACTCCCTATTAATCATTTTTTCTTCCCTCCTCCCATCTGCTCAGTGATTCTCTTGCTCTTGCTTACACCACTAATATTTGATCACTTTATTTCTGTCTGATTCTCTGACTCCCTCCCAGTTGGTTCTTTCTTGAATCTCTGCCCTCCTTGCTCCCACATTCTTGCAGAGATGCTACTCAATGACCTAATTTTCTCCCCTAGCTTCCGTTAAAAAAAAGAAAAGGGGGAAAATAAAAGAAAAAATACTCCAAAGTTCCTCATTCCCCTCTCCTTGGATATTATGCCTTTTGCCAGTGGTCAGCACCTTCAGCCAGAGTTGTAGAGCACGTGTGGGCAGTGCCTGCTTCCCTCCTCCTCCTCTTTGTGCCCTCCCCAGAGGGTGCAAGCCTGACTCCTCCTCCTCCTCCTTCTCTTCCAGCTGCTTTCACTAGCCTCCTAGCTCTTCTTGGCAGTGAGTAGCCTGGACATCTGTAGAAGCAGCTGGAAGCAAGATGGAGAGCCAATATCCTGCAGCTCATCAGATCTCTACAAACCTCAGCTCAGGAACAAACTGCTTAATTTGCTGTGTTTTTGTACTCTGTAGTTCGCGGTGCACACTGCTCGTTCCTCACCATCCCAGCAAAGCTCCAGCTTTATTGATCCATGTCATGGCATGGCTATAGTGTGTTGTTTTAGATATCTTGTCGCCAGTCTGTAAATCTGAGTGCTCTTATGTTATAGTGGAAGAAGGCAAAGTTACCTTTTCCACCTGAATCTTCAGCATTACCTACCGTTAACATCATATGGTTCCACGGACAGAATTTAATCCTGTTAACTAATATTTGACCTCTGTCAAACAAGCAGCGGTACCACAAATTCATAGTCCTGAGAACACAGCAAAAGTGTTTGTGCTGGTTCCCTGTCACTTTTCCCCCTGATTTACATCAAAACCTTCTTGCAAAGATGACTGCTGGTATTCTGAAAGGTGACAATCATCCTTCCCTGTAAACACTGGAAGGCAGCGTTAAAATGAGCTCCACAGGGCTGAAGGAGCACAAGAGGAGCAGGATCCCTGCTCCTGTTCCTGTGGAGGTGGGAGAAGCTGGTGGGGGTTGAGAGCTGCAGCATTTTGCAGCAGGGCGTTCGGGGATGGGCCCCCGAAGGGAAGCTTGCGAGCCGTGTTGCCATGAAAAGCCTCGCAGCATGTTACATGATGCAAGCTCCTTGGCAAGTGCTGTAATTGTGTCACTGAAATGGCTGAGCCACAATGCTCAGGGAAAAGGTTTTTCCTGGTGAGCCTGTGAGCGCGCTATACCCTTCCCTGGTGCACGAGAGCAGCCTGGGAAGGCCAGGGATACCACAAAGTGCTGAGAGAGCTTACATTTGGGGAAGGTTTCCCGTGCTCTGTTTCGGGATTTTAAATTTGCCAGTTTGTGGCTGAGAGCACGTAACAAGAGATATAACTAGATAGATGCTTTAAAAATATTTTTCAAAGGACTTGGAAATGAATGTGATGATTAGGGACACCATTTTCATAAAGCTTTCAGCCCAGCATCCTCTTTTTCTCTCATGACAAACTGCAGTTATGCACAAAAACAGCTATTGGAGTTTTTAATGTCTTGCTCCCTCAGCACTAGCGGTAACTGTTTGCTTTTGAATGCCATTATTTGCACCCAGAGCAGTTGGAGCAGAGAGGTATGAAGTAAAAGGGGTCAAGCTTCAGACCACCAGCTCTGACAGGGCTGAGCAGTGCTTTGTAGCATGGGTGTACACAGGTACATGTGGCTACACAGAGCCTACACATGGTGTTGTCAGGTGTTTTAGGTCCAGTGTAAAGCAAATGCCATTTGCAAGTAGCCTTAATATGTCCTTTTTTTTTTTTTTCCTTCCCCCTGTCTCTAAACCTTTGCTGCGAAGCAGAGCTCTCATATTTTCCATTCCTAATTCAAGAGCTGGAGGGATCGCTAAAGCCAGGTATCAAGTTACAGGAGAAAGCGTGAAGACATTTGGTTGCAGCTTCGTTGGCTCACACAGTGCATACACCCAAGCAACCATTTTCATCAGCCCCCATGCCTATGGTAAAACTCTAAGGAAAATCGCCTTTCTCTAAGTCTGTCCTTGGGAAGGACAGTGTCTGCAAGGAAAGTTCTCACTAATAGAGGTGTTTGAAGCCTGGGAATAGGAGGAAGGAAAAGCCCTGTAATGATCAAAGAGCATCTCATCCATAGTACAGGAAATGTTGTTCCTACTCATCTGAGCTACCAAAATAAGGCAAACCAACAAGTTTCAACAATAGCAATCTTCAAATTAAATCCTTTGAATGGGTGATGTGTGTAGCTTAACATGTGACTCAGCCAGGAATTGTTACTATTTCTGGTACTGTTTTAGTTTTTAAACCTAGTCTACTTCAGATATTTGGCATGTCCTTGGTTGTGATAGGAGGCTGATTAGAGGTGGTGACTAAATATCCTTTATGGGCTGACTAATTCAAACTTGGATTTTTTTCTGCTGAAATTGAGATTTGATGTTCTCGAAGTTAGACATTAACTTGAGTGAAGATTTCAGTGTGTAAAAGAAAGCCAAAACCTGTATTCTTTTTTTTTTTACCTTCTCATTACCACCTCCATTCTAGCATTTTTTTTCTCATTGGGGTTTTCCAGACTGTGGTTTTTCCTCAGACAGAACCTGTTCTCCTCTGTGTTTGGATCCTTTCTTCAACCCTTCAGCTTCTTCTGTTCGATTCTTAGAGTGGTGGTGTGTGTTTGGCAGTTTCTTCAGTAGTTTGTCCCACCAGAAGAGCCTCCTCACCCTCTTTTCCTTTCCTATGTAGTCTCTTGGTCTTTACCCTGTGTGTTGGTTTTCCTTCTGCTGATCTCCATGTGTTACTCCTTTCTGTTGCTCATTTGCACTTGTCTGGCTGGGAATGATCGGCAGCCAGCTCTTCTGTTTGCCCACCATGCCTTTCCTTTGGTAGAGCTGATGGGAAATGCTGCATTTCCCCCTTCCCTCCTCCCACTGCCCCCTTCCTCTCCTGCTTCCTTTTCTTGTACAGCTCAGTGAAAAGTGCTTAATAAACAAAATTTGGGTAAAAGGGGAGCAGAACAAACTCCAGTTATTGCTCTGTGTGTGTTTTCTACTGTTTGCCTCTTCCTCTGAGCAGGCACTCAGCCTTTGAAGCTGGATCTTCTTGGGAATCAGTAGAGAGATTAATCTTGGAAAGGGTAGTAGTGGACTGACATTTGATTTCCTTATTTAAGTGTGACTGTTACCCATATGCTGGAGACCACACGTGACTTATGGCACCCGCTCTCTGTGCTTCCTCAGTATTTCTGCCCAACCTTTAGTTCACATTTTGTTGGCTATCCTTACAGTGAAAAAAGTAGAAATTTTTCCTTTCCCTTCACACTGAAAGTTGAGGTTAAAATTAAAACACACACAGAGCTGCAGAAGCTCTGAGACTCATCTCCTATAACCCCAAAGGCCGCCTTTGTGGGCAGCCTTGGGTGCTTTTCAGTCAGCTGAAAAGGGGAATTTCAGTGTTGTACACAAGCATTTTGCTTCCCGCTGCCCATGTGGCAGTTGTGAAGGTGTCCCTAAACTGTAGTAGTTGTCATTGTATGTTTGCTATACTGACATACTCCATGAACCCTAAATGTGAAGCATGCTGAGAGGAGAGGGGAACCATAAACATATCTGTGTATTTTCAGCTTTTCTGTCTTTATTTTTTGCAGTTTGGTGGGCAGTGATTTGTTGTGTGTACTGCTTGTGTACTGTGTAGCATGAAAAAAGAGTCCATGGAATATGAAAGACACAAATTGAATTAAAACTGTCAAGTTCTTGCCCTCCTGCCACTTTTCCAGGCCAGTTTTTCCCTGGGTGAGCTGTGTGTTGTTTGCGTGCTTCCACTGTTGCTCAATGAAACATACTGCACTTCTGGATAACAAACAAAACAAAATTAGGTGCTTTGTTGTTACCCATATGCCAGAATCTGAGGATAAGAAAAGACTTGTTCCTTCTCATGGTGTGACTCTTGGGGATGGTCCCGTGCAGGGCCAGGAGTTGGACACGATGATCCTTGTGGGTCCCTTCCAACTCAGCAGATTCTGTGATTCTGTCCCTCTCTCCACCTTCAGTGCAAGCAGTAGGAGTTTGAAGAAGTTGAATGAAAACGTGAAGGGAGTCCAAGGTTTCCTTATGTTTGCGTAGTTTCTGGTGGGAGCAATGTGATGTAACACTGAGCAGAGTCACTGTGCTAATGTACCTTTGGACCTGGGCAAGGGGAAGAAAAGCTGTGAGACAGCCTCTTGTCAGGAGCTTCTCCCTGCAATCCTCTAGGTTCCTGAAGGATGGGACACATGCTGCCAGGCATGAGAGATGCTGAGTGAGGATGCACAGCCTTTGCTCTGCAGGTCTGCAGACTAGATAGGTCCTTTGAGCCTTGGCCTGTAAATACAGGAAAGATGCACTGTGGAAGGTCCTTCATGCAGATGCCTGCCTACAGATGAGGAAAAAGAAAGTCTAAGTTACCTGCCTCTTCTTTCATCTTCCTCTTACAAATGCCTCCCATGGTTTTTGGGCCTTTCCTGGGAAGCACAAAACCCTTCCCTCTGCAGGGCTGTGAGTCTGCTTGTTCTGGGGCAGTCCGAAGAGCCAAATCACCTTTGAGAACAAGAGAAGGATATCTGGATGATACTGGCATGCCCTATTATGTGCTCTGGTGCTCAGGAAGGGGTATTGTTGGAGAGCTCTAACAGATGAAGCTCAGATGAGCAAATACAGATATCAAACACATTTTCTACCTATCCAAGCTGTCCCTTACTGTAATAGTGGCATCAGGAGAAATTGGAACCTTCTGCAACTGACACTGTAGCCCCAAACTTTGAATTGTTTTGTTCATCTGCCATGTCAGATGGGTAGTGAAGGGTAGAAGCACACATCATCTTCTGTCGGTGTGGGAGGCTCCTGTGACAAGGTGGACAGAATGCTTAGGGTGGGACAGCTTGGAAAGGCTCCCCAGAGCTCAATCCACATGTGCTGTTAGTCACTGCCTGTCCTTTACTCAGGCATGAGTTTCAGGCTGGGTGCTGTAGCTCACAGTCTGACCCCAGATGTGTATTAATTATTTATTTTCCTCCACGTGCTGGCAGATGGTTGGAAGAAGAGTCTGCCAAGCATAGTGCATGCTTGAGGGCAGTGATTTTGAGACATGTTGTTGAGATTATCTGATGTTTCACATTTTCTGTAATTTAGTTTGTGTGTGTGTGAAGGGAGTATTTAAAACTTGCAGACAATAGTTTGCTGGGTTGCAGGGAATGAAACCCCTAATGAATAGTCCATTGTTTACATCCATTTGAGGCTGTTTCTTTGCTGAATTAGTGCCATGAAACATAGCTGCAACTCTGTTGTTTTTAACTCCCCTCTCCTTACCCATCCCCCTTCCTATTCCTTGTGGTTGCTAAATCCTGCTGTTACCTTCTCTACACAAGTTTCCAAACTTCCTTCTCTCCTCTTGATTTTCTTCTGCTTAAACCTCTTGTCCAAACTGGGTCATCTTTTGCTTTTAGTGTGGTAAATTTTCTCATCCTTGGCCTCTTGGACTCACACTTCAGTCCTTATTATTTTTATCCAGATGAACTTGGGAAGAGAAAAAAAACGAAGCGCCCAAACTGTTTTCTGCCATAATCAGGGCTAGACCCCCCCCTCTTCCCTTTGCCTTTTCCTCCCCACCTCCTTGCTTGGAGCTCTTTCTATGCCAATTTGCAGCTGTGTATATATACTATTTTATCTCATATTTGCCTGTAAGCCCTCTGCTCAATTTCTAGCTCTTATTTTCCTCTCCAATGAGGAAAGACTTCCTCCCTTTCTCTGTCCATACTGCTTCATGCTCTGATCTCTGTGCCGTCTTCTGGTGACCCCACAATTTGAGGCAGCTCCCTTTTCTCCTTCTTTAAACAGATAAGTGGCTGGTTAACAGAGTTGTATGCCTGGTTTTTTTTCTGTATTCAGTTTGTAGATGGCCCTTTTTTTGTGTTGCTAATTGGTGCTGTGTAGCTGTTTACCTGCATGACTTGCTGGAGTGATTGCTGAGACTGATACATACCATACTCTGGAACTGGTTTTTTTCTCTCCAGTCCTGATTTATAGATAACTGGAAAAAGCAATTCTTGGCTGCCCTGCTTTGAAAACTATTACACCACAGAAAAACTCATTACATGAACACAACACCTGATATAGAGAAGCCCTCTTTGGTTTTCTGGTTTCTCCCCTTAAAAAAAACTTCCCTTTATTATTGAAACAATAATTCCCCTCAAATTATATTTAAGGGATGGAGGCACAAAGGCTTGCCTTCTCTTCTAGGAGTTCCTGGAAATTGGAACTGAGGAGTTTTTCTAAATCAATAAGGGAATGGGGCATTTTGGAGAGGTTTTGTTTGTTTGTTTGTTTTCTCTCGATAGGCAATCTGCACATGCCACATAACACAAATCAACCACAGCTCTATCAGGCTTTTGTATGCTAGCTGAAGTGCTAGGACACGTATCTGCAGAGAATTCCGTATGGGTGAAGAGGCTGGGAGGGCTGGAAGGCCCCAAAGATTTCAAGAAAGTAGGTACAGACCAACTCCTTTAATCAAAGGAGTGCTGTGCATTGTGCAAATGAAGTGCATTTTTCTTTCCTTTTCTTCGCAACCTCTGTGGGATGCCCTCTGGACTGCAACTTGAGGGCAATGCTGTAAATTTTGAAATACTGTTTGTTTGTGTAGGACACTGCTGGTGTCCTTTTGGGTCAGCAGAGCTGCTCTAAAATATGGCAAAATCATCAAGTGACAAGCAAACCAACGAGGCTTCAGCCCAATGCCAAAAAATCCTGCAAGAGGGAGAATTAGCTGTGAAAATTTACCCTGTTGCTACGGAGTTCATTTGGTTGTGTATATCATGTCAGAGTGGAATGACTGAAGAAATACTCCACTTGGTAAATGAACATTTGTGCCAGTTGCAGGACAGCTTATACATGCATAAAACCTGAGACACCTGGTAGTGGTGCTGGACAGGTTGTTTTTGAATGAATGTGCTTGTTGGAAGGCAGGGGAGGAATGAAATGCCTCTGTGTCTTTGAAGTATTTCTCCTTTTGATGCCATATACTGTTAAGTAAACCAGATTTTGGGGACACATTAGTTCTGAAAGCAGCAAAAGTTTGTGCTTCCTATAGTGGAGATGCTTTCTCCTTCTTACTTCCACTCCAGATTGATGTTAAGATCCTGAGGTGGTGGCACTGCTTTCATTTTGGCCTTTTACTTCCCTCAAAAAATGCAGAGTCAATACATAGAATACAAGATCAATTTCTGACTTTCTTACAACGATTTGCTGCTCTTCCCACATCCATGACTAGACATTGCACATTCCTCCCAAAGCAAACCGCTGTAGCCCAGAAATAGGTCACACCCCACCACCTGGACAACAGTCATGGCTTGCATCATCGCTTGGTGTGACGTTGGCGAGTGCTCGGCGAGCAGGACCGGCTTCTTCAGGGAGCAGGATGTGAGAACTCCCCTCGTGATACCTCCAGATGGGCCTTGGGAGGTGATGGGGGAGAGAATGCTGTTCACAGAGGGGGAAAAAAAAAGAGGTATAAGCTAACTTGATCAGTGCATGGATTTTCTGCTGGTTGGTTTGGATGATTTATAATGGTATAAAGAGCTTTGTCACCTTTATGCTGACTTGTTCCATTGCTGCCCAGAGGTCAGCCCGTTGGCCTGTAAAAAATGAATTGTCGATTTCTGTGGCTTTTCCTGGTGGCCACAATCCTGGGGCTGTTGTCAGTCCTGCTGTTGTGCTCAACTGGGGGCTGGAGGGGGCTGCCCACGATGCTTACTCAGCCTCTCAGTGCTGGTGATTTCCTTTTGGACATCCCTGTAAAGTGACCCTAAGCAGGGTATATCCAAATCTCCTTCTGAGTGAGTAGAACAGCAGCAATGCCAGCAGCTGGGCTGGTAGTCTTTGCTCAAGAATGTGATTTCTTATCTATATGGTTACTTTGGGAAGCTTGCAGCAAAGGAGCACGCTTCCAGTTTTTTTCAGATTATTTCAGTTGCTGCAAAAGGTTAGCTGCACAGGGGAAGGACACAATGGAATTAGCAGCAGAGACAGAGGTATCTGCGAGCGTATGATCATTTTCATAGGACAGGTACATTGTGCTTCTTCCTGAGAAGTGCTGAGAACAAATTGTCATAGAAATGCAGAATACTGTCAGTCTGTTTTGGATTCAGGCAAGAAATGAGGGCCCTATAGCCCGGAGAGATGTGTATGAGTCTGCGTGAGGAAAATGCACCTTAATTAGATGGGTTGACAGATCCTGTTTCTCCTGCTCCTTCCACAGTTTGCAGCGTTCAGTCTAGGAAACGCCTCCCGAATTCGCCCACCACTGCCCTTACAGAAGGCCTGGCACACTCACCCGGAGTCCTCCATGCCATATGGCTGGATGTCACTGAGACCTGGATCGTGACCTGTTTGGCTGGATGGACAACTTCAGCCTGGGAGGGGAGCCCAGCACATCCCCTGCCCTCTGCACACCGTGTTCTTTAATGCTCCTTCCCGGCAGCCAGCTGGGCTTTGGCGTGGAGAGGACGGCGTCTGTCCCGGCGGGGCCTGGCCGGGCGCTGGGGCTGTGTCTGTGCCAGGGGCCATGTCCCCTCCTCTCGCGCTGGGGAGCTTGTGGTGCTGCTGTGCTGAGCGCTGCTGCTCTGAAAGTTGCTTAATAGACATGCTAGACTCTAGCTTGACAATACACCCTTTTCTTGAGAGAAATGAGAAGTTTCAATTTCAGTCACTAGCCTGTTTTTCACTGACCTGTTTTAGTCAGCAAGTCATGGCTTTACTGTGCCACTCTCTCAAACTGCCACTCATGAGCTTAACGAGATGGTGGAGCAAAACTCCTGTCCTCTGCAGAAAATGCAAAGAGAGAAGAGACAGTTTTACCCCAAACGTTAGAGGAAACTCGGTCAAATTAACGTTACAGTAAATGTAAAATATTTTTAATTTACAGAGTACTTTAAGTCCCAGTTGGGAGGCGAGGGGTGCAAAAGGGGAAGGGTTTGGAGTGAAGTTAATAAACCTTTTAAAAGTTTTGACTGAATCTTTTATTCAGTGTTTGTATAACTCAGTTATCTGCTAGTTAATACCAGTATTTTTGATACCTCTCCAGAGCCAATACACGGCAAACCTTCAGCCCTGTTGGGTATTTGTGCTACAGCATATTTAATAGCCATGACAACAATTCAACAATTGTATAGAAGCCTCCCCTCCCTGTCTGAGTGTTGCAGGCACCAGAGTGTCTCCATTGGAAAACCCCTAAACATACAGTTTCAGCCAAAACTGGTTTAATGGTAGTCTACTGAGAGCTTGACAGGCTTTTTCTCTTTTTTTTCTTTTTTTTTTTTAAAAAGAAAAGGGGGCACATTTTTCCCTCCCCCCCAATCTTTTTCTTAACTTCTTCACTGCTTTTGTGAAAGCTGCTGCTGTAAAACACAAGGCAAATTAAAAAAATAAATTGCTTTAAATTGCTTAACAGGCTTGATGAGACAAAGCCTGGTGTGTTGGAGTGGCTGCAGGGAGCTCTGCGGCTGCTTTTGTATGATTTCAGAGGTGAATTTAGATGGCTGGAAGATAGATGGGTGCCAGATGCAGTTTGACACAGATTCCGGCAGCTGCTCCTGCGCGAGGTTTCATTAGTGGTGAGTTAGCGAGCAGCAGAGCGCCGGTGAGGCCCCCAACGCTGCGCTGACAGCGAGAGCACTGAAACAATACAATATTCGCTAAGTGATTTTAATCTGGGAGATTAAATGACACCCAGTTGGTTTCCCGACTTAGAAAGCCAGCACAGTATAAAGCTGTTCATGGCACTCACTCTACCCAGGCCCTTGTCACATATATTTACATTGAGAGTGCTTTCCCGACCCCCTCATCCTGAAATGGGAAGAGAAGGGTTGATTTTGTGTCGCAGACATATTTTTCCATCCTAACTGTATAATGTGCTTTTAACTGCAACAGGAAACATTGGCCTCACTTCAAGAAATGCTTACATTGGACCGAAGTGTGCGCGTGCTCCTGCTAAGCATAGGCGAAACTGTTTGAAAGATTAGGGCCACGGTCTGTAAAGTGAACGGCTTCCTTTTTAATAGATGGGCAAGTCCCAAAATCAGGAAGCAGTCAGTATTTATGGGCTTGGGCAGTTTGGTTTGGTTTTAAATAAACCAGTGTACTACAATGGATGACTTGATAGAAATGGTGGAGGAGCTGCTGTTTTCCGGGCAGATGAAGTTTTATTTCGGGAGGGACACTAAAGATTGGGATTTGGTGAAGGGAGAGAAAATGTAATCAAACTTATTTGCAATACAACCCAGGATGACTTCAAGATTCTTCTAGGGGGACTTCATGGGCTGTATTTTGGGAACCCTCACTGTGACACACTTACTGTGTGGTTATTTATGTATAAATTCATGTATCTCTGATTGCTTCAACAAGTAAATCCCTGACTAGGAAAAAAAAAGACTTTCCTCTGATAGTAAGGGGAAAGTATGTAGGGAAGCAAGCAAACAAAATCTCTTTTCTGTCATATTTGCCACCTGAATTTTGCCTTTACATATTTAAATGCTGATGTCAAACTGCTCTGTTCACTTTGAGTCATTTACTATCCTCAGAGTAAGCAGACAAACTAGCTTCTTTTTTTTTTTTACCCCTCCAATAAATATGCGAGTTGGATGTGTAGGGGCTGCTGTCTTTGGATCTCAACCATTGTTTGTGCATGTTACAGTTCTGTTTCTAGATGCTTTTGGTAAATACCCCATGCATGGCTTCAATTAAGCTTTCTATATTGAGAAAGTATGCCTTAATTTATCAGGTTAAAGATATCTCTGTTACATCAATTTGTTCACAGTGTGTTGTGACCTAATCAACTAGGGATGTAAGCCATTTCATGAGGAGTAATTACTCAACAACAAAAAAATGTCTCTCTTTCCTAATAGCAGTGAGTGAGTTGGCTAATTGGAATCCATTTTAGTAGTGGCAGGTCAGCAATCAGGAGGTGGCTTTCCTGGCTGGCTTCTAGGTGGGAGGGAGAAGGCGGCAGCAGCAGAAACATAGAGCTGTGGTTTGCTGAGGTCACTGGGAGAGCTTCTCTCCATCGGATCCGTGTCTCCTGTGCTGGGATTGGGGTTCCCTCATGCTCCCTTTTACCACCAATGCTGTGACAGTTTAGTCAGAACCCTTTCCTGGATATTTTTGAGGGAAAAAATTCACGAGTGGGTTGGAAATGCCAGATCTTCTTTCAAGACTTGCAAAAGAGTTCTGGTGTTTTTATCCTTACTGGGGGCAGGGGGCTGCAGTTTTGCTCTCATGTGACAGCTCTCCATGGCCTGGCTAGGCCTTGGTCAGGAGATGTGAAGTTTAGGGATGATGGCTCATTATGTCTCTACTCAGATTAACTTATGACAGTGACAGAGCAATTTTTGCTTTCAGTGCTGCATCACTTAGGAGCATGAGCTGCCAGTCCTGCTAGCGGTGTCGTGCAGAGACATCTTTTAGATGACCCCACTGGTTGCTGTCCTGTTTTTCTACTTGATAGATCGTTGAGGTGCATTCTGGTTTTTTCTTTTATTTTTTTCTCCTCCCCTCCTTGGTTTCAAACCTTGCTGAGGGGGAGGTGGAGAGGAAAATCCTCATGAATTAACATTATTTCCCTGGTGGGCTTTGCTGCCATTTTATCTAATTACGCCTGCTGTTTTCCAGATCACATTGTAAGCATTTGCATGAAGGGGCTTTCACTTACCTCCTCAAGTAAATTAAATAACAGCCCTTAGGCTGGGCTGACAGCATAATGCATTTTCATGTGGGAGATCAACAGCTCCCATACCTTGAGATGGGAAATGCTGAAATGACAGGGAAGCTCTGTGCTTTTGTCTCGAATTAGGGCAACTAGACGAAGTTAGGGCCACTTTGAAAATGCCTGCTGCTGGCTCTTGTGGTGTGTAGGGATCCCTAGAAAGAGAGGGGCACATAGGAATCTGCGGAGGGCTGCAGAGAACAGACTCACGAGGATCTACGAACTACGTGCAAGATGTGCAGGAAAGCCAGGGAAAGCAAGCCTGTTGTCAGCAGCTTTAAATGCACAGCCCTATTGGAAAGCATGAAGGGATCTGCAAATTGTGGACGATTGGAAGCCACAGACATAAAGCAAATGAGAGGTGTAGGCCCTGCCCTGAGGATGTTTACGGCATGACTTTGTGGATGAGGAAGGCTGGACTTGTGTGGAGCGCTCTGGAAATCAAAACACACGGCCTTGACTTTCATTTCCTCAATAAGCCATCCTGTAGTTTCCCTGTGCTTCATTTCTTCAATTTGCAAAATGAGGCAGTAGCCCGTCTGCTGAAATGACAGTCCGCTGCTTTCCTGGCCTGACCCGTTACTCCCAATGAGTATCCATCCCCAGGAATTATCCTCCTCCAAATGTTTCAGAGCTCCTAGAGCCCTTCATGATACCAGCCTCATGGGATGATCTGCTCCCTTCATAGTCATGTGTGTTATACATCAGAAATGTAGATCAGCCCTTCCCTGGCTGTGGTCACTCCATTCTTTTGATTTAGTTGGGAGCTTCTGAGGAGGAGAATGGATCTGGAACAAATGGCCATGAGGAAATATATTTCTTCTGGTCCTGATGTGCCCAGGCTTGTCCTGGCAGAAAAGAGGGTGTTGATAGGAAGGCAGAGAGACGAACTCCATGTCCTTCAACCATTAGGCTTGGACAAAGTTCTGGTGTCCTCTTGGGTTCTTTCTTTACAGGACCTGAATTTGGACATGCCAGCAAGTGGGCTGGTGAGCTGCATGGCCAAACTGAGTCAGCACTTAGGGAGTGAGGAAGAGAAGGAGTTGGACCTCTACAGCACATAGGGAATTTAATCCCTGCTCTGGCATGTTGGTCATGAATGGGGGTCAGCAACAGGAGAGGCTGCTTAGCTTGGGAGGGTGTGGCTGTTTTGTGCAAAGCTCCCACCACATAGGTGTTTCATGTAAAGCAAGAAAGTTGGCATGTACTCAGTTAGTTCAATGTAACTCTGTGGTGACAGTGACCCTCTCAGTATTACACCTGTAATGTTGAAGTATCTTCTAGCTTTTGGTGCTAATTCTTTTTATCCTGTGTCATTGGTTAGGGATTAAGGAAATCATGCAGATCACTAAGATCTGCTTGAAGGAGTCTGCAGTGACTCGCTTTTGTTTGGGGATCTTTGCGAAGAAATGTGGTTTACTTGTTTTTCTTTAGAAAATCAAGTCTTCTGTTCCTTCAAAACATAGTTCCAGGTTGCAAGTGGAGGAGAGCTAGAAATATTAGTGTGGTGGGGGCTTAAACACCTTTTAACTTACATGTTAAGGCATCTTGGCTCTTCCAAGTAACTAGAGAACTATTCTGTGATGCATTTCTGTGTCTGAGATGAATTTTGAATGCCAGCGAGATAATGAGATTTATCAAATAAAAAGCCTGTCTTTCACTTTGTTCAAGCTTGGACTCATGCCTCAAATACATGGAGTTTAGCTCAGAAGCAGCTTGTAATTTGTATCACAAAACCACCGTGTGTAATTCATGATGGGTGGTGGCCACTGGGTGCGGGAGGTTCGCAGTTGGGACGTGCTGATGGCTCCCGCTGACATTTGCGCCTGGTCAGAGTGACTGTGAAGGGCAGAGGACCAGCGAACGGTCACCAGGAGGCTACCGTGGGAGAGGCTGAGGAGGTGTTTGCCTTTATAAATCAGGGATTCAGATTTAATGTCAATCACTTTTTAGCATGAACTTGCAGGATATTCGTGATGCAAGACACGGTGCTGCTTTTAACGTGTATGGGGAGATGATTCAGGACTGATACAGCTGCTTCAGTGATCTGGTAGTATACATCCCATTATCATTATTCACTCACATTATTCACTATTAGAAAGCTTTCTAACAATTCATGATATTTCTCAAGCTCTCATCCCCTCCTCTCTCTTTCTAAAAAAACTAATTTAATTTTATTATTATTATTATTCAGATTCCTGCTGTACACATCCCCCAAGCAGGTGGGAGGGGGAGTTGGTGGGTGATGACTTGGCTTTATTGGAACTTCACTTAATGCAGGGTGGGGGCAGAGAAAATGAAGCTAAATTACGCAGATCCTGAAGGCACAGCTAGTGCACTGCATCACTTGTGAGCATGACTAGAACTGAAAATGAATCACAGCCTTGTTAGACACTGTATGTGTCAGTGCATGTGGGCAGAAATATCATTCAGCGAGAGAGAGAAAAAGACAGAGAGACTACATCTTTTAAAGTGTGCGGGTCCCACTGAAATCGTTGTAGTATTTAACCTAATGGGTGAGAGCTGGGAAACAGTGGGACAGCTGCTCTAGGATACTTTACCTCGTTGATTTTTATTCCTTTCTGAAAGTTCAGGAGGTGTCTGGATTTGTCAGCAGTGACATCTGTTTTCTAAACAAGAAAAGGCTGTAATTGCAAGCTCAGGTTTGAACCGACTGCTGCGGACTTCATAATACAACCACCCATTTGGGGCTAGATTTGAATGTGGAGTTACTTCAGCTTGTGTGTACATTGTGTATTAGGAAGCAAATGTGATGTGCTCTTTCTGTAAACTTCTGATGGTTGCATGTGCACACAAAAACACAGTACACACACGTGCACACTGAGCCAGTTCGCATATTCCAGGCACAAAAATCCAGCCTGGAACTGTAACCCTGGTTCTTGCAGCTGTATAATTCAAACAGGACCTATTTCTAGAATGGAAATTGGTTCTACAGTTTGGTTGCAATGTGACAGAGCCACATCAGGTGATTTGATGGAGAGATGCTGGAATCAGGTGGCCACTAAAATCTACTTTATCTGTGTTTGTGTTCCAGAAGATACTTGCCACAAGCAAGAGCAACGTTCCTAGAGAAGCTCTCTCACCTCCTGCAGAGATCTATCCATAACAGCCAACAAGCAGCAGCCATCTTAAAATTCCCCCCTTTGGCACACTAAAACCACACTTTTTCAAAGCCAGATGGAGTCAACCAGTGTATTCTTTAAGGGATTTTGGTTGTGCGTTTTTGAATGTTGTGCTTGGTGCCTGTGCTCAGTCATTGGCCTGTGATGTGTGATGTGTTGTATAATTTAAAAGCTGATGAATCTAGACACTAGCCTAAGTTTTTTAAAAGTGACTAGAGATGTGTGGTTTCTCCCTTATCCCCCTCCCACAGACCAGGTGCTTTGTACTTTCTGAACATGCAGTGGTTTCTGAACGTTGTGAAGGATGTAAACTGCAGCTGAGAACNTTAAAAATATCTTAAGATTTAATCTGTTTTCTGATTATTTTTGTGTAAACTTATAAAAAAAAAAAAAAGGAAAAAAAAAAGGAAAACAGATAAAAACCCCACCATCAGTAGCTTTTGAAAATCCTGGTCATCATGTGGCATTCCTAGAATGTCCATACTTACTAAATGAAATAGGAAAAATGGGAATAGTTTGTGATTTTCTGACTCTTAATGTGACTTTTTCGGGAGAAAGGCAAGGAAGGGATCGGTACTTGCGACAAGTTAAAAATAAGTTTTAATTACTTAGAGTAAAAACATGTTCTGAAAAGTAAAGATTTTGGACTTAATGTGCATGGAACAAAAGGCCGTTGTGAGCTATGTACGAGAGTTGCTGCGAGTTTGTATTCTGCCCTTTTTTTTCTGTGGGAGTTATTTCCTGTTGTTGACTAGAGTTCTTTATTTAGAACCACCTAGCTACTGAATGACGGCTCGCTTGCAAGAAGAAAAAGTGTGATTAAAACTTGCTAAGGCTTATTCCAAGATCCCCCCACTTCCATTTATTTAAGGGGAATCTTCACTAAATGAAAGGAAGTAAAGTTCAAAACAACAAATGCATTTCCTTCTCATTGTTTTGCCCACATCAGCCATAGCAGCTAGCAAAAAAGATCTTGGGAAGCTGTGGTCTTTCACCTGAACATCTCACGGAAGACCATGTTTCTCCAACAGAGGTGATTTGGTTTATGTTGTTCTGGTTTTTAAACCAAAACAAACCCATCAAATGCCAGGCCTCCCCTTTTTCTGGCAGGAGTAATGCACCAATGTTCTTGGGGGCAGCTCTTTCTATGAACCCCACTACATGAGTAAGGAACGGGCACTTGCGCTTTCTCAGCCACTCAGAGGAAAAAGAGTTTCCTTTGAAAAGTCCTGCCATCAAAAAGAGGTTTTTTTATGCTGACCTGTTTGGGAAGAGTATTTGGGTATGTGTGTGGAGTCAAATTATCAGCATTTTGACATCTGCTTAACTTCTTATGCTCTTGTGGAATGGGCTGAACATCCAGCAAGAGTAAAGGAAAGTTAGCAGAAGAATAGATTCAGAGGGGAGGGGGAAAGAAAAAAAGAAACAAATTTAACAGGAAAGTTAACTCTGCTGTAGGTGGTAGGCAAGCAAGCATAGTAAGCGGGATTTATTATGACTTTTTTGCTTAGCAGGAATCACACTAGGAATGTCCCCTGGGTGTGGATGATTAGAAAATGCTCTGGGGCCGAAGTGATAGCAGATGGATAATCATCCCTCCTTGGCTTGACTGGCCTCTCGCTGTGAGCCTCTTGCAGAGGGTGCCTCTTTCTGCCCAAGGGCTGGTGCCTTTCTCTGCAGGACCTGGGGCAGGCTGCTCTGGTGGGCAGGTACTTCTCTACAGACAGGAGTTATGTCTCAGTCGTTGGCACCTTCCCTTCTTAAAAATGAATCTGATAGAAACTGCTTTGTAAAATTGAACCTCTGTAGGAAAGGGATCTCCGTGAAAGAGAGAGGGGTTTGGGAGCCTTCTGCCCATCCCGTCTGTGCTGGGAAAGTTTGCAGCCTCAGTGATACACCTCGTGTTATTTTCTTCTTTGCTCTCCAGTGGTCAAACAAGGGAAGACCCTGAACTCAGTAGCAGCACCATCAATGGTAATGCAGCTCCTCCTCCTTGTTTCTTGAGTCTGCTCCTTTCCCTTGGCTTGTTCCCCTCTGTACTCCAATCATGTCTCTGTTTTCCCTCCTCACCAAGGCTAAAATAAAAACAAAAAGGGGAGAATTATTGTTGTTTGAGCAACCTGCTTATGGCTGTCACAGAAAACCGCTACTGGCTTTAGGGAGATGCATGCCACATGCAGCATCTTCTTGCCTAGATCCATGCCATCCCTGCTCAGGACATCTCCTTTTCTTACTTTTTTAAAATTTCCTACTATTTTCTTTTGCACCCCTGCAAATGCCCACGTGTGCTATGTCATATGGGCGTGACCAGACAGGAGAGTTGCCTCTCCCATTTTCCAGACCCCTGCCGTATTTCAAGGACATTAGCACCTCAGAGCCACTGTGGGAGGAAGAAAGAGAGCATTAAGAGGTGTGAAAGGAAGAGGAAAATGGACTGTGATGATAAATGGTGGATTTTCAGCTTTTTCTCTTTGTCCTGTTGGTAGAACCTAAATGTTGGGTGGGTTTGCAGTGATTTAGTGTTTCATCCTTGCCTGGGAATACTAATTAGGTGTAAACCTCTTTTAGCCTTTGGCTAATGGTCACTATAAATGAACCGCTTCCTTTAAAGTGAAAGAACATAAAAAAAGGTTAGAGGAGAACCTAAATTAATTTGTGCAGTTCCCTTTTTCTTCAGAAAGATGAAATGCATTTCTGACGGTTATGGGGTGGTTTTAGGTAGAGTGAAGAAATGCAGACATCACCCACAGTCTGTTTACCTGCATATACAGTATGATCTGCTGACTCTTAGCTATGCTAGCACTAGGGAATGTAGAAAGACAAAATGAATCATTACCACAGGCATAGTCACTGAAAGCATCTGATGTACTCATTCAATCTTTTTTAAAATTTTTTTAAATCTCCTCTTTGCGCGTAATCTAAGGAGCCACACGTTTTGTGAAGGGTTAAAACAGAAACACTTGTGCATTCACTGCATTGACTCAATGAGTTCAGTTCTATATGATCTTCAATTATTTGTAGAGGAACAGAATGGCAGTGGGAGTTTAATGCTGCTACATTTGATGTTCTTGTGCTAGGTTTTCTGCCAGCTCCTTTTTTTTTTTTTTCCTTCCTCTTCTAAATTTGGCCCTGCAGATTCAACTTCTGTTTTATTGGGGTTTGTTGGTTTTGGCTTTTTGCTTTTTTTAAAAAAAGAAATGGTGTAGGTCACTCACTGTTTACTTAAAATTAGACCCTCGGAAACCTTTGTCTGAAAGGAGTACAGATAAACATCATCTGTAAAGAATTTTGCACCTGGGACAGTCAGAGGAAGGATTTATCATTGCAAATTTGAATTACTTTGAAAATGCCTCTGTCTTGGTAAGCATTCTTTGAATCTAGAGGCTCTAAGAAGCTGCAGAAACTAGTTTTAAACGATAGGCCCAAGTCCCCAAAACTGCGTAGGAGCATTCATATGCTCTACAGGTTGTATTCCCGCCAGCAGAAGCAGCTATAGCTGAGTGCATTCATTTGGGTGTCATTGTATTAACTCATGTTTTCATATAAATAAGGACTGAAATAGCTTGTTGTTGGTTTGGTTTGGTTTGGTTGGTTTTTTTTTCTTTCTGGTAGTGCATCTGGGCACAAATACATTAAACTCCAGTGACATGGTTTTAAGTCCTGCATAACATATAGCAATGCTGTGCAGCATCCTACATCAACACTGTAGCCACAGCACCATTTGGATTGTGCCCTCCCAGCCTCAAACTCGTTGTAACTGTTGTACAACACTTTAGTGCAACAAATCTGAGCAGGAACATCCACTTCTAGAAGCCTCTGATCACCCCACTGGTGGCTCCATTTGGTCTCTCAAGCCCTTGGCATCTCAGCAGGGTTGAGCAGTGCTAAACATATTCCAACTTGCTTGTGCAGCCAGGCCTCTTTCAGGTTTCAAGAGTGCTTAGAAAGAGTGTGGGGTGCATCTGTGCTCCAGAAACATGTGGCTCTACAGAGAGCTTTGTAGGAGTAGCTTTGCTTCAGGAAAGGGCTGTACTCTGTGCAGTGCTCAGGGTAAGCATGAGCAGTAGAGCTGCTCTCTCCTGGTGAACAAGGAGCAGGTGGTCCCCCAGCACTGGGGACGTAGTGGTGACCTTTGTGCTGAAGTGTGTGTGGCTTGCATGTTTGACAGCCCCACGTTGTTAAGATTTTCAGGCTCGTGTTGGGTTTGTGCTCAAGACTGGTGGGTGGCCCAAAGTCTTCTGGCTTGATTTGCAGTGACATCTGTTTACACCAGTGGTTAATTAGGCCTGAAGACTGGCCATCTCTCTATTTTTCCCCACCGTTTCTGTGTTTTTTCTTGATTAGAGGTATTCCCTCCTCGGCTGTAAAACAGAGGCTTTGGTTTTATCTGCAGATTTCTTTTCCCTCTTGATCCACTGGCCCTGGTATGAGATGAATATCAGGACATCAGCGTAGCCTCTCTTCAAAAAAGTAACCAAGTGTTCCAGAAAAGAATGACTTGTGCTTTTGATATAGACTGCAGAGTGAGCAGAAAGAAAAGCAGCCTAAAATTGTTTAAAACTCTGCTCAGTGCAGGGTACAATTCACTGTGTCACAAGAAGCAGGATTGGAAAGGTGAGACTGCTTTAGGAGCATGTGTGCTGAACAGGCAGTGCTGGTGTGAACAGTCCGGCCTGGGCCAGGAATGAAGCACATCTTGCAGGGGATGCAGCCTGAATGGGATTTGGGAAAGAACATGGATTTTTATCAAAAGGCAGAAAGGTGTGAGGAGATACACAGCAATAGTAGGCAGCCCGAGCCTCTGTCAGAGGACAGTCTTTCAGTTGGAGCAAGGATGATGCACACCAACAGTCTCCAGAGGACTGGGAGTGCACAGGGAATTACAGAGGGAGGGAGTCATCTCTGTGCATGAGGAATGCAGCAAAACCTCCTCTGACTAAGCCAGCTAATGCACACTGCATTTTTTTTCTTTCCTGATAATCCTGTTCCATAATATTTCCTTAATAATTTAGTATGTGAATAGTAGCCCTTCTGAAAAGCATCTAAATCATCAAATCTTACTTTCAGATGAAACCTTGCTACCCCTGTCATTCACAAACATGGGATTTTTATTGGGGATGGTTATATGAGAGCTATCTTGGACTTAAGGGTTGGGGTTTTTTCCTTAATTACTTAATGAATTTACCGTTTGGCACAAACCTTGGTACTGCCAAGCAATAGCTTTCTATTACTAGACTGTACAGGCCTGATCCTGTGTTACCAAAGCCAAAAGCAGTATTTGGGAACCGACGTTGTCATCAAAATCTGTAGGAAGGCTTAGAATAACTATACAAAAGGGGTTAGTTGCACTCAGAATATTGATTCATGAGCTCTCTGTTTTTTTGCATTGCTGTTCATTTTACCCAAAGAAGATCAACTGCCCAACTGGACATATAATATATGATACTGCATTAGAACTAAGGCTGCATTTAGTCATACTCATTAATTAAACTGATTTCTCCTGTAGGGTTTTTTTTCCTAGAGAACTAACCGAGAATGATAATTAAGCATATTATGCATTCTAGGGAACGGTATTTCTCCTACTGCCACAAAAACATTAAAGGAGAAAAATATGAACTAAGGCAGAAAATGAAAAGGGGGAAAAGAGCTAAAATTGGAGTGAGAAGGGGTGGAGCATTCCTTCCTTTGGTTTTTACTGATTCCTGTGCCTTGCAACACATGGGGCAGCCTTGTTAGAGTGGAGGAGTTGCACCAGCAAAAAAAAGAAAAAAGAAACCATTGAAATCCCAAGGAAAGCCGCCCAGCTCCCAGGTGCAGCTCCTTCCCTGCTCGTGTACAGGTGCAGACTGCAGTAAGGCAGCACCCTAATTTTCTGTTGAGAAGCTTGTTTTTATGTGTGGCTGAGCCTTGCATGAGAAGGGCCCTAGCCTGGGTGGTCAGTATTGAGCCTGAGCGGAGACGGCGCGAGGTGTGAGCAGTGTTTAATTGTGCCTTTGCTTGCAGTGAGCCTTCTCCTTACCCAGGAGAGCCACACTGCTAGATGAGGAGCGCTGCTCGAGTGGAACGAGCAGCTCTGGCTGTAGGCAGGCCCTTTGTTTAGCTTTTCCCAAGTTGCCAGTGCTGAGGGGGTCTTTATTTGCAAAAAGTTGTGTGCTCTGGGGGCTGTATTAGGTGTTTGCCTGCCAGCTCCTGCATGCACCAAAGCAAAGATATCCAGGGAGGAAATGAAGTTGTGTTGTACAATTACCCAATGAAATTTCATAGTATTCATGTGTACTGCAACCAGAAAGGGGAAGGCCAAGGATGCAATTAGAAACACAGGAAGCAGTTCACTCCCTCTTTTTTTGAAAAATGCCAGGTATGCCAACATTCCAGCACACCAAACTTTGCCACTCTTTCCTAATTAGCAAACGTGTTGATGGGCAGATTACCTGGCAGTCTGTAGTGTTTCTAACCAATTATAAAGTCCAGTGTCTGTTTCCCCCTTCCCAATCTTCCCAGCCTTTGATTTTTGTTTGTTCATTTATTATCTTGCTCATTTATTTATCTTCAATGCAGGGTGTTTCTTGAAGGATCTTCATGAGACCTGGCCTCAATCAGACAGGCTTTGGCCATCCTTGCTCAAAGACAGGGCTGCACTTAGACTATGCCTGTAGCCCATGTCAGGTTGGCACTGCTGCAGAAAGACACAGCTCTGTTCCTTCTCTTTTAGCACGTTGTCTTCATGTGTGAGCAGCTCAAGGACCTGTGTCAAGGCTAGGACTGCACAACTAAGTCTGTGCTACTGCTCCCTGGGAAGCCCATGCATGCATGGTTCTGAAACGGGATGCATTTTGGGTGATTCCTCCTTGCGGATGCTCAGACTTTCCCCCCCTCCCGCTCCTGCAGGCTCTGGAAACCTCTGCCGACACACTTCCTAGCATAGAATTTTGTGGCTCCGTTGCAGGCTGATTCTCCGTGCTTCCTGACGTGTTCGGGCAAACTGCATTTGGGTCTTGCAGACACCTTCTGGTCAGGCTGCTCCAGAGCTGCAGAGTGGAGTTTCTTGGCCAGAAAGTTCTCGCTCAATCAGGTGCAAGGCCATGTGAGGAGCAGTCGGCAGTGGGATTATTCTCCTTGCGTAGCCCAACCTCATCCCGCCGGGCTGGAGCCTCTGCTGTGCATGAAGTACAGGAAGGAGCTCTATTCATATCGATTCGTATTGTGACCTATGCTCAGCTGGGAGTGCTTCTGAGTGTGGATGCAGGTTGTACTAGTTGTGTTCAGAGGAACAATCTGAATTACAGCGTGACTATCAACTCCTGCCAAGAAAGACTCGGGAGAGTTACAGTAGGAAACAGAAGGGGCGGTGAGCTTTTTCTTATGCTGGTGTAAAATTGGAGCAACTGAGCAAAGTCAGAAGCATTTAAAACTCAGATGATACAGGCTCAGGCGTTTTACTGCCGAGCGTAACAGGGCAAGATCAGGGCTGTGCATATCGGGCTGGAGCCCAGCTGCTTATTTAGCAAATGTTTGTGGTTCTGCCTCTGGTGCCAGTGATAGCGTGCACACACACCCAGGCACAGGGACTGTAAACCTGCTGTGGACTTTGAGCTCTGGAAGGCAAGGCAGGCGCTACTCAGCTGGGCGCATCCACGGCGCAATTGCGCAAGGCCAGATCCCGCTGTGTTACAAATCTGGTGTAAAGGAGGGTGGAATGGGGCCCTGAAATTCAGTGACTCTGGAACACGAAAAAACCCGAACAACCCAGTCAAAAAATGTGCAAGTATTCTGCGTGGCTTTTGAATAGCAGAAGCCCACTGAACAGGTATCGCTCAGGCCAGAGGAAAATGAACCTTTTCTTTTTATTTAGTGATTTTATTATGACGCTGGTAATTTCAGGAAGAGACTTGTTTCCCCAGGCAGAAGGACCAAATCTCAGTGCCTTGCTGTTGGAAAGTATCCAGCCAGGGAAATTCTGGTTTTAATGTCTGCCAGCTCCTGGGCAATTTGCAAATCACTCGTCAAAATCTAGTAAACGGTTTGTGAATTGCTTTGCAGATTGGTTTAGGGCTAACTTTGTGCCACCGATATGGGATAAGAAAGCGTGGGTCTCCTCAAAGGAACGGCTGATAGCATGGGTGGAAAGGGAAAGGCGGGCTGAGGCCTCCAAAGTGACAAAATAAAATGTCAGTTTTTAGATCCGATGCCCTTTCCCCCGTTTTTAGTGAGTTCAGCAGAGTGCTCAAGTGCCAGTCCTGGTGTTTAAGCATCAGTTAGATGGGGCCTTTTCAATTATAATTTTAAGAATCCATAAAATCAGCATTTAATCTCCTTTTATTTTGGCAGATTCACTGTTTTAATTTTTTGGTGTTGTTTTTCCTTTGTGCATTTTTGTCAGATACAGTTTCCGGGGTAAGGAAACCTTCCTTCTAAAAGTATCCTTCTTTTCCTTTTCGGTTTCTAACTGAAAATGGAACTTAGTATCTAGCAAGACCATCATCCTGATTGATCACAAATCATTACAGACCGTTTTGGGCATAATACCTAAACGAGTCGTGATATTAATGTCTAATAATCGCCTTTATATTAGGTCTTAAAGCTTTATTGTCCCGAAGTACAACCGGTTTAGTGAAACATGAAAGGCACGAACGACCCGAGGTGCCTGCTGGGGTTACAGCCAAAACTCTAAGGTGTTTGGATCGCCTTTAACAGCGCCGGCTGGGATTACAGCCCCTTTCGAAACACAATCATCGAGGTGACTTAAAATAATCGTCTTCTTTCCAGATAGCGCCTGGTGCCGAGCGCTTCCCTCCTTCCCCCAAGTCTTCGCGCGCTCGAACATCTCCGTTTGGCCTCATTTTTGTGCTTCGGTGGTATCTGCACGGCCCAAATTAGCAACGAGGATTCCACGGACGGGGGCCGCCGCCTCCCTCGGCTCCCAGGTGAGGTCCCGGGGCGGGGGGCGGCCGGGAGCGTTCGGGGCTTTCTCAGCATTTCCCCCTCGCCCCGCTCTGCGTGGCCGGGCGGGGGGCTGGCCGGAGGTGTGGGGGGAGAATTTTGGGTTGTACCGGCATAACCCGGGGCCAGCCCCGCGCGGGGAGCAGCGCTGGCCGAGCGCCGTGCCCCGGCCGGGTCCCCGGCACCGGATAGCAGGGATACTTGTCATATTTGCGGTCGGGGCGCGCTGGCACCCGCCTTTGTGCCGGCCCGGCGCTCCCCGGGGAAGCCGCGGCGGCTGCGGGGGCCGCGCCGCCCGCCCGG
>VZRL01001653.1:1361819-1442672 GCA_013397895.1 Origma solitaria | reverse complement strand
CTCTACCTTTAAATTGGTGCCCGGGCAGAGGAGCCCGGGGCGGGGATCCTCCCCCTCTCCTCCGGTGGGGGGGGGTTCGTGGTGAGATGAGCAAAGGAGGGGAGAGCGGCGGAGTTGACCTTAAAATACGCCCCCTCCCCCGCCGATGCGGGGGGATCCCGAGGCGAAGCAGGTGCGGGAATCTGGAATATACTTTTTTATCGAGGTGGCTGTGCCGGCCCCGGTAGCGCGGCCGCTTGTGCTCTCCGGAGCCGGGCTCCCTCCGACGCCAAGAAAGCCGCGCCACCCCGGTAAGTTCGCGTGTGCGCCGGGGAGCCCCTGGAGCCGGGCGCTGCAGCCTCGCTCCTTTCTCCCAGCGGGAGCAGGGGCTTCAGGGAACCCCGAAAAGTGCGTGCCGTAGTGCCGGGAGAGCTAAAAGGGCCTGGGGGAGACTTTCACTCCGCTGTAGCAAAGCTGACATATGGCTGGGCAGGACCCGGCTGGCCCCGCTGCCTGGCCCTTTTCAGGGGTTGGTGTTAGGGCAGGGGATTAGCCTGTCTTTTCCCTGAGCAATAGCGCGCATGGGTCTTCCTTCGGAGCACCGCCAGCGCGGAGAGACAGGCGTCTGGGGGGCTTTTGTGAATAAGGTGCTTCATCTTTTGGAAGCTATAGCAGAAAAATATATTTATTAGGATTTTCTTCAGGGTGGATGAACGCTTGAAAAAAGATCCTTTTGCGATGCCACTGATTTAGAGCGTTGGTTGCTTTACTCACATCACGATCTGGAAAAATAAGTTCTTAGGCATGAAAATAGGAGTACAGTTACCTGCTGTCATTTCTTGCATTTTGTGAAACACAGCTGGAAAGCCCAGGGCCACTTTTGTTGAAAATCTATGGAGGGGTTTGTGTGCTGTTCAGTGGGCCCCTCGGTGGCTGATTTACAGCTGTGGGTCAGCTGCTGGTGTAAAGCAAAGCGAATCTGTCCATTTTATCTTCATCGGGGGTGGTGGGGGGGGGTCTGTCAGCTTCTTTACCCCAACTTCAGTGCAGTACGCCAGACCTATCCAAGGCTCTCAGGAGCAGGAAAGTCCAGGCTTTTTCTTCTGGTGCCTGGTGCAGTAATCAGGGTGACTCTCGCTGCTGTCAGTGGGTGCTGGATTTGGCCACTGTAGAATGTACTGTTGCTCAAACAACGGTGGGAGGGGGCTTGGCTGCCCCAAACACCAGTTTTATGCTTGTGTCTCTCAAATGAGTAAACACTTGCTGTGTGTGTGAGTTGAAACAATGCTTTCTGCCTTTTTTTATTCTGATAATTTTAGGCATGCACCTGCACAAGTGAAGGTTCCCGTGTCTTATGGACTTCTCACAGGGTACAAAATTGGCAGAGGCACCTCAGTTTGCATCTAAGGGCACAGGAAGCTTTCACATGGTAAAACAAACTATAAAAATGAATTGTGTTTTCTTTAAAATGATTGCTATAGGAATTAGCCAACTGATTTAGCAGGGTAAATTGAAAGTAGCCCTTTCTGGCTGAAGTTAAAATGCATGCATTTTTATGTAATAAGATGGTATTTGGACTCTGATTTAACATAATGAACCAGTGGTTGTGGTAGAGATAGGAGGAGGATTAGCAGTTTGTGCTGCTGGAGAGGTATCTGAGAGCATGTACTTCAGAATACTTCCATTGTTCAAGCAAGTATTGCAGCATCCAATGTAACACCTCTACATATTCCTCCTCTCGTGACTGATCCTGCTTCCATTTAAGTTGGTAGCAGAAACCACCCACTCCTTTTCTGCAGGAACTGGATTGGGCTGCTAACGAATGAAACTAGACTTTGTGCATATTAAAACACTTTGCTTTGATTTTTGTGTCAAGCTGATTTCTTTTTCTCTGAAGCTGATTGAAAACAAACTAAAAGAAACTTGATAGCCATATGTCCTTCAGGTTTTATCTGTAGATGAAGTAGTCTTAAAGAGCATTAAATGCATCTGTAGGTGCTGATTTATTAAGAGTTGTAATTGTATTCCTTTATACACCTGCTTTTTTAATGGCAAAGATGAAATAATGAGTTTCACAGTGGAAATGATAACATAAATATTCCAAGTGCTCAACTTGTCTGCCTGAGAGGCATCAAGGACTTTGAGATAATGTCCTAATAGCAAGGAAACCCTCAAATTTCATATTCAATTTTTTTTTTTAGCTTCCGTGAAGTACAGCAGATTTTATGTAATAACTAGTTTGAAGGATTTTGCCATCATTCACGCAAGCTGCTTTTATTTTTTCAATAAATATTTCATTGGGAAAACATTTTTTTTTTTTAGGAACTCAGACTTTTTTCACACTGATGTAAAGCACTCCTGGCACAGTTCATCTCTGGCAGTGCTAACACTAGACAGGTGATCCAAAGTACTTGTGACTATTTTTGCTTTTATGTAACATCTTAAAGTGTAATCTGTCAAACAAGGAGAATGCAGTACTTTGAAAGTGTAAGTAGTCTTCTGGTGATCTACTTCTTATAAGGGCCGGGTAGCAAGAGAGACACCTTCTTTTAACTCAGCTTTATAGTGTAACTGGCTCACAAGGAGACAGCTCCAGTTGCAGTGGTTCCTTAACATGCACACAAATCAGTGCCAGAAACAGCAGCTTTCAGTTACCAAGTCCAAAGATCAGGAGTGTTTCGAAGGAGAGAGCAAGGTCCAGCTTCAATGTAAGCAGGTTGGCAGTAAGCGCAGGTCTTTAGTCTTGATGAATCTTTTGCTAATTAATGGTTTGTGGAAGATGAAATTTGCCAATCAGAGCACAGGGCTCGTTTTCTTCAGGGGTATATAATTGCGTGTTTTCTTCCACTTCTTCTGATTTCTAAACTTTCATCAGTCAGAGAAACTGCTGTCATGAAGAGGTGCCTGTTTTCTATAAACAGAGAGAGACCCTCACCATGCAGTAGTTCTTTCATTCTTTTATAAGCAGAGTCAATTTTTGTGTTTGCTGTAGTGGAGGCTTCAGGTTTGTTCAGCATTACCAATGCAAACACTATAACAAAAATAAGATAACAATGCTTGGCTGTCCAACACAAGTGGGGAAAGCAAGCCCCATGAATGCTGTGCTAATGTTGCTCTTGAGTGTGCTGAAGCCATGCTCAAACTGAGGTCTGAAGCAAACGTGTGGCTGGGAGATGGCAGAGGTTCAGTGGGAGAAAGAGGCCTGTGTGTGTCACAGCAGGGTCCCTGCCCTCTGTCTCTTGGCTGTGTGGGTATCAAGCTGGGTTCCACTGTGCAGAATACAAACTGCACTGCCACCTTTGCCTCACTGGTGGCTCCCGGTGAATGTGTCAGATGCTGTCAAGTCGCCACGACAAGCTGTGAAGATGTGCTGGCTGGGACATTCCTCCAGCACAAAGGGGATTTTTGGGGTGGGGAAGACCTGATTCGAAGGGCATTTCCAAGGGAGAGTTGGGGCAGTCTCCAGGGGCATTGGGTACAGCCTCATCAGTCTTCAGAAATGGCTTTAAGCTGTGCCTAGGAGCAAGAAGGCTTGAAAGGGCTGAAGAAACTGTCAAGTCACCGGAGACCAAGCTTTTGGTTTTCACATGTCCCTTCTTTGAGGGTGGAGGCTCATCTGGCTCAGGTGAGACAGCAGCCATCACCACATCAGAGTGACTGTGGATTCGGGCTGGTGCAGTGAAATGAAAACCATGCTCAGAGTCCTGCGCTAGGCGAGGTCAGAACACTGTTCTTGAAGTGAGGGGCCAGGTTTGCTACTCTTCTCGGCTTGGTACATGACATAGATGTTGCCATTGAATGTCTGAAGTTCCCAACCTGTATACCATGAGCAGTGTTTTGAGTACCAGTGGTTTTAAAGAGGAATTTCTCCTTAATATCACTCTGGAATTGAGTTTTAAGTGGCACTGAATGACATGAGTCTCAGTCTCTGTAATTATTAGGAGCCGAAGCCTGTTTTTTGCTTTTGCACCACTAAGATGTATTGGATTTCATTTGACAGTTTGTTTCCAGTGAAGCTAAAATAAAAATTGTATTCTTAATATAGTAGAATACAGAGAGAAAAGTTCAAACGTGGGTTGTTTTCTTGTAATGTTAATTTGAAAAGTGGGCAGCATATGGAAGTAGCAGAAAAAAGAAGTTCCCTTTTTCAAGGAACCCTGCATTGGTGGAAAGATCTACATTTTCTAATACTTCCTCAGATGTAACAATTAGAACTCCTTTCTTGATCCCAGATTTTCCACTCCACCCCAGAAACCCTTGTACTGTTTGAGCCACACTCACCTTTAATGGAAATGTAACAATTATTGGCTGTTTCCATACACTTTCTTATAGTAGCCTGTAACATTAGTCTTAAAAAAACCCTGCTGTTGTGCCAGGCAGGCAATAAGGTTGAGTGAACTGTGCTATAGCAAGAACCACCCATGATTGGAGGTAAACTATGCGGATATATGTTGGGGTGGAGGTTGAAAGGAGCGTGGAGGGCATATTTGAAGCAGACGGTGCAACTGCTATAGCAGGTCTGACTAGTTTGCAGATGCCTCAAGGCAGCTTTGTCTTAACTTCAGGTAGCTGCAAAATGAAGTTTTCAATCCTAATTCAGAAATACATCATCATCATCTTCCGGTGCCTCCACAAACTTTACTTTTCATGTGTTTTTACAGGCACTCTTTCTCCCGTGGAAAAAAGCCTTTAGTAGGTAGCCATCCACGTGCATGCATATCATTTGCATATTTTTCAAATATACATTTCATCAAGATAGGAGACTAGCGTTTGTGTGCAAACCACAGTGGTTTTTTTTGAACAGTGGTAGTAACATTTTGCTTTCTCACTGCTCTGTGGGCCTTGTGTGAGACGAGCCACTCTATTTCAGCACTTTTGGCATGGTCTGATTTGCTGCGGGTCGGGTCTCGTGCCTGCTTCTGGCCCTGGTCGGAGCAGTGCCTTAGGCTTTAGGAGCCTGCGCTGCGGTCGCGGGGATTTTGACCAGGGTACTTCCATGCTGGCTGTCCCAGGGGGACAAAAACCTGCTTGGGTTACCCTCCTGGGGTCTGGCTCCCCCTTACCCCGTCCTGTTCCATCTGCTTTGCGAAACTGGCTCTTCTAAACAAGCCTTCCACTTCCCTCCCCTAACTAAAGTGTTCCACAAATAGCTTGTGAATGAATAGAAGAGAGAGGATATTTTCTGTGTGTGTGACACAGAGTGTCAAGCTTCCTGTCGCTGCTCTGCTTCCCCTTGCTGGCAGGGGGACACACGTGATACATGTGTGCTTGGACGAGGATTTTTCTTTTAACTGGGGGGAAAATCAGTGTAATACTATCTTGGGTAAGGTGAATGGGTTGTGCCTGACTGAATATGAACTGAAGTCTAGGACATTCTGTTTCCTGAGCTGTTCTCCTTCTGTATTTTCTGCTCACAGTTTCCAAAGTCTTAGTTTGTGGTTAAGTTTCTTTTTTCTATGTTAATTAATCTGTCCTGAGCATGCTTCAAAATACAGATTTAATAGACGTTGTCAGAATATGCTGTTAAAAGGGTGTCTTCATCTAAGTTTAAATGACTTACTTGAAAATATTTCAATTGCTCCAAATAGAAGTGGTGTGGATCCCATGGTGGCTGTTTTAAAGAACATCACTTTGGTGTAGTAGTTTTTATAGTGAAATCAAGCAGGTGCCACAAATAATGGAATCTCTTTCGTCTCCATAGCCATCACAGGTTGAGAATAATCCAAGGCTGGCCAAAGTTCCCTTTAGTCAGTTTTCAGAAGGCTCCTTTGTAGGATGTGGAAACATACGCTGTATTTCAACAAATGCATGAGCTTTAGTACACTGGTCTGAAAGGCCAGCAGTTATCATCTTGTCCAACATCATTTAACACCATCTTAGCAAGCTTTCATGTCAAATTTTAGCTACTTTGTTTTGTTTTGTTTTCGCTTGTGGTGGAGAAATGTCCAACAATTTTTTCACCTCTTGAAGAGAAACTTTCGGGGTGAGTGGGTTCTTTTTCATAGAATGTATTTGTTTGTAGGGTTGTGTTCATTTCAGTTAAGCAAAAATATTGAAAGCAGCTCATGTGCTGTTACAGCTACTTTAAAAAATGCCAGGAAAACACCTTTCCTTTCTCCTTCTCTAACTCTCAGTAGTGCGAAACTGGTTAGCAAATAAAATCTGCAGGCCAGAAACTGAAATGACTTGTCATTGCTGGGATTTGTATGGTGCATTTGCAGCATATATCTCTTCAGAGGTTTTTTTTTTCTTTTCTCCTTTTCTTCCCTCCTGCCATTCGCCGCTTTTCAGTTTGACTGTGATAATTTATTCAACACTGTTTTCAGAGCAATAACCTACTTTTTGGGAAACCATTCAGTTCTTTCAGTAGTGTGGGGATTTCCCCCCCCCCATGTGTTTATTAAGGGTCTATGACAAGGGGGAAAAACAAGCTATCTTTGGGGGAAAGATGCTACAATAGGATTCAAACAAAGTAATTATACATAGGTGAGAAAAACTCTCTCCCTCATTATACACAAAGGGGTCTCATCTCTCATGGGTGCACGCACAATTCTCATTAACCTTTTCAGGAATGACACAGGTCCAGTGGAGATGGGTTGCAATGCTCAGTCCCTACGTACACTAAAAATACCAGGCAGCCTGCGACACGTGTGTGCCAATAGAGATGTCTTGTACAATACAGCACAACGTTGCCGTGATCCATTGTTCCGTGCGCCGTGTAGGGGAGGAGGGATGCACAGCCGGGCTGGCTATTTCATCATTCTCCCGTAGAGCCTGACCAGTAGCATCTTGTCATTACAGGTGTGTCATTTTAGCAGTGAAAATGGAGTGTGTGTTTCCCACCTTGTGTTGCTTTCTGGTAGCTGCTCCAGCTGTTTCTGATTGTTTTGAATTTCATTTACAAGTGAGGTGTCTCTTTATAGAAAGCACTTGTGCTGTGCTGGTGCCTGCTGGCTCTGCAGTGGGAAAGGGATGGAAGGCAATCTTGGCTGAACTGGGCCCCAGCGCAGTACAGAGCCATCTTAATTGCTGCTGCTCCACCTCTTGAATAGATGATGGCTCTGGTTCTCCCAGCACTGGCTCCAGCATGGCTCCTTGCCCACTGACACAGGAATTCACAATGTCGTGGTCCTGCCTGTGGGACTGGCATCTCCTGCTTCCAGGCAAGGAGGCCCAGAGTGCTGCACTTGTGGGAAGAAACGGTGGTGTGGAGCAGGAAGAGCTTCTTGGCTGATCCAAGGGAGGCTTGTGTGTAGAAGCCCTCGCATATTTTTTGGGTGACAACAGGCAGAGTCTGCTGAATAATCAGCTGATTGTGCAGTAAAGTCAGAGGATCTGGCCTGGTGCTGTGCCTGGTTTGCTTTACTGCAGCTCTGATTTCCTGCTGCTGATGCCCAGGTGTGTAAAGCAGCTCCCTGATACCCACGGCAGACTGCTGAGCCCGTGTGTTCACAGCACAATAAAACTCGATTCACACTTGGCTGCTTCCTTAACACTGCCACATGGAGACCCACACTTCAAAATAGCCTCAGCCTGGCTCTTTTTGGTGGCTCTTTGAAGCACAGAGCACCAGTTAAGCTGAACCCCAGGGAGGGAGGGCCCTGGTGTGGCTCGGGCACTGTTGTGAGTAGACGGTGTGTGCAGCCATTCTGGGGAAGGATGTAAAGGAGATTTGGCAGTGGGAAGGGGGACTTCTCCACCCTGGCCTGGATCAAAGCTCGTGGCTGGTGGTCAGCAGGGCTGTGTCAGCGTTGGCAATCATAGATGGTGTGTTTCCTAAAGCTTCCAGTTAAGGGCGAGACCAAAAAAGGGCAGGTTGGGGGCTTGTTTGCATCTTCTGGGCTCTGTTTTATAAGGAAGCACATGGGAAGTCCTGTCTGAAGCAGAACATGTGAGAATTGACATTTTAGCTTTGAGATCTTTGAGACAGATATGAGTTCTGCTGGGCAGTCCAAACCTGTTCTATTTTACTCCGGTAAAGACAACTGCCTTCCCATATGTGCATAAAACCTATTTTGAATAAATGTTTTTTAACCTTAACTGAAAAGGAGTTGTCAGAGTTGCTCAGGGCTTTTGCTCTTGCCTTCAGCCTCTCAGTGGTTTGCAGTGTGCCTTGCTGGCTTTCCATGCACTGAACCTGTGTGGTCTTGTCCACCTTCTGCTTCTGCCAGGGCAGTCTTTAATGCTTTAACAAGCTAACAAGTGCTCCTCTGATTTAAACTTGCATTAACTTCTGCTACCCTGATAGAATTCCTAATATTATAAACGCCCTTAATAACACGGCTATAATCTAGAAAACCTGCTGTCCTTTTTCCAAACAATTACTTAATGAGGCAGTAATTTATTCTAAGCTATATTTATTGGAGCCCATTCCAGCTTTATCAGACATACTCTGTTTGGATGTGTGCAGTTAGTCAAAAACATTAAAACTGCTCCACTTCTTCCAGAGGAACATGTTACATTTAGCAAACTGACAGCATTAGAAACTGTTTCCAATTTAATAGAAGCATATGTTTCCTGCAAGTCTTAACACACTGCAGAGTCAGAGATTGCCTTAGACTGCGGCTTTGCCTTTTTTTAGCGTGGTGGAAAGGAGCTGGAAACTGAAGGCAGAAGTGGAGTTCGTGTTTTTGGTTGTTTTGCAGAGATCCTTCTAGCAGGGCTCTGGCGGCCTGCAAGTTTAAGAAACTCTCAAGAAAGTGGTGTGGGCGGCGCACACAGAGCTCTCGCTCCAAATGCAGTTTCTGATCATGAACAAACAGCAAGAGCTTGCTTTGCCCTCTGGGCCTCAAATAGTACAGTATGCAACAAGGGAGAGCAGGCAAGGCACGAGGATGGAAACAGTAGGATCAGATTACAGTTTCAAAATATCGCTGGAACACGTTGGCTGGCGTTACACTATTGACTGGCTTTATAATTGCATTGCTTATTTGCTAGGGAAGGCTTCACCTTACTTTCTGATTAACATGGACACTCCTTCGGGGACCTGGGGACTCCAGGCTCTGAGTATCAAAGGCAAACCCCATGAGAGCTGCACGACTTCAGATGCCTCTCAAATGAGAGTCTGAGCTTCCTCTGTTGTCTGCTGTTTGCCAGAGGTTTCCCTGCACAGTCCCTAAATAAGTCCTACTTTGATTAGCCTCTGAGAGTCACCCACTGTGGTTTTCCTTCTGATTTTGATTTTAACTGGAGAGTAGAAAAGACCCCTGTCACTCAGCTTGCTAACTGGTCTTCACTCAGAGGTGAAGCAGGGGGCTAAGGCTGTGCTTCTGCAGGGAGGGAGAAGCTGCCTTTCTTGCTAAATGCAGGAGTGGGGTGCTGAGGAGCTTTACTTGCCTCTCTGTTTCTTCTGGAAGAGTTGAGGTTTACCCATCTCTACAGGAGATGGGAAAGAGTTAGGTCCCTGTAAAATATGTGTGAGAAATACCTGCCACTTACAGTTACTGCTGGCATTGACAGCCTTGCAGTGAAGACTTGCAAACATAAAAACAATCCCATGTACTCTCTGGAAGCACAGAGCTACCCAGGAGGCCAATTTTTTATATACTCTAAAGGCAAGTTTTGTAAGTGCTTATTAAACCTCACTCAGTTAAAAAAAATAAAAAAGGGCAGCCAGAATTAATGTAAAATGTGTCAGGGAAAACAAACCTCGTAAATGTGGAATGTCTGAGCACTGGCTCTGGAGAGGACAGAAACCCTTGCACAGCTCCGTTCCCTCTACCTCTCTTCGGGGGTTGTGGGATTTGTTTCCTAACTCACATGTGACATGAGACACAATTCTTACCAGGCAACATGGATGCAGTACACTCCAACAAGTAAAAAGTGCACCAGATCCCGAGAAGCAGCCTTGTGGGGAAAAAAAAATAAAAAAGAGCAGCCCCACCACCCCCCCCTCCCGACTGGTCGGCGCACACCCTGCAGGCCAGCTGCAGCACAGGGAGTGGACCGTTGCCGTGCAGCTCTGCATGGAACAGGCTGTCCCCGCTCCCGGGGATGCTGCCGTGCCAGGCTTTAAACACTCCGGTGTCAGCAGATGAAATCCCCAAGGAGGGGTGATTTCCATCGAGCTGTGGCTGTCGCCTCTGAAAGCCCATGTTGCTTATCTGCTCCAGTCCCAGAGCTAAACCTTGACACCTCAGCTTTCCCCCTTGTTTTAAGCGAGGCTGGGAGAGGCTGCCAGGTTTGTGCTCGCCTTCCCCTCTGCTTTTGCTTTGTAACTTTGAATGGGAGGAGGGTGCCGGTGCTCTCACACATCCGTGCTCCCAGCTGCAGGTTTGCTCTGCTTTGCCAGGATCCTGCAGGCCAAGGAGCATCATTCTATGGTGGCTGAGCCCATGGGGTCTTCTACAGATGTGTCCTCTCTCTCTCTCTCTCTCTCTCTGCTGTGGCCTTGAGGATGTGGAAACAGGGACAGCGAGAGAGAGGGATTTGCTGGTTTGCCTCCTAGCTCTAGGGGATGGATACTTTGAAGTTGTGGAGACTGGTTACAGGTTCAGGTGGTCCCTCAGGCTGGATCCAGCAGCTCTGAAATACCTCACAGCAGCTCAACCTGCCTCTGTTAGCTCAGAGGTTCTGGCCCTTGTCTTGCCAGTTGAACCCAGTTGGCATAAAAGGCCTTTTTATTTTGGTCCTGCAGTATCTGTGCCAAATCCTGATTCTGCCTGAAGTCAGTAACAAAACACCCATTGACTACTGTTGGGCCAGGACACAACCAATGGAACCCTCAAGGATGAGGAGTGAAGGATGGAGGAGAGGGAAGTTATATTTCATGTGCCAGAAGTGACACAGAAAGCACTTGCATAATTCACTGGACAGGTTCTCCAAGAAACCCTGGGAGGTTTACTTACATCTGAGGTTTGTGAAACTTTGGGGAATGAAGTGTGCAAATTCAGTGCTCTCATTGCACTTTGTGGGGGCTCTTATGGGGAGCCTTTGTGTTGTGGGTTTTTTTTTGCTTGTTTTTTTCTTGCACATGTGTAAAGTAGTGTCTCATTCCCCCAAGCTGCCTTTTTCTTTCTTTTTTTTTCCCATGTGGTTTTAGTTGCCTAAAATTTCAGAAGGTGACTGGTCCTGCTTTAAATTCCCCTTCACGCACAAGCCCCTGTAGTTCACACCTGTGTTTCAGTGTTTGGCTGCATGGAGAGGAGTGATTGCTCATGGACTCTGGGATTTGATGCTTTTACCTTTTTGAGCAACGTGGTGTTTGTTCTAAAAGTAACCTCACTCTAATAAGCTGTGCATCTTCTAGACTGACTGAGGGGGTGGTGTAAATCTGTGAGTGGAAATGTGACTTCTTAAAAATCCTTTTCCGCTGTTCCTCCTGGGGTTCAGTTCCTCCTTTTTTTTCCTTCCTGTCTGTCTTGATGATCAGGGAAGGAGGGCCTGTAGAATTGATTTCCAAGAAGAGCCCTCAGTCTTGAGAGATATTTTAAACTTAATTGTTGAAAGTCTTTGGGAATTAACATTAAAGGTTATTTTTATTGTTGGGTGAGTGAAATCACTCTTCTTTTCTGTTTTTACATATCTGGTGCTTTTCTATGCTGAAGTGCTGGTTATTAAAGACTTCAGAAATAGTCCAGCGGTGTCGAAGTGTCTGAAGCAAAACCAGTAAGCACGGTGCTCCTCTCACCATGTGCACGTTCCTCTGTCCTCTGGAGAGCAAAGGATTCGTCACTAAGTGGGCTCAGAGACACAGGCATTGCACAAGCTCTTCTGTGTTTAATCGATGAGGGTTGACTCCAGAGAACCATCCGCTCCAGGCTGATTATCTCTTCTACTGAGCCCCAACTGCATTTTTTTCCAGCTCTGTCTGAAGAGCATGCAGAGCCAATAAAAGGAAGCTAAATGACATGCAAATAGGGAAAAAAAAATACGCTACTTTTGGTTTTCAATTAAGAAAAGACAACTCCCAAACAATGCTAGGGTTTCTCTGGCGCTGAGGCGCATGCAATCGCCCTAAATGGGCAGAAAAGCAAGTTGTATCTTTCTCAGCAACAATGGCTTAGCTTTTGGTTCTGGGTCTTCCAGAGCTGGAGCCAACTGGTAGATAATATAGGGGAAGATCTCCAAGTAACTCCCCCAGCCCAATTCCCAGATAAATTCCATTATCTTTCTTCAGCTTTCTGGTTCCACATACCTAAGTAACATTGAAAACTCACAGGCAGACCAAAGCCCTGCAACGCCCTTTATTACAACAACAACGACAACCACAACGCCGTGTCCAGACTCAACTCTTAACACCCACCCTCAAAATTATGTTTAGGAAATGGATGAAAATGCAGCAGAAATATGTCTGGCTGAGGTTGTTGCTCAGCCAAAATAGATGCGTGAAAGACCCTCCATGCACATGACCCTTTATCTCTGCCTGTCCTGTGCTACATTTGGGTGGGTTGGTGTTGTCTGGCTGTCCCCACCACAGCTGTATGACTTGGTTGGACAACTCTCTTTTGACATCTGGGATGGTGTGGATTTATCTAATTTTGCACTGATCTTTGGTCAAGCTGCCCTTTTAAGTGTGGCGTTTTTGTTTTCCCAGAAGGAGCTTTGGCTGGTAAGGCTAGGAGCAAAGTTTTTAAGGTGAACAGAACTGATTCAGATCAGATGCCGGTATTGTACAGCTTGCTTTTTTTATAAGAGTTATTCAGTATTTTAAGACATACAACACTGATCTCTTTAATACAGGCATGAAACTGGTTAGTTGAAGGAGGGAAGAGATGGTTTGAACTGGAAAGAACAAGCAGGCAACATTGTCTTAAGCTTCAGTGGTCAGAAACTATGAAGTTCCTTTATTGAGTGCCAGAGAAAGACTTGCAAGCCCCCAAGCATGTCTGGTTTTACCAAGTCTATCAGTTGGTCTAAAAAGATACGACCTTCCCGCTTTGCTTGGCATTAATAACGTGATTTATGGAAACTGTAGGAAAATGTTTTTTACAATTCCCATTTGCACGCCGGAAGAGAAGGGGATAAAATAAAATTTTATAAAGCTGAGAGTCTAGCAGTGCTTTATTTGAGCTCTCTCCTTGGTGGAATAAAAGCCCCATGCTTAGGCTGGCATCCTGCTTTGGTGCTTTAGGGGTTAAACCCTCTTCTGAGAGTGTTAGTGGGGAGAAAGGAAACTGAAAGTTGTGCTGAAAAGCTAGAAGGTGAGACTGGGAGTTGCCTGATCTATTTTATCTTTTAAAAGGGCAAGCTCTGAATCAAGATAGAGTGTGATGCGAAAGCTTGACAGTCATACATGCAGGAAACCTTGAATCATTTCTGAGCTTCCTGGAAAATGATGTAGTGAGGTTATCGTAGTATTTACTTAGTGTTGATCCCATAGTTCTTACTGATCGGCTTTAAAAATGTGTTCACTACCAGCACCTCAGTCTTGGGTGGAAATGGGCTCAATTGGGTTTATTTGAAATGCTTGGCAATGTCACCTGGCAATAATTAATAAATGAGCACAGGGAACGGAGGCTGGGCTGTTTTCTTTATCATGGGGGAAAAGGTTTGCTTTGTGCAGTGTTTTTATACATTCCTGGCAGAGGCTGACAAACTTCAAACTCTTCCAGTCCCCATGCCATTTAAAAATATCTTCTTTAAATACAGTATTGTGGAAGGAGCACTGGTACGTCTTTGGGACAGAGTCTGTCTTTTTTCAGGGGGAGGAGATAGCAGGAAGGGATGGAAAGCTGCTAACTCTCCTCCTAACCCCTTGCTGCTTTAAGAAAGTGCTGGAATTGGGCAGGGTTTTTGATTCTTGCTAGCCCAGTCCTCCCTTTCTTGCTCTTATTTGTCTGAAGTGAAGGATATTGTGAACAGTGGAACAGCAGAGCCCCCCGCTCGCACCCCAAACCCATGTGCACAGCTCCGGAGTAGTCCATGGAAGTGACACTAGGGAGCAGAGAAAAAACAGACTTCGGCAGTAGTGCTAAATTTCAGAGGTTTTGTTCACCCAAGATTCCAGGCGCAGGAATCGCTGGGAGCTGGCCAAGGAGTTTGGATGGCAGCCTACCTGTTCCTCAGCTCTGCTCAGCTTGCTCCCTCCCCCCGCCTTTCTCTTTTTAATTGCATAATATGCTAGAAAATTATCTGGATTGGGGACTTATTTTTAACCAGAAGAGGTTCACTTCACTCGATCGAGTTTTGGATTTACCACCCAGCAAATGCTTTCTGAAGCTCTCCTAACACTGAAACCCTGACTTCTTTTGCCCTCTCTTCTGCTTTCCAAGGGGCTCTTTGCTCCTGAATGTTTGTCAGTTGTTCTTGGGGATGTTTGTAGGTCCTTAACTACATTGTCTGTCTGCAGAACTGGTGTGCGACCATCAAACTGTGTTAGACCTGCCTAGTGCAGTCATTTTGCAGGCACTAATCCCACTGGGAGGACTGGGAATTGTAGTCAAATAAGGAAGGCAAATTTTGTCTCCCAGATGATAGCTACATAATATGAGAGAATTCAGGTCTGGGATAAAAATCTGTATGACTGTTGCAACTTCTTTCTGGATAGCTGTGGCTAGAAAGCCTCTTCCACTTTTTTTTTTTTTTTCTCTTTAAGCAAGGCAGAATTCTTCATGCCAGAAGAATTTGTTAAACAGAGGGGAGGGATGCAGGAATGAACAGGGAGCTGCTTGTGATCCTATTAAAAGAGTGAGTGGGTTGGATTTCCAGCACTTCACCAGTCTACCTGGGAAAACGAGAGAGCATAACGTCAGGTCGTGCTACTGTCACAGCACAGCAATTCCTTCATTCCTCTGCATTTGGGGAGATCTTTGTGTCACAAAAATAATGGTGACAAAATGAGGTTGGGACTGTGCTGTGTAGAGGAGCATTTCCAGGCACTCTGAAACATCCTGGAAGAGATGGCACTGGGGATTGAACTGCCCTACTTAATCTTAGCTCAGAAATTATTTATAATGTGGGGCAAGTTTGGTAAAATCCCCTTTGTTTCTTTCAAACTCTGCCATCTGAACAGCAGCAGAGTGTAGTGCAGAGAGTGGTCTTGGGGATTAGGCTAAAAGACTTGACAGATCTTCTTCTTCATCTGTAATTTATCTAATTCAGAGTGTAATAACTGCATTTCCTGCTCTGGTAGTTCAGTTCTTAGGCGATCAGCTAAATAAACCCATGTGTGTATTTCCTGGTGTACCAAAGCACTGGATCTCCCAACCTCACTGAGAAAGCTTCTCTCATCACACAATTGCTTGAGCCTTGCTTCCCTTCCCCCGTGAGCACACTTTTGTATAAAAGAGGAAATTTATTGTGAGAACCTCAGTGCTTTATATTTGCATTCCCAGGCATAGCACTGCCTCAGTCAGGGAATGTAAGGGAACGTTCAGTACAGTGCTGTGGCTTGTGCACCTATGGACAGGCGTTTGCTTAACGTAAGGAAGAGGAAATTTGCTGCCAAGCATGCAAGATCTTAAGTATTGAAGATGCTGTTTGAATTCCTGCTTGGAATTTACCAGCACAGCCATGCCTTAAACATGGATGGACCAGAGCCCTGCAGTAAGGTGGCTGCTGCTTGCTCCTCAGGCTGCTGTGGGCCAGGAGCGAGTTATTGATGGGGACAGACGTGCTCTTGCTTTGCTGTCTTCATGGGTCTCCTCTCTTCCCTTGCAGATATATGTTGGGGAAAGGAGGAAAGCGGAAGTTTGACGAGCATGAAGATGGGTTGGAAGGCAAAGTGGTGTCTCCCACTGACGGTCCCTCTAAGGTGTCTTACACCTTACAGCGTCAGACTATCTTCAACATTTCCCTTATGAAACTTTATAACCACAGGCCATTAACCGAGCCAAGCTTGCAAAAGACAGTTTTAATTAACAACATGTTGAGGCGAATCCAGGAAGAACTCAAACAAGAAGGCAGCTTGAGGCCCATGTTCGTGGCCGCTTCGCAGCCTGCCGACCCTCTCAGCGACAACTTCCGCGAGGCGCAGCCGGCGTTCAGCCACTTGGCCTCGCCTCCCCTGCTCCCCACCGACTTCGTAAGCACTATGCCCCTGGAGTCCTGCCTCACCCCGGCCTCCTTGCTCGAGGACGACACTTTTTGCACTTCCCCGGCTGTCCAGCACGAAGGTCCGACAAAGCCGCCACCTCCTGCTCTCCAACCAGTAAAGGACAGCTTCTCCTCAGCCTTGGACGAAATCGAGGAGCTTTGTCCAGCACCTACCTCCGCAGAGGCAGTAGCAGCCGAATCAGCAGCTGATGACTCTAAAGCCCAGCCCAGCGAGTCCAACATTCACAAGCCCGAGGGCCTCCCGGAGAGCAGAACGGCTGAATCCAAACTCATGGACCCCCTGCCTGGCAACTTTGAGATAACAGCTTCCACAGGTTTCCTCACAGACTTGACCCTGGATGACATTCTGTTCGCTGACATTGATACGTCCATGTATGATTTTGACCCCTGCACGTCTGCCACGGGGGCTGCCTCAAAAATGGCTCCTGTCTCAGCAGATGAGCTCCTAAAAACTCTCGCTCCGTACAGCAGTCAACCAGTAACTCCAAATCAGCCTTTCAAAATGGATCTCACAGAACTGGATCACATCATGGAGGTGCTTGTTGGGTCTTAAAATATTAGAAATATAGCAACTTTTTTTTTTTTTTAAATTTTAAGTACCAGTATATACACTTGGTAGTATTTCCATAGTCCCTCCCAGCCCCGTTTCACAGCACTGTGCATGCATCCTTGCTTGCCTTTTTTGAAAAGAAAAGGATCACACTAGTTTTTGCTTCGAGCAGAGTTGGAGTGCCTTCATCCATGTATGACCACTTCTAATGTATTTTTTTTAAAGTGGTTCCTCAAGGAAGACCGAATATCCTGGTATAGGAAAGAATATGTATTCTAGACAATGTTATGTTATTACAAGAAAAAAAAAGAAAAAAAGGAAAAAAAAAAAGGTAAAAGCTAAGCACAAGGATTATGTTGGGGAAAGCTGTAAATTGCATGTGCATACTTGTCTATTTTTTCTATAAGTTTTATTGCAAGAGGTAAAAAATTTTATTATTTAGATAATCTCAATACCATTTTAGCCCTGTATAGGTTGACTTTAGCAATTCAGCCTTTTGGAGGCATTAACCTGCTCCTCTTTAAGTGTTGCATTTACATGGCTGTTTAGAAACTGCTGCCCAAATTTATTTTATATTTTTGTACAGATTCTGCAGTTTATGATATTGTTTTTTCTAAAAACAAATGCTGTTTATACACACAAAGAAAATAGCTATTTTGATAGGATTTGCTCACATAGTTCCTGCATAATTCAGATGTACAAGAACCACTTGTACTTTTATACAGAGTTGTAATGTTTTATATGTGTATGGTGCAAAGAGAAAATTGGATCAAATAAGCCTGCAGTCGGTTTCCCTGAATGCAAACAAAAAAAAGTGCTTTAAGAAAGGGCTGGGAGCTGCTTCTGTCGGAGTTTCACAAGTGTTTGCTCCCTGCTGTACCCACTGCGCACTACTGTGATTCCTGAAACTTAGAGCCATGTCCTTTTCCAACACGTATGTGAAGCAGTTGGCAGGAAACAGTTGTGGAACTTGACCCCCAGAGGTCCTGAGTGCTGCCGTGGCCGCAGCTCCCGCCCTGGGGCCGGGCACTGTCCCCAAGCCCGCCCGCCTTGCCAGGCCCCCATCCCGCCTGACGTGGAGCCTTAACCCGGCAGAGATCAGCACCTCCTCACCCGGAGCTCCTGGGAATGGTGTGAGGGGAGCAATGTGCCCAGAGCCCACCGAGAGCCAGCCCCCCGTGGCATCTCTCCCTGACTGACGGGCGCGGGCAGAGGAGTGGGGCTGGGAGCATCCGCTCGCCCTTTCTTGGAGCATTTCTCCTTCCCTCTCCCACCTCACTGTGCTAAGTGCTGAAAAAGGCAACTTCAGTATTACTGCAGTGAAGCTCATCTCGTACCTGCACTGGATGGACTTGCTTTAATATCCATTGCTGTCGAAACTGGAGCCACTCGTGTGACACCACTTGGCATCTCGTATAGAGTTGGGTTCTTGTATCAACTGTGTTACCTGCTTTACACTTTATAGACCCGTTTTACAACGAATATACAGACACAGCTTTCTATGCATGGTCCTCTCCCCTGTAACACCTGAGAAGTCTTCTTACTGCACCAATAGCTTTTTTTTCTTTTCCCTAAGTTCATTGTGGTGTACATTTAATTTAAAAAGAAAAAAATGTTTGCAATGTATCATGCCTATTGCTGAAGTTGCTATGGCATTTTAGTTTTCCAATGGTACTTTAGCTGTCGAGTGCCGGTTACAACCTATATTGTTGACATGCCTATGGCTTCTTTAGGAATAACTTTTATATTTATTTAAGAAATTTTAAATTATGTTTTACGTCATTTGGCAATATTCAGTCAATTCTGCTCCCTTCTTGTCATGGATGAAATTGGGTCTTGCCTGCCTTTTAAGGAGGCGGCTTTTTATAAATTGGCACTTTAAAACAGGCCATATATATTTATTAGTATATAGATAGATGTAACGTAGATATGCACACAGACACAGGATGAGAGCAAATACATTTTTGCAATGAAGGAACTCCTAATCGAAATGAAATGCATCATGTACAGCTGCGAAAGGCGCTTCTGGCTCCCAATTCATCTGCCAGGGAGAGATGGGGCTGCAGGAGGAGGGCCCAGGGGGGTGAGTTTGCTTTCTTCTTTTTCCCAAGCTGAAATCTGTGAAGCCCTGGGATGCTGATGGATTTGCAGTCATTACACAGACTAAAGGGGAAGTAAGTGATTGCTTCAAACAGAAAACCATTGACCAAGTGTAGCTTTAGGGACCAGGGGAAGGGAGGGTGGGGAGGAGGGGGACAGCTCTAGCTCCCACCCAGCCCTTGTTCCACAGCAGTCCTCAGCCCTTGCAGGAGAGCCCACAGCCCTGCCTGACCCTGCACCTCGAGCACCTGGGAACACCTCCTGCACAAACCTGGAACAGCACCAGGCTCACACGGGAACTTGGTAGGCACTTGCCTTACCATGGTTAAAAACCGATTAGCAGGATGCCGGAGCTGCCTGTTTTTTGGGATTACTTCTGTAATTACTCAAATACCACCTGCTAGGCAAAAGCTCCCATCAGTGCCATTTTTGGACAGCTGTGCTGCTAAGTGGGGTCAGCTGAAGGTTTTGTATCCAGAGAACAAGAGCCGAGCTCTAAATCCACGTTGCCACTTCTAGGCAGTGTCTGTGGCTCCTTGGTGCTGAAGCGTGTGTCCTGTGCAGAACCCATGCAGGAATCCCATAGGACAAAAAGGTACTTGACTTATGGGACTCAGCAGAAGGGTGGGAAGCCAGGGCGGGAAGGGCTGAGCTGTGGCTTTCTCCCTGCACTGTCACTGACTGTCTCTAGCTGGGCTTGTGCCATGGTCCCAACAGCAGCCAGGCATGGAATTTCTCTGAGACCTACACGAGGGATGGAGATTGACATTAACGTGCAATGAAGTGACAAGATGGGAGCAGAATAAGAGAGCTTTGGATTTGAAGTGATTTTTTTCATAAATTATTTATTCTTTTTTTTTTTTCTTCTGTAAATATATTTATTTTATTGTGAAGCTAACAACATCTGGATTGTAACATGTACAGAATGTATGGTAGGAATGTATCCTCTTGTAGGAATGTAAATCTGTATGAAAAAGGGTATGGGAGCCAGATTCAGAAAGAATGAATTGAGTTCCAGTCAGGATATGCATGGATCACAGGATTAATTTTTTCCTACACTCTTTTTCTAATATGGGTCTGGTTGTTTGAAATATGCAAAAAAAGGTATGGAGGAGGAACAGGCTTATGTTCAAAATTAGCCCTAATCAGCCTCCTACCCCCACTGGCTTCGTGAGAGGGGCCTCCCTTGGCACGCTACTGGAATCTGCCACCAAAGGCAGGAGCAAATGCAATCATCTCCATCATGCTGGCCTGGGAAAGGTTTAGAAAAGTTGATTTTTTTTCCTTATTTTTTAAAACACCCATGGGAGGCCCAGCAGAAGTCCCTGAGGCTGGATGCCCATAGAAGGTGGCAGGATGTTCTCTCCAGCCGCAGGAGTTGTGCCGGAGCTGACACCGTGTCCTTGCCCGGAGGTAGGGCCGGGCAGAAGTTCTGACTGCCCCGGGCAGCCCAAGCCACCGCCTCTGTGTGTCTCACCCACCAGTCCTGGGGCTCCACCGTCCCTCCAGAGTCCGGCAGGACCTCACAGCCCTGGGAGCAAGGGAAAGGGAACAACCCTCCTGGAGAGAGCGCCGTCTGTCCAGCATCCATCCATCCATCCGGCACCTCCTGCAGCCAGCTGGGAGAGCAAGACAGCAGAGCCACCGTCTGAAGCAATCACTGTCAGGAGAAGTTCACACCTTGTGCAAGGTAATTTGGTTTTTCCTCAATGCTGTGTGGTAAGAGCCTGGGTTATTTAAAATTGATAATTTTGAACCCAAAGTTTACACTTTATTACCATTAAATTGAGTAAATCACAATGGGTCCTGTCTGACAAATGGTTTAATTCATTCTGGCATGTTTTGAACTTTTTGTTCTTATTACAGGGTTTCTTTTGGTTTGGTTTTGTTCTTTTTCTCTCCCCCCCCATCAGGTTTCAGTATCCTGCTTCTGTGCAAGTTGCTTTCAGTATTCTATTAATTAATGAATGAGACTGAACATTTTAAAATAAATTAGTTCTTTTTTAAGCACTTTTTTCTTTTTCTGAAAGTAAGCCTAATGCAAGTTCTGGAACCTCTTTGAAAACACATATTGCAGATAAAATCCCAACCTCAACTCCTATCTAGTTCCGAGCATATTCCATACTAGTGCCTGCAAAGGCCAAGATTCTGGAAAAGGTGTAAATAGTGTGACATGTTCAGTGCATGGTTGTTTGAACAGGGCTTGTTATTGTCAAAAAAAAAAAAAAGGAAAAAAAAAGAAAAAAAGAAAAAAGGCTGTATTTCCCCTTCCCCTCCCACAGACCTTAGAGCTGTGCCTTTTCTATGCAATATTACAGACATCTGAAACCAGATTACTGTATTCACATGTAGGTATGGGCTGTAATCAAAAAAACAATTGGACAAATGTACATGGAAATGAGCAGTCTTACTTTTGTAGTTTTATATTATACAATAAACAATTAAAATAAATTCTGGCTTTGTTCTTTCCCTCCACAAAAGAGGGCAGTCAGGGGAAGGCAAGACACCATGAGGGCTGCAGGAGCCGGGGGTGGTTCAGCCGTGGGAGGTTGCAAGGGACAGGGGAGGGACAGCTCGGTCTCACGCCACTCCACCTGGCAGAACAAGAGAAATATCACCTTGTGCGAGGCCTGATCCTGGTGTGAGGCTTTTGTCCCCAGCACAGAGAGGTGACGGCGGTGGCCGAGTCCTTCTGTGGCCGCTCCTGTACTGCGTGTGCCGAGGGATGCTCAGCTCCGCTGCGGGGGGAGCTGCAGCTCTGAGCTGGCCCGGGGCGCTGCCGGGCTGGCCCCGAGCGGGACCTGCCCGCTCCTAACACACGGAATGCGCTGTCCTCCAGGGCACTAAATCCCAGCAGGAAACATCTGACACCTTAATCCACCGCTTCGTTTATCAGTGCCCTCTTCCCCTCCCCACTCCTCCCGGTGCCTGGTGTTTGCTTTCAGGGCCAGCCACGAGGGAGATGTCGCCTCTGCCTTTTGTGACTTTGTGCGGCCCCGGAGCGCTCGGGGCTGGCCGCGGCTGCGGTGCTCGGCCCATGAGTCACCCCCTGCGCACGCCTCGCCCTCCCACACCCACAGGAGCGCGGCTGCTCCATTTTGGATTTCCAGCGAGCCAGGAGGCAGAGCGAGAAGCAGCAAGTTGTCCCTGCCGACGTGCCGGAGGAGCATCCCGGCCGCGGGGAGCCGGCTCGTGTTACGGCGCAGCGCCCGCGGGCTCCGCACCAGCTGCCGCCCGGGGACAAATGGCTGCGGAGACGCGGGGCGTGAGAAACGCAAAGAAAGAGAAGTGGGAGAATTAAAGCCGGCCCCGGGCTTGAATTGCTGTCTGCTCAGCGGGCGCTGCGCCCGCAGGGGTGAAGCGCACCCGCGGCTCCGGCGCGAACCCTTCCCCGGGGGCTCGGCTCCCAGCCGGGATCCCACCCAGGCTCCGCGGGATCAGCTCCCGAGCGGACACGGCCAGGTGCCGGCGCACTGACCCGAGGCAGGGCCGCTGCTGCGCTCCCGAAGCTGCTCCCGTTTTTAAGAGCTTATTTCCTCACTTGTGACTTGTCAGTGAACGCTGCCTCCAGCGCAGAGCACCGAGGCTCGCACAGAGCCCTGCTTCCCCCGGCCTGACGTGAGCTGCTTCCCACCCACTCCAACCCTCCACCTTCCCACCTTAGCGAGGGCAAACCATTGCTCTGGGCCTTCCAGACGGGGCAGCCCTGCGGGGAGCTGCATCTCCCTGCAGTGTCTGCCCCAACCCGGAGGCAGCTCCAGGCACTTGTCCACGGGCAGCATTTGCTCTGAGCCCCGGCGCGGGGAGCAGGAGGCAGCAGGAAGCAGGCTGGAGTTCATAGGCTGGATGAGGTTCAGGTGTGAGGAATCTCACCCCAACAGCACACCGGAGGGAGGCATGTGGCTTGTCTCTCGAGGTGACAGGGCTCTGGGCCACCCTGGGGACTGGCGGACAGTCCCTCCCTCCCTCAGGTGGGGCCTCTGTGCCCCAGGAGTTTCCAGGCAGAGGAGGCACTGCAGCACTGGGCAGTGGCTCATTCCCAGCAGCAATGGCCCAGGTCTGCATTTTGCTCTGGAGCTGCTCGGTGTCGCCACGAGTCAGGGCAATGAGTCCATGGCTATCAAGAGCCACACTAAACTCCTCTCTGGGCCCAAATAACTGGAAGATCAGGCAGCTGGGGCCAGGCAGCCACCAGCTTTCAGAGACCTCACTTAAGTATATGCTGTGTGGGCAGAAAGACACCCAAATGCAGCACTGAGGCAAGGAGGGGATGGCAAAAGGCACCCTTGTGCACCATGGCTGCAGGTGGCCTCGCCCAGGAGGGATAATGCTCCCTGCCTCCAACCTGCACATCCATGTGGGACACGTGTTCCTCCCAACATCGGCAAGAGGAGCGAGCCCTGCTCGCACATCACAGCCAGCCTCCCTGGACCACACGCGTCTTGTACTCACCAGGGGAAACACAGCAGGGAAAAATCACTGGAGAATAAAATCCCCTCCAGCCACAGGCAGTGCTTCGTAGAGCTGCTGTGAACCACAGCGAACCCATCAGCTGAGAGAGGTCTGCTGGGATGCTGGCTCCACGGCTGAGCTGTGCAAGGAGCTGCTTCCCCTGGCTCCCCCGCCCCTTTCCACCTCGCCCCTCTCCTGTGGGCTCCTTTTCCCCTGCTCCCACTCAGCCCCGGGTCCCATTTGCCTCCATCACTGGTGGCTGCAGGCTCCTCTCTCTGCCTGGTCCCTGTGTGCATCATCTGCCTCCTCTCCAGGCAGCTCCCTCCTTGCACAGCTCCCCTCCCTTTTGAAGAAACTGCCTTAGCAACTGGCAGCAGGCCAGCAAGATCATGGGTTTTCCCTCCCACCCTTCCTTCTTCTCCAAAGAACGAGGTGGCCAGGGAGGGGGAAGGAGCCACAAGGCCTCACGTGCAGCGAGCGCAGGGGCTCTGTGTGCGGCAGTGGGCTGGGCACACCTACTGACTTTCACATCTCCTCCTCCGGCACTCCAGCTACGCCAAGTGCTCTGGGGTCAGGGGCAGTAAGGTTTCCTTTTAGTCCTCTTTCCCTCTCCTTTTTCCAACCAATGTGTACCCAAAAGCCAGCTGATTCCTCCCCAAACATCAGCTCTAGAGCATCTTCTGGGGGAAAGCACAGAAGAACAGCTTTCAAATAGCCTATTTCTGCAAGGACTTCTTTCCATTCTTTTGGCCCTGCCTTCCCCACCTCAATCTACTCTCCCTGGACTACTTCCTCTTCTGTTTCCTTTCCTTTTCCCCCTATTCACTGGGCTTCCTCCCTCTCACCCTGTTCCTCCCCTTGCTTTCTCTCCTTCATACAGTTTGGCCTACAGCCTTCAGTACTTGCTCCTTTCCTGGATTGTGTGCTTGTGCCAAGCTCTGCATTTATTAGAGAGGGGGAGGAAAAAGAAAAAAAAAAGCCTCAAAACCCTGGAAGCTTGCTAGAAGACAATACTGAGGTAGGTAACATTGCTCTTGCTTTCCTTGACACTGCCTTACAGTTTGCGTGGAGGAGGGATTATTTGGGCTGCTCCAAAGGGCGTTTACTGTCTGGCTCACAACTCTTTGGCAGAGCTAATTTGGCCAGCCTGCTCCTTCCTGTGGAGGGTCTGCTGGGGTGGGAGGCATGGAGGGATAAAACCCCCTTCTCTCTACCCTGATGGTGGAAAAAGGCACCTACCACCACCTTTTTTCCTGCCTGCCAGGGGTTAATATCGTGGCAGCCAAAGTGGCACCTTACTTCAACCAAAGGTCTTCACCTAAATCCTTCAGCACTGTCACATGAAGTGGTCTGCATTTCTTCCCCTGCCTGCTGTTTGGTGGGGAATCTTGGTGAAGCAGACCTGCCTAATATCACCTTATTTAAGGGATGTGGGGGGGAAAGCAGGAGATCCCATTGGGAAAATCCAGTGGGGCCACAAGCCCAGGGGCTGTGGATGAGAGGGACTTTCTGGTTTAGTAGCAGCATTTTCACATGAGGCCGGCAGCTGGCTCAGGACACGAACAGAAGGGGACTCCAGTTTAAAGCCCAGCCCTCTGCTCCTGCACCTCTTCCTTGAGCCAGCAGCATAAAGACACTGCTTCTGCCACCCTGAATGGGACTGAGGGTCACCTCAGCCACTGTCTTCTCTAGCCTCGAGTTAATGCTCCAGTTCCAGGGATGAGGAGCACCTATTCCCAATTTGGAGAACATCTGTCCTGAATGTAACTCCATTTTAAAAGCACCAGAACATCCTACCTCCCTACAGGGGCTGTGGGGACACAGCTTTAGGCTACACCAGAGTTTGAAAAGGTCTGGTGAGCTGAGCTGCCAGACTTTGGCTTCCACTGGATGAAAGCAAGAGAGGGGTCTGGACCCAGGTCGTATTCCCCAGGAGGAAATCTGTACAACTGGAAACAGCAGTGATGCTCAAAAACCACACAGAGGCTGGCCAGTGCAGCCTAGAGGGAATGCAGTTCAAGCAGCAAGACTTGGCCCCAGCTGTGGAGCTTTCATCCAAGGAGGGGCTGGGGGGTCAGGAGAAGAGCAGCTCAACTCCAGGACAGGAAAAGCCTTTTGGGGTTACCTGTGGATCCACGTGGTCTCCGCACGCAGCAGCTGCTCTGTCTCCAGTCCTCGGACGCGGTGACACAGGGACACCACGGGCACACCACGGGCACAGCCCCGAGCTGGCTGTGCTCCATTACCGTCACATTGCTTGGGGCAGTCCTCCTGCTGATGAACCTCTCGAGCACTCTGACTCGAAGGCAGCGAGGGAGAACTGGACTGTGCTGCTCTGGGAGCAGGCTGCTCCCACCTTGGAAAGGGAAAGGATTCAGGGAAACGAAAGGGCAGGGGGGCTGGGGAAGAGCTGAGCTTGCAGTTTGCTCTTTTTGCCCTCTCAGATGCAGCTCTGGCAGAGGCGATGGTGGCAGCAAGGCCACCCCTGTTTGGATGACTCCCCCGTTTGGATGACACCCCAAAGATACACAGCAACAGCGGCAGAATTTCTAAGCAGAGTTCAAAACACCCCCTCCATCCCTCTTGTGCTACAGGTTACTCCCCAAACACGGTGTGGCCTCACCGGTCTCATGGCGTATTACTTGCTACAAACTGAATTCTGGGTGGTTTCCTCTGTCCAGCCCAAGCAAAGAACTCCGATGGAACAAAAAAAAAATAAAATTAAATCACATCATCACCTCTGTCACTCAATCTGGGCTATTGAAAAGCCTTGACTTAGTGGGTTAGGGCTCACCAGCACACCCAGAATTACTTGCAGAGAGGAGCACAACGATGATTTGTGCCCCCCTGGTGTGTGGCCTGGGCTCTGGGGACGGCAGCAATGCAGAATGGCAGCCACAGCACAGCCTCAAAACCAGACACTGAGGGAGCAAAGCAAGGGCCAAAACTTGCCAGTGAATCATCCACTACCAATTGGTTCGACCAGTCTGGAGTCCCACACACGAAAGCAAGGACAACCCAGGACTGTGTCATCCCAGGCAAAGGAGTGGGGAAAAAAGGGAGAGAAACGTGCTGGGCAGGAGGGACAACTCTTCAATGTGGCCTTGGGGATGAGCTTGGAAAGGTGGCAAGTCCCAGCTTGCTCCCTCCTGCCAGAAACTCGTATTCCTGCCTCCCCTCCCACACCCTGTGCTCCTGATGTGACCTTCCTTCCAGCTCAGCCACTGCACAGCTGCTCCCAGGCAGGTCCCCGAGGGGAACAGAGGTGCAAGAGATGAGGCGAATGAGACTGGGGAAGGAGAAGGGCTCCAAGGGCTTGGGACTTGCCAAACAGAAGCATCCCTTAGAAGGGATGGGAGAAAAACCAACCTTTCCAGAGTCCATGGGCTGCTCCTGGGGGATAGCAAATCTGTGTGGCTCCAACTAACTTCATTTCATGCCTTGACCTGAGGCAGGGTCAGTGCTCTCCAAAGGTGAGGGTAAAAAACATGTAACTGAAAAATAAAGAGCAGTCCTCTCCAGGAAATGCCAGCTTGGCTGGTGCTCACCAGGCTCAGAGCAGGCACGGTGGCTCCAGCCTGCCCAGCAGCCTGGCCCAGGCAAAACCGGCTTTGGCACCAGCTCTGGGTGCCAGAACGCACCCAGCTGGCTGGGAGGGGCTCCCTGGGACAGCGGCACAAAGGGAAAACTGCAGCCTCAGGAACACTCACACATAGAGCCTGTTTTCTTGTGCTGCTCTAAATGCTTCAATGCTTCAAGTGAGAGGCATCAAGATTTAAGCCTAAATTAAGATTTAAGATAAACAGCAGGAACAAATCCATTTGGCCTGATTCCTTCCTCTCCAGCAGACTTGCAATCCATACCAGGTGAGCCGGACCAACCATTTCTGGTTATGGTGTCTGCCCTAGAGCAACTGATCTAAACTTTTTTCTACCAGCTTTGGTAGTAAAACAGGCAAATTTGGCTCTGTTGTTCCAGAACACCCTGTGCCATCTGCAAATAATTCTCCACACAGAGAGAATGTGCCCCGACAAAAAGAGTTAAACAACACAACAGCTTCGTGTAATATATAATTTATCACCCAGAGTAACCATAAGAAAAGCACATTTTAAATGTGGGGTTTCACTGTGGTTAACCCTGAAATTAGGGACTTTCTTTTCTTGATTATTGCACTCGTCTTTTTGAAGTACAGCTACCCCCAAAGCCAAGCTCAACTCTGCTGTTTTAAACTCAGCCCCTCACACAGCCTTTGGCATGAAACAGGTCCTGCAACTGTACCTGGGCTGACAAAGGCAACACCTGCCACAGAGAAGAAGAGTTAAAATCAGTACTTCGTAAAACGCTGCCTCCTTGTAAACCCAAGGGAGAACAACCAGGCACTCACTCATGGTTTGGTGTCTCGCACAACCCCGAGCAGCAGAATAATTTACCAACATATAAACGGAGGGCTTAGGGGCAGCTGCACCACATAAACAGTCACGGTGGGGCTCTGAAGTTTCTATCAGGATATGGGATATAAAGCTGGGTGAATAACTGATTTTTCGGTTCGCTGGCAATCCTGAAAAAAGTTTCAAAGGAAAAAAAAAATCATTTGGGGTTGACTGAAACAAATGTTTCGCTTTGACTTTTCAGCCCCTTTAACAAAAGTTAGCTCCAAAGATCATTCCAAATGAAAAGTTGCTTCAAAGAGGAAAAATCTCAAAGCCTTTTATTCAGAAATGGCTGAAACAAAATAGGTTTGTTTCTTTTCAAGCTAGAAAAAAAAAGTGTGGCAAATCAAAACAACTTATTTTCATTTTGCCAAAATTTGCCTTTTTTGCTTAAGATTTTACCCAGCTCCAGCACAAGCAATTTACACGTGCAATAATTTAAAGAGAGACACTAGTAATCCTGATGGAATACAAGTTTGTTTTGTTTTGTTTTAAACAAAACAAACAACAACACTGCACAAATGTCCTGAAACTGAAACCCAACAGAAAGTAAGCTCAAAACCACTAAGCTTTTCTTGGCTCGGCTAGAGAATCTTATTAAGTCTCTGAATCATAGAGCCACAGATTTGGGATGTTGTGAAAATTAAATTAGTCTTACTTATTATTAGCAAGGCAAGAAAGGAACCAGGAGATTAGGATGCAGCAAGTGCTATTGTGAGCCAACTTTTCAGCGTGTTTCTGCCTTTCTCCTGTAAACCCACGATTAGTGGCGCCCGCGCCACTCTGTGGTGTTTTTAATCTTGGGATGCAGGTTTCTGACTCTCCACTCAGCCTAATGCAAATCCAGGATTTAAAGCCATGCCACAGTGAGATTCTCATTTCACTTCCTGCCTTGTTTCATTTGAAACCTCTGCTTGCCTGTGGCTCTGTAGGTGCATCTTACCCTATGGCTGCAAACCTAAGATCCAGGGCACGCAGGAGTTAAACCCTTGGGAGAGAGGACAAAAGGCATTCATCCATGCGCACTTCCAGAGTGCAAGTGGGATGGCCTCAGCCCTCTCCTGTTTTGCCTTTTTTGTTGGGAGTTTAATATTGGAGTTTGCTGGCTGGCTCTGATGCCTTGGGGGACAGAGGCTGGCCAGCTGGGACAGGAACAGTGCCCTACACGTGGCACCAGAAACAAGATGGGATTATCCAGATTTATCCATGCTTTCATTCAGAATACAATTGCTTCACATGCCAGGGAAGAAGCAGGAGCGAGGCACCTTGTTTTTCTACTGTTTTCCTACTCAGTGCTGTACTTTAAAATTAAGCCAGGCTGCAGCACACCTTGCCTTCGTAATTCACAGCTTCCAGACATCCCACCACACTCCTCAGTGGAAACAGCAAAAAGCAAAGAGCACATATTCCAAATGTCACACCCAAGCATGGGTTTTAAACAGTAAAAAACAAAATAAAGTTGGTTTTCATATGTCACGAAGAGACAAAGACAGGCAGCGATAGTTTGCTGGAAATTGTTTTAACAGATCACAACTGAAAGTGACTTTAAACCCAGAGAAATCCTTGGAAGGTAAAGAAAAACCCATCCAAAGAAGAACTTGGACCATCTCAAATCACTGCTACAGTATGGAACTGTAGTCTTCCTGAGGGCAAACTCCAAAGCAATATTTAACGAGCCAATAATTCCATTTATCATAAGCTCATTTGAATACCTGAGTCCCTACATCATAAACCAAACCTGCCTGCAATGTTATTATTATTATTTTGTTTAAACAGCTCCTTTAATCCCCAAACAGTTGGCTATCAGCACAGCAGGGCTGGGGGTGAGCAGCTGGGCAGCACAGCACCTCTGGTCCCTCAGGCCTTCCAGCAGGTGAGGTGTGAAGGGCTGTCCTGCTTTTCCAGCCTCAGCTCTCCCAGGAATCAGCACTCACACCAGGGAGGAACCAGACACCTCCGACCCTGCTTGGAGTGAAAAGGAGCTGAAAACCCTCCAAGGTGTGCCCTGCACACTCAGAGTGGAAGCCCAGCGGGTTCCAGCAGCAACTGGATAGCTCCAGTCACCACTTCCATCCTTCAGCCAAAGCCACCAGCACCTCACCCCTTCTAGGTTACAGCACCCCACAACACATGCAGGCTTTGCAGAGGGGCTCCCTAGGCAGAGTTCAATGGAAGAATAAGTGAGGTTGGTTCTGTGCAGAAGGGCACGGAGAGCTGCAGTTCCTGCACCCAGGACCTCTGCAGTTGTTGGCCACAGCCCTGGAAGAGACAAGCTTCAGGGAGCTCCTGGCTCACACATTCCTGTCCTTTGCACTTATGCTAGCTTCACATCTCCTGTGGTGCACCAGATGAACAGACACCCCCTTGCTCCAAATCTCCCCTCGCAGCCTTTTGGAAGCAGAACTTTTCCCTTGTCAGAGGTCTTCAGCCCAAGGTGAGCACACAGAGCCTGCCAGGATGGATCAGAGCCCAGAGACTCACTTAATCCTTGAAAAACTGCAGGGTCTCAGAGCATCAGGGGCCCAACACCGCCAGGTGAAACCTACAGGAGACAGGATGTGGTGCCACTGGTCTTCCTTCTGGCAGAGGATGAGGAGCTGGGGTTCTGTAAACACCCTGACCACCACTGCAGCACCCACATGCACTGTGCTCATGAGACACATTTGTACCAGCCCAAACAGCATCCAGTACCTCTCAGAATAATTCCAGCTTCAGAAAAGGTCTCCCTGTATCAATCACTGAGTGTGTGTATAACCATATATAACTGCGTATGATAATTATTCAAAATCAGCTCTAAACAGCAAACTCAAGACAGGGAAAATGGTCTGGGCAGCATAAATTTCACAAAAAGCAAATGCAAATCCCTATTATTTGACACTTAAGTTGATGTGTTTTGCTGGGGAATCCAGTCTTGAGTTCTTCAGCCTCTCCTGTGAGCAGCTCCAAAGAGGCAGCAGACAATCACACTGTAACTGTAGCATCTTTCCTGACCCTGGCATTTGAGCCAGCTCTCTCTGCATGGAAAAGACACCTATAACTCTGGGGCTGCACTTCTGCAGCTACAACAGCAACTGCAGGGGAGCCTTAAAATGAACTTTTGTGAGTTGCTTAGTTTCCCGCATGCAAGTTTGTTTTGCAGGAGAAGAGCAAGCCCTACCTCTGTCTTGCTTTCCTCTTTTCCAGAGTTTCCAGATGCAGCTCTATTTCTGGGGAGCTTACAGCAGCCGTGGGGTCTGCAGAGCTCTGTCAGACAGGAGGGAAAAGCAAGCCCTGCAGAAAATAGAGCACGATCTCCCTTGTGGTCCTGCCAGCGTTCCCTCGCCCGCCTCCACCTGTTTGGGCTGCTGAGAAGAAACCAGAGCCTATTATCAGGCCGGCTGCTTTGTCAGGTGCTCCTTTGATGTAAATTCAACCACGATCAGATGTGCTGATGGCAGCAAACAGCCAAAGAGAACCGAGCATGCCCTGCACGGTGACCTGCAGAGATTACAGCGGGGCTGTAGACAAATCATGGAGATTAAACGTGAATGAGCTGAGAAGTCTTGGGAGAAGCACCCAGGGAGGCAAAAATAAGCAATGCAGAGAGAAAACAGAAAACAAGGCAGACCAAGGACTGACTAGACCCTACTAATGCATAAATCAAAGCCTTCCCCCACCTCTTGATGCTTTAGCTTTACCCCAATGCTCCTGCTCCACTTGCTGCAGGGCAGCCAGCTGAGAGAAACCCTCAGTGCACCTTTGCTCTATTCTGCCTGCCACAGTTATCACTGCAGAACAAACTCAGCCCTTACAGGGGGAAAAAACCCAGGCTTCCCCCACCCACCCCTTTCTTTTATCCTTTTTTCTTTTCCAAAAGCTTGTGGAGAGCTGCTGACAGGAGTTCCTTGCAATCAGAACTGTTGTGCTAATTCCAGTGTCTGCAGAGGTCCCTCCCACTTACATTCTGTAAATTCAGGGAAAGCCTACCTGGAGCTAATGGCACTCCAGGTATCTGACTTAAAGCAGCATGCTTTTTGCAGGGGTAGAGGACTAGGAGGCTTGCAAGGCCAGAAAATCCCCTGCGCATATCTAAGCTGAAGCAATCCCATGGCTGTGCAGCTTCCCTTCCTGCAGCTCAGCTGCATTTTGCAAGGTTTCTTTAGAATTTGGAGAGTAGGGCTTCACTTTTGAAGGTGGAAACATTTAATTTGGGGCAGTATAGCACACCATTGGATTACTTCATTTTTCATCTGTTGCTAGTGGCGATGTCCTGCCTCTGCAAGCTCTCACACTTGAGGACCACTACTGATTTAGGGACCACTCAGCAGTGTGCCACGTGACAGATGGTATTAAGACACCCAAATTCATGGGGAAAGCAACAGAGCACAAGAGAAAAGTACTTTTTTTCACTGATCAACCTTTCTGCAGCTAAGTGAGGCCTGATGCCTCATTACAGGCATATCTGCCTTTTGAATCCCACTTGTAGACAGCATTTTCTGCATCCATCAAAAAGGGAAGTTCTCTAGCAACACCAGAACAACTGTAAAATTCCTCCTGCAAACACACTAAAATCCCTCTTGCCACTGCATGCCACGGCTCTTCTCACCACCACTTGCAAACCAGGGCAGCCACATTGTGCTCACACTCGCAAATACAAGGGTGAATTTTCAACCCTCCTGACCAGAAGTGGCAGAGTAAGACCAAGATGTCAGTGATGCAGATTTCTGCACAGGCCTATTATTTGCTAATGAGATTTCAGCTGTGATCCTCCCAACTCAAAACATACTCCAGAGATCAGAACACTCAGAAATTTGTTGACAGTGAGTCTTGGACTCTTTCCCATAATGCCGCAGAGCAAAGCTGGGCGTCACCAGCATCTCCTCTATATCCACTCCCAGTCTCAGCATAAGGTGGCTTTCACAAGAGATGTAAATTTAAACACACACACTGCAACATTTCAGCACTGTCCTGAGACAGGTTAACCTCCACAGTGCCACCATGGTCCTCCAGGGCACTGCACAAATCAAACCCAGGGAACAGGAGCCTGTGCCAGTTGCAATGGTCCTACAAGCCGGAAAGGACCAAGCTCCTTACCTCTTGAGTCGTGGACTGAGGAGAATTGGCTCTGGCTGCCTCCTGAATGAAAGAACAGCTTTCCTAAGGACTGAGCTCACACTGCCAGCCTACTAAGGAGCTGCATTGATTGGAAACCTAAAGGACAGCTGTTTGTTCCTCCCTTTCCACCCTGCTTCCTCCTCCCCAGCCAAAGGAGGGGGAAAGTTGCCAGAAGAGACTTCATCTAGGTGGCCAAGGATAGTGAGAAAGGGAGAGGACACCCCTTCAAAATGGTAAAGAGGGGAAATTGTACCCTTAAGAGCACAAAGCAGCCATACAACTGCTCCTTTTGCCATTGTCAGAGGGAGGCAGCTCAGTCCAAGCAAAAGTGGAGTAACCTGCAACACTCTGAACAGCTGCAAAACACCCGTCGCCAGCTGCATGTTGATTCTTAACTCGCTTCAGCATTAACTAAGTGACAAAAGGCTTTAGTGTGCCTAATGAAAACAGTCCCTGCACCAGTAAAATAACACAGCCTTGAAGAAAAAAACATTTTGGTAGTAGAATTCATGTGCAAACAGGTTTCAGGTCCAAGTTGCTGAAATTTGGGGCTGGAGAGGGAGAGGAAAAGGAGGATTTGAAGGTGTGGGAGGGACACTTCATGACTGCTTTTGATTTGTTTCCAAAGTATCCATGTTTTCTATTTGTGCTAAGGATCCCTGTAGTTTAAAAGCCAAAACGTGATCCAAAAAGCCTTACGGACCCTGAGCCAGCCTTTGCATTTTTGAAAGTGCCTGTTAGATACTTTCCACTCTGCTCTGAATTCCTGTGGAAGCTGCTCCCACATCCTTCTCCAAGACTGTTGTGAGCAACTGAAGGGTTTTAGGGAGAGATTCAGCAAATCTTGTTGCCTTGTCTATGGTAAACTCCTTGGACTAGTGAGCATAAAGGAGTAAAAAAACCCCAAGCAAACTGGGAGTCCAGCTACTCATGGAGTGTCTGCACACAGCTGCCAGCATTCACTTGTTCTTTCTGGGCAGTGCCCTCACACACTTCTTTTCCTCAACTGAAAAAGACCTGAAAAAAACAGCTCCAACCACAGCAAAAATTACAATTCAGACAACATCACAGCTCTGCAGACCTCAGTGACAGCCCAAGAGGACATTAGAATAGACATTAGACAGAGACAGTTCTGTCATGACCACACATGTGTGTCTTCTGCATGTCCCACTGTACCTCTACCTGCTCTTCTGACCACAGAGATGTCCTGGCTTTGAAAAGGCATGTTGGGATAAAGTTGTGTGGCAGGAGCAGCAGGACTGCCCTCCTTTCCCCTGTGTCACTGTGTGGTCTCTCAAGCAACAGGAGAGACACTTACTAGCTCTTCTTTGGGCCACTTATACCAATAAGCTGCAGCTGACAATTAGAAATGTGGAACTAGCATGGGAGAAGCCAATCTCCCTGTTCCTTTTATTACTGGAGTTGGAGCTTCTAACAGAGAAGCTCCCCGAAGTGGCACAAGGTGCTGTAACCATGCCACCAAAAGTGCCTGGGGTGGGATTGGCTTTTTCCCCCAAGATACAAGTTCAAAAGGTTTACCCTCTGTGCAGAGCCAGGCCAGCTGTGACAGTGTGGCTCACAAGGATGGAGCTGAACACCAGCTTTGGGGTTTTGGGGTCTTTGGGGTTTGTACTACGGTGTGGTTTGGGTGCTCACTGCATCATGGCACGAGACCACAGCTCTCTGAGGCATTCTGGACAACTTTTCCTATGAGGCATCCTCCTGAGCAGCTGGAGGCCAGGCAACACTACAAGGTCTGATCCCAAGAACTTGCTTTTCTCCCCTTCTGCAATGCCTCCTAAAGACCAGCTCACTTCCTCACACTTCCTGCTGTTTGTACAGTGAAGGCAGTCTTGAAAACTACACCTGGCCTCAGTGAACGGCCCTCACTGCAGTTCTGTGCTGAGGGAAATGAACACCAAGTGTTTCATCACTTAATGAGTCAAAACCAACTGAGACACATTTCATTGGAAAAGTGAAAACAAAAGCACAGACCAGGCTGCTGAGCTGAACCTGGCCATCTGCTTCCCCTCCCTCCCCACTTAACTTCATTGCTTTAAATATGAAAGGTGAGGCTCATGCCGTGACAGCAACCCCAGCAGCAAACCTACTCGTATCCCAAATGGATTTGATTGCTGGACCCGATGGGAACCATGCAAATACAAGGACCTGCCCATGCACTAATAAACCCTAACGAGCCAGGATCAGTCACAGCAGCTCCACTGACAGTAGGTGTAGCAAATGGGCACACAACCAGCTTTGGGGTAGGTGACAGCCCAGCAGAATCCCATAGGGAACACAGCCCAATCTGATGCCTCAGATCAGTTTATTGCACACACAGGTACATATTCTAAACATACAAAACTATGCCAAAAGGATCATTAAGTATATGGAAGACCACGCCAGAAGAATCATTAAGGCTGCTTAGGCAAACATTAAAAGATATTTACAATACCTTAACTTGACTCTCCTTTGAATTATTTTGTTTTCCACAGGACCCCAGTGTCTTTTAGTTCAATGAGGTTTTTTTTTTTTGCCCCTTCATATTCTAGAAGTAGTCCCAAGCCTTACCTGAAGCACACAATCCAATTACTGTGTGGTGCACAGCACTAGGAATTTCTGCAGATATGTGCCAGGTGAGCAGTGTCCTGACAGAATCAGTGGATCTGCAGAGGAAGACGCAGAGATCCTAAACTGGGAAAATACTTTTCTTTGGTGACCATATAGTGAATCCAGACATGAGACAGTCAGAATTCCCCTCTGCCTTTGAGATGTGAGGCCCGTGCCAGCTGAATCCTTATCATATATTGCTAACACAGAGCTGATCTTTGCAACCTGTCTGTAACACAGGGTTAACAACATATATGACATTTTTTAGTCCAAGCTGACAAGGTGAAAACAAGAACTTCATCAGTTTCGGATGCATCACATATGAGGCTGATCCCCAGAGCCACAGAGCCACGACTGAGTATAAAACAAGCAAAGCTCCTAAGTGCCTAAGCTACATCCCAGGGAAATTAGCATTTCTGCACATCCCAATCAGGCAATTCATGCTGGGCACCAAATGACAGGAGTGCACAAGTGACCTCCTGCAAAAAAAGCTGGCATGGCCAGCTGCTTCCAGCCAGGACAGCACTGCACTCCACTGTGCCTCCTCTGCAATTGCCACATAAGGCCACCCATTCCCTTCAGCCACAGGAAAGAGGGGCCCTTCAGAGAAGAGTTTCACTGCACTACGCAGATTCACAGAATAAATCTGCACAGGGCACAAGACAAGGATCAGGTGAAGACAGGAGGATATGTACGCAACAACTGTCACATTGCAGACACATGACAGGACTGAAGCAGCAGTTCCAAATCCGTGGCAGAGCTTTGCTTTGGAGGATTTGATTTTATACCTACAGTCTGGAATTATAATGTACCTCCTTATCTAAAAATAATTTTTGAGAAAGGTCTTCTAACATCTGGACTTGTATCAATGCTAAGACAGGCACCAGCAGCTGCATTTAAACCCCTTAGTCTGCAGTCTAGCTCTCTACTGACAATAACTGACAGCAATAGCAGGGCTGTGGTAATGCAGCTCCCACTCAGCCCACGGCTGTGACACATTTCCTCTGCAGAACAGGAACTCAGACCCTTGGGGCTCCGAGGCTCAGTTCCAGATTTTGGAGAAGAGCAGCCAGTGGTCACAGTGTGTGCACCTGTAATCCAGCCCAGGCTTTCCCTTCTCTCCAAATGCTCCTGCTCCTCATGCTTGTATCCCACTTTCTCCACCACCTGCTCTCCCTACAGCTATCCCAGCTGCCTATACCTGAGTCCTGCTTCACCTTTTTACTCCCCCTACTCAGAGCTTCTGCTGAGCTCTTGCTTTGTGTTTTCTTCCAGCTCCTCCTCCCCTTGCTTTTAGCCCTCTGAATTTGAATGTGTTGTTTCTTCCCATCTCCTTTCATGTTCCAGGCTCTCTGGAGGGAGCAGACCAGGCTGCTTGCTGCCTTTAGTGGCTGTGCTCTTTGGGAGAGGCCAGAAGACGAAAAGCTTCTCTGATTTTGTAGCAGACACTCCTAGCAGGCACTATGCAATTATTAGATGACATATGCTTTTATAAATTACATTCAGGTGTATTTTGCAAATAACTATTCTGTACTTTCAGAATGCTCTGAAATTAAGAAGATAAACATGCAGAGTTGCAGAACTAGCACAAAAGAGTTGCACCTAGGTGTAAATGGTTGGACCAAGGGTGATTTCTTCTTACATGCACTGAGCTAAGTCTCTCTCACATCCTATAAAGCCCACCAGATATTTGGCTCAAGCACAGCAGTCCAACAACAAAACTTTCCACATGACAATTTCATTACCAGACAAAATCCTGTACAACAACCCACTGCGATAAAGAGTTAACTTCAGTACACACTCATTGCATTTGGGGACATCTACACACATTCGCAAGCTTTACTCCTGGCATCTCAAAATGAATTTGCTGAGCTACAGATATTCTGAGAAGGTGTCAACGTTCCAGGTGCTGCGGGCAGCCCAGCACTGCCAGCACGTGCAGCAGGTGGTGGTGCTCTGGGTAAGGCAGTGCTGAACCCCCCAGTCTCAGAGCACAGTCTTTCAGATAACACAAGCAGGGTCCAACTCTTCTTAGCAGTCGTTCAGGAGCCTGCAGCTCGCCTCACAGTGGGATCTCCGGACTTTGCTTCATGGCCATGTGCCAATTCAGGGAATTGGATCTCAACCAGGTGTCCTCCGCTGCTTGTGCTGGACAGGCACACAAGCACTCGCTACTCAATGACACCAGTTCTGGGGTGAAAGTGATGCACCCTGACATGTCTGGTGACAATACACAGCAACGTAAATGTGCAGAAAGTATCAACTGCCATCCTGCCCATAAGCCTACTGGGAGGATTAAACTAGACAAGGCACGTTATGTCACTGGGAACAGCACAAGGACAACCCCGATGCAGCCGAATCTGTTAGCCAAAACTTTCTGCATAAGAACAAAGCTGCCTGTACACGACAGAGGAGAGAGGCAAGAGGATCCTGTCTGTCCATCCTACCATCAACAACAAAAAAGAAGGCTTAAGCTAGGAGACAAAAAGCAGTGCTGCGTCTTAAGGCAGACAGCATCCACCTCAAAATTCGGATGCAAGTTTTATGTTTTTCACAACAGTGTGAAGGCCTGCTGGATGCAGAAAGAACATAAAAACCCCATAAACACACTCTGGGTAGTACCAGGTTTCACAAAGTTTCAGATTGGTACATCAGTCACAATAGAAATCCCCTTTTCCCCCTCCCCCACCCACGGCAGGCCACCAGACCTGCAGTCGGAGACTGGAAGACAAATGGGCAGCTGCCTCTGGAGGCAATTGTGAAGAGACTAAAGATCAACTTGCAGCTGGCACTTCCACCCCCATCTCTCCTTAATACTTCAGTCCACTCGCTGCCAGACAAGGATCATGAGTCAGCTCCTAAACATATTCTCCTTGAAACAATAGCTATAGCTCTCTGCTGCAGCTATCCCACTGCTCTGGCTCCAAGGAACACGCCACAGTCACGGAAACAAAGGAACCAATTTTAACCTACAGCAGCCCAACACCACAACTGAATGATATAATAAGCATGCACTAAAGAATACTATGCTAAACCTGGGAGATTAGCAAAGCTAATTTTGACATGTAACAGGCATGAAGTCAGTGCTGTAATGAAAATCTGCAGGAACAGCAAAGAGAATCGGGTTTGGGGCTACATGGTAAAGCAGATGGCTTTTGCTTAAACCTTTTCTGCTACAACAGGGTGCGGTTTGATACCACATCATTGTACACTGCAGTACTAATTAGAGGGCAAAGGAGACAATTTAGCCATTACAAATTAACTTTATCACAGCCATAGGAGCTCTCTGTTCTGAGCAGCCACCACTCACTGAAGCTCCTGTGTTTGCGAAGATGGAACCCCAGCACTAGTCTCTCAAGGACATTTCAAGAAGTAAAAAGCTTCATTTCGCAAGGACAACCTTTTAGTTTACCCAGTTAAAGACATCAAACTCGGGCTTTTCTGACCCAAGTGCTGTCAGACAATAAAGAATTCAAAGAATAGATAAAAAAAACACACTAGAAATTTCTCAGAACTAGATGTTAAGTGATGAACTGGTGGTGCCTACTGAGCACTTAAAGAGTTGTGCACATAGTAAAGACATAGAAGTCTTATGTCCATGCAGCATCAAGAAATAGCAGCACCCAGAACATGCCTTACCTGCAGCCAAGTCCACTGAAAGCCTCTGATGAGATGTTGCTCACAGAGCTAAGGTGCAAGCAAACATGAGAGGAGACTTCAGTGACTGCTATGTTTCTTTTTTTTTGTGGCTAAGAAATTGGCAAACCCAGTTGTCCTTTTCTTGCCTCACCATAGCTGGTGTTTCTCACAGCTGAATGTTGCCAATTGCTTTGAAGAAGTCTCTAACCCCAAATATCATGAGCCACATTGCCCTACAAGCCAGAAGGAAAACTGGAGACAGAAATGAAAGACTGACTCTCAACATGATAAAGAGACAGGACAATTGAAGGGAAGTCTGCAGGACCCTGCCAGGTGTGGTTTGTGGGACTGAGCAACACAAATTAGAAAGTCCTACTGGTAATGCAGCACATCAATTTTACCACCAACAGTAAGGTAATACACACTTTCTGTAAAAAAAAGATAGCAGGCTGTATACATATGTATCTTTTAAATTATTTTATTTTGTGTAAGCTAAAAGGAAATTTACACACTTAAATCTCAAAAGACCTTGGGCATGCATATTGACCTTTTTAGAGGTTCTTCGACATAGCTTTCTTTTTTCCATAGGAATTTCCCCAGACATTTACAACCCATAGTTTTTTACTGTATATACAGCCTAAAACCATAGCAATCTATGATTATGTCATTTTACACTGTGCAAAATCAAACAGGAATAGTGGTACAACAGAACATAAAAATTTGTAACAGGTAAATTCATTGTAAGACATTCATATTGTTTTGGTCCTTCTTTTCCAAATCAAACTGATTAAAAGCAGACAACCTTCTAACGACCAAAAAAAATCAAGTGTTTAGACAGTAATCCATAACTGGAACAAGAAGTTACTGACAGCATACCTTTCAAAAGGCTATATAGTGACAGAGCCATACTATTGAAGTTCAAGAACATAAAAACTGATCAGCCAACCAATCAAACAGGGGGAGGGGATAGGGGAAAAGAAAAGGAAAAACACATCTTAAGCTTGTTAAAACACAAAAGAAATTACTGGGTTTTAAAGAAACAATAACTGAAAAACCCACAAAAGGGACAACATAACCTTTTGATTTTTTTTCCAGCAAGAAGTATTTTAATATATGCAGGAAAGCAAAAGTTGCTCAATGCAATCTGAAGGTCTTAAGGGGGAACTTCACAGATTGTGAAGATTGAAGTTTTCATTATGTGTTTATAGGATTTTTTTTTAAACTTTTTAAAGTTTTTTAAGAAGGACACCACCAGTGTATTTCACAAAGACATAAATGTATACAGCCCAGCACAACAAAAAGAATAGATCTTCAAAAAGATTTACCCCCAATTATTTACATTTTTCTCTAATATAAATTTAGGACTCCAGTATGTAAATAAATATACATTACTATGTATACCTTTCTAGTGCTGCTTACCAACAAATCATCTGAACTTGATATTTTTTTAATTAAAGCAAGATTGCTTTTTACGACCCACAGAGGGAAGGAAAAAAAAAATCAATAGAAAACGTCCAATTCACATCACTTTAGTCTACCTTTTCTTGGCAGCTTGTTGAAGGTGTTAATGTGGCTGGGAACATCAACACCTTGGCATGCATGAAAGTTAAGTCAGGAAGGCTAGAAATCACCTTGGCAGCCTCTTCACTAAGATGTTCTTCCTTTTTAGGCTTCCTGTTGGGAAGAAAAGAACAAAGTGTGTTAATCCAGTACCTCATATCCCTAGGATCACTGAAAGAATCACTGATTGAAGCAATGTTCTGTCAGCTTGTCTCCCACTGATAGGCACTTCTGTAAGCTACTTGAAGGTAGTCTAATGTTATAATACCTACCTGCCTACCAATAATGTGTTAACAGAGAGAGTCAGCAAAATGTTCCTGTGTATATTATCGCAATAAGGAAAAAAAGTCCAATTCAAATGATAATTTTTATAGATTTTTTTCTTTTTTTTAGCAGCTTTGAGAGTCAAGAGACTCACTTGAAGAGACAACCATGCCCATATTCTAGAGAAAAAACATTAGTTCTAAACTACCTAAATCTGGTACTCTTCAAAAATAAAATGGCAAAGATCTTAAAAGAACATTAATAAACTCCTAAGTTACTTCTCAATAATTTTAAAATAAAAATGCACTTATGCTGTGTTTTCAACACAACTGTTCTCACACTGCACATCTTGCCCCTCTACATCGTGATCCACAAACCCTTTTTTCCCTCCAGGATTCATCAGCAGCAAAAGGTGCCTCACAGCTAAGTGTACTACTCAGTGTGTCTACTTGCTTTGAAGTGCAGGAGTATGAGTAGCCATGATGATACATACAGCAGTTGGGGAATCACTGGGGTTTTACTCTGCCTTTTGCATTATTCACAAGAATTACTGAGCACAAATGAATAAAGAGGTCTGAATCCCATGTTGCTTGGTTCTCACTATTATGCAAAAAACTCACACTTCCCAAGTAAAATGAAGCCTCGCTCAGACTGCTACAGACCCCCCCTCCTTTGCCCAAACATCCATACTTTACACACATCTGGCTTATCTTTGAAGAACACTGCCCACTACTAGAAATACTGAGTTTTGCATCAAACGTTATTCCAGTTCCAATAAGGCACCTTCTAAATCCTGTAATGATGTAAGAAATTCCAGCTGAAAAAGCTCCCTCACCTTTGAGGGAAAAAGAAGCTGAAACAAAAGGCTCAAACCAAATAAACTGCTTTCCCTAGAACACATCAGAAATTTCCTTTCTGTTTCTGGTCTCATTTATAAACTTTATGCCAAGCCCATGAGAGGGCAATGACCACTCCAATCATGAAGCAGCAGGTACTCATACTTTTTGTCAGCCCCCATGACAATTGCTTCCTCAGCTGAGCAGAGACCAGGAGAAAGCAAGGGGCTACATGTTTGCTTCCACAGCAGTCTCAAAATTCCTTAGCTACAGGAAAAAAAGAACTGGAGTCAAACTCATCCTTGACATCTGATGATTGTGTTGATCATCCTCACTGATCATTGTGTTGACACTGAACTATCATTTCTGTTTGCTGCTTGAAATCTCCACTTGATGAAAGTTCTCTAGATGAAGCAGTCTAAATACTAAATCTGACTTACCTTCACAGAATACCAGTATTTTTTTTTCTCTGCTGCAGTGGAATTTCACGAGCTACTGACTAGGCAGATTACCAAATTCTGGAGGATAAACAAAGCCATGTGCTGGATTTACTGAAGGAAGAAGCAGAGAGCCAATATGTGCCTCCTCTAACAACTTCACAGTCAGCTCTGTTTGCACTCAAAGGTCTATCTCCAAGCTGCTGAAATGTGGTTCTCACCCACCACTGCGCTATCAGTATCTGGTGCCACTATTAATAATCACTTACCACAAGCCTCTTAAAGGTACAAACTCCTGGTGATCCAGGACTTAGAGCTAACAAAGGAAGGTTTGACAGGGGAAGCCAAAGGAAGAGGGCTGCCTTAGAGATGTTCCTGTAATTGTTCATCAGGCGAGATGGAGCTCACACACTCCATGCTATTATATTCCTCTTCCTCCTCTGCTCAACTACAGCATGCTAAGAAATGGCACTGCTGGGTCCCAGAGGCAGCACTGCATGTTATTCCATGGTCACATGCAGGACTTTCGTCACAGGATAATGCCAGCTGGTCTCTGCAACACCACTGCAGAATAGGCACACTAGTGAGCCCAGCCAGGGGTCAATCTCACCCATACTGAATGCCCCCCTTCCAGCTGGAGGCCCTTTGCTATAGTTTATCTACTCCAATGCAATGTAATAATTATCTATAAAGAAGGACAGGCTAACACATTAATGCAGCGGCCATTACTTAACTATGACCAAGACAGAGCTATAGATACACTCATTTGGTAGTGAGACTCAAACCCTTTTTTGAAATCATCTCAGTGCACAAAGGGGTGAGATGGCCTAAATTCTCCATTTCTCAATGGAGAGAGGCATGTTCCTCTGCAATGCAATACAACTGGACCCTGCAAGTACACTTTCTGGGTAACAATCAAGACTTTTGGTAGCAAGTACCACCAAGGCAACCCTAAAGAATTACTCACTAACTCTCCAAATTTGAAAGACAAGGTAGCATCATCACTGCAGACAGGTTTTACCCTTAAAATTGGGCAAACTGCCTACTAACTGTGATGTCCTTTAATAGAGGCAAGAGAAATAACCGTGCATTAATTTCAGGCACCACTTTTGCTGAAGACATTCCCATTGCCAAGAGTTTCTCTTGCTGAGCCCTGATCAGTGGAGGGGACCCTTGCAGAGCGCTTCTCCTGCTCATGCACTCATTTCTAGGTGTTATGGCTTAAAGAAAAGACACCTGAGTGAGAGAGAGAACTGACAGTGGCAGCTGAACTACTTCTGTCTGATTTGGAATCAGAATTTTTGATTACAAAACCATGAAAGGACCCATCCCTGGATCAAAACAAGGTCCCTGCTTCACTCAGGATTTAAAACTTTCCTTTACAGCACAGTTTGTCCCCATCCATCTTTTCTCTTACACTAGGTTATGTTTCGTCCCAAGAAGGACGACAGGAGGGATACCCCTACCCAAGCATTTGTACAAGCCCCTCTACCTGTGGGCACTACATCTCATTTTCGAAGGCATGTTAACACTAAGCCACAAGAAACGAACCAGACCGACAGGGAGGAAAGTTGTTGGAAGAAAATTTAGCAAGAAAGAGAATGTTTTGTCCATGTATCACTTGCACGTCACTGTTCTGTTTTGCATTCCAACTCCTTCCTGCAGCATTCAAGTCTTTCAGAGCTTCAGTCACCTCTCATGTTTGCAAAGGGTTTTGTGGATAGCACCAGCAAGGCCAGGCTTTATCAGCAACAATAAGCTGATTAGAGAAATGCACTTTAAAAACACTCTGTAATTAAGGGTTAGCCTGCTCCATCCAACACCATCCCCAAGGAGTATTTCCAGTTTAAATGAGGGTTTCAGCCATTTCTTGGAAAGGTATCAGTGCTCTGCTTTCCTTCAAAAAGACAGCAGATAAACTTTTGATCTCTGCCAATTCTATGGAACTAGGCAAGGCTGCGGAGTTTCCGTGGAATGCTGCACTGGAACCCTGACCTTCAACACTTACTGCTGCCATCAAGGTTTCAGGCTCAAGACGAGGGCAAGTTTCCTCTCCTCTCCCAACACTTTCCTTCTGAGAAACCAGCTTTCTGGTTCAAGAGATGGCTTTGCAGACAAAGACGGCTATTTTAGATAAAGATGACTCTTCATATGGCATCCTCAGCTGAAAAATGGTATTTTCACTCTAAACTTTACCCTAAAGATCCTGAATTCAGCCAAGTTACAGACATGGGATAGCCTCAGCACAACTCAAGTTGCCATCAAAATGATTTGAATGCACTGGAATGCTTAACAGCCCATATTTCCAGGCTCGTGAATAAACCTCATCCTCTTCGAGCTGGCTGCATGCATCTACTCCTATTTGAAAGCCTTCAGTTCATTACAAAGGAATTAAAAAAATTGAAAAGATAACCAAATTTATTACAAAAAGCTAACATAGTGCCCATTATCTGGCATACTGCCGAGGCTGTACCTTCTTATTTCTCTGAAGGTTTCTAGCTTGAAAAAACAGACTGCTTCTCTTTTGGAGAATATGAAATCAAGAAGAAAAAGCACTTGATATTTTTTAAAAATTGAGTTGATAAGAACATATAAAATGTATTCAACAGTGAAAACAGCTAATCCTTGTGTGTGTCTGAACTTAGCTTCCAAGCCTGAGGTCCCCAGCCTTATATATTGCTACACCACAGATCTAGAACCAATTCTTATTACTAAGCAATGCCCTCCAGTACAGGGAAAGAGCTCTGACATCTTGATAAAAAGCACAAGAGCTTTCAAGTGCATTGTAGAAGCACTGGAAAAAGCCCAAACCCCTCACATAAAAAAATCAATACAGAAAACTGAGGGTCAACATTCATTTAAGCAAACCAGACTTCCCTGTTTCTTTGTAAACAAAAAGCTAAGACATCTTAAAGCAAGGTACAAGTCTATGAGTGCAGATAAAGATACATTTGGAGTTTGCATGATCTGCTGTGGTTACTTTTAAATTAGGCTTAGAATACAAAAGTATTTCAACTGTAACTATGTTCTCTAATTCATGAAAGACAAACTTTTCCACTAGAATATCTCCAGGATAAGTACGCACACTCCATGGATAGAAAAAGAGGCAATCCAAAAGACAAGACCCAAAAATCAGCATCCAAGTGGCGAGTTCCCTCTACTGGTTCTCCCTTGAAACTTCATGGCTTGTTGTTTTCATGTTCGCTTTCAAAATTATCACTGCAGGCAAACTAGGAAGACAGTTTTCTCAGTGAAAGAGCATGTTTTAAAAGAACTCTTGAAAATCACAAATAAGTAGTTTTAAGCAAGCCAGCTATGTCCCAGTGCCTCCTCCTAAGGGCTGTTGCATGAAAACACATCTAGCTTTAGAGTGCTGAATAAACCCTAAAGCTCATTTGCGAGTGAGGATATGTTACCATCTACTTGTTGCATGTTGAGGCACATGCTTCCAAGAAATCAACATTTTACTTGGTAAAGATCCCTCAGCATTTCTTTTAATGGGCACAGACATTAATTTTATGTTAAGACAGTCCAGGATTCTACTGCTAAGATACACAGAAAAAAAATAAATAAACCCAAAGAATGCAAGCTTATAAACAGAGACTATTCTGTACCCATTCAACAGGCCAGACTCCAAGAAAGACATTTGATGCCTGAAGCCTTCCTAGAGATTCCACCTATAAAAAAGCACAAAACTATTTCGTGTGTGCTCCACTGAAGCAGAAAGGACACCCTAAACCAACTACACGCTCAATTCTTAACACGCAACAGCAAAATTAAACTGATGTTTGGCCACTGAAGTTTTGACAGGTGCTAGAAACATTTGTGAAGGGACAAATATGGTCGTAATTATCAGTCTGTTTTATCATTTTACTTGTGGAACATTCTGTATTTATAAATTACAGAGTCCAGGGACAGTCTTCTGTCTCAGTGCTAGGTCACTGAACTGAGTGATTTTGTTGACCCTGCCATTCTTAGGAACCAGCTCTGGTGTTCAGAAAGTTGCTTCCTCCAGTTCAGTCTTTGGTTCTAGCTTGTCAATTTAGGTACTGGTAATCTTCTCCCTTCAGCTCATGAACTCTTTCCCATCTTATTTTAGTGTTCTACAATAATTTGAAATATTAAGTACATTACTATGAACTTCAGATTTAAAATTTAAAGCCTTTGGATCATTCAGGAACTTCTGCCTTAAAACTTCACATATGGTCACACCTCACATTTTATGCCATCCTTAGAAGAAAAATGTGCAATGAAGAATATTTACCTTGTGGATGTGCTTGCCTTCTCCACTGTGGACATGAGCCTTGCAAACGCATCAGTCACTCTGTTGCTTGCATTGGAAGTTTCCAGTTTTGAGGTTGTCAATTCATACAACTCAGGATCCACACCTTATAGTATAAAATAATAATCAGTGATGGTTGGCGGCAAGTAGAGTCATAATTAGTCACAGACCAACTTGCTACAGACTGTTTTCTGTAAACATCTGAATCATTTATAATTTCAAGATACATGAAAAGAACATGACAGAACATGTTTGCGTTTCTGAAGCAGCATCCTCTCTCCCCATCCTTTTTCAGCAGCTTTTTTAGTTGTAGTACAAAACACACACCTTGGATCAAGTCTGGCATACAAGGTCTCAGTCTATGAGTAAAAAAACCCAATTTGATTGACTTTTTAAAGGGAAACTTCCATAAAAATGTCAGCTTTGTCAAAATGGATTGTTTCAATTACTTCAACTCAACTGCCTCTATTAAAAGAACAGTGCATGTTAACACAGACCAACTCTTCACCTAGAGATTACAAACAACACTGGCATGCAATAGAATGCATTTAGTAGCTGGTTTTTCACTAGAGGCTATGTTGAAATTTAAAGTGAAGAAAAGCAGCTTTTAAGAAACACAGAAGTGGAATGGCATTAAAAAAAAGTTACATACTAATATGTATGGCACAAACAAAACTTTTAGTCTGTGCTCCCTTTTCCCCTTTCAAGTATTTCTAAAGCATTAAGTATCTGGATGTTTCAGCCTTGAATTCCTAGCTTCAGGTATGTTATCAAATCAGTCAGATGATGAATTTTGATATCACATTTGTTGCAAATGGATTTCAAATTTTAGCAAAAGAGGTAATTCGGAAAAAAATCACAACAATGGCAAAAAAATAGATATGTATGAGTTAAATTCTGTTTAGTATCAAGCACCACATCTCAATTGGAAGTAGGTCTAGAATTGTCACATATTACGTACCATTTCTAAAAAAAAATCTCTAGGAATTAGAATTATCAAAATAAATTACGAGGAAAGACTGTTACAATGAATTTTGTTGCTCAGCATTTTAAATTGGTGGTATTTCCCTAATTACAGTTTCAGATATTTTATGCTGCATGGGTTTCATGAAGTGCGCACATGTGCCATTCACAAAGTATTTTTCAAAAACAGCACAGAATTTTTGCACATAAACATTGTGTTCATTTACAGACCCCTGCGTGCTAAACAGGTGTCACACTTGTGCCAGTTGGTGTGGACAACACAAAAGCATTTCATCCCAGTGCAGAACAAACACTGCAAATACTGGGATCTGATGGTCCCATGCAGCTCCCTAATACAAAACCAGCATTTACTAATGTTTGCTGATGGTTGCATCCAGCTTACTTCCCAGGATCAAGATGCTTTTAAGAGGTATCACTGAAATACCGAAAGATTACTAACTAAAATAAATGCCAGTGCCTATTGTCCTGCCTTTACCACCAGTAACTGCAGCACTGTGTGTGCTAATAGATGATGTTAATCATCCTCAAACCTGCTTTTTCATGACCTCTCCCCAGGCAGTGTCTTGACCATTTATCCTATTGGCACAAGTTAATTCTTCTTTTCTTATGAGGAAACTAAGCTGACCAAAATGTAAAATGCAGAAAATCGTCTGGTTAAGCTGCAGGAGGTCGGGAGAAGATTTGTTCCATATAATATGAGTTCATTAGAAATTAATCAGCTGTCCTTTTAACATATATTTTTTTTAAAGTCTGGATTTTCACAGTTGATTTGATCCAGTTCCACGCAAAATATAAAAATATGGTCCTGAGATCCAAGATATATATGTATACCAAGACTTCTAGTAATGTCAGATGTTTACAGAACTTAGAACCAGGAAAAAGCCCAAAAAATCCATAAAATATCCACTTTCAATCAGGGAGAGGAAGCCTTGAAGAAATACACTTTTACTTGCAGAAGCCTGCGAGATCCCATTAAGGTACAAATTGGAAAGCTAATTGAAGGAAGGAGCCCTTTGACATGCAACTCTGTAACGTATTAAATGCAACATTATGAGTTATATCATTTAGATATTCCCATTTACAGTCCTGTATTGGGATGTCACTGCTCAATTTACTATTCTTTAGGCACTTCTTATTCAGCTATGTTAATGTTAAACTACCAATGTGAAAAATAAAACAATACACTAAATCTGTGAGAACATATTAGAAATTAATAACTCCCTGTTCATAATGTGGAATAAAAATTTTTCATAAGAAGTTGTTTTGGGTACTGATGAAATCAGACTGAGAAGAATCCAGTGTCAATCTGCACCAAGTAAAACTAAATCTCCAAAGAAAGAATTAACTTCTATTGATAAAAGTTTCTTCTTTAAGCAAAAAATCTAGCAAGTTGTCTTTCAATTGTTTTATGTATTTTTTTAAGAGTTGCATATTCTCCATTTTATTCAGATGATGCAAGAATGTTCAAGGAAAGCACTGCAAAACCTTAATGAGATATTGAAGGAAAGTTAGCCAACCAAACCCCACACAAAGCTCCTAAACACACACACGAACACACGAGCTGCAAGCCATGAAACAAATGACTTTCCCAGAAACAAGTCAAGAAGAAAAAAACAAAACAACAAAGCCAAACCAAAATAAAGGGGGGGAAAAAAAAAAAGAAGAAAAAAAAAGCACTATAGGGCACACCAGAGAAGGTGATAATACCTGTAACTTGATGAAATAACATAAAAAATAAAATGCAATAAAAGGCTAATAGAATATTCTTCCACCAATCCCTTCCAGTGTGTACACTTTCTGCACAAGCAATAATAAAAGTGCCCAACTACATGAGCAATAATACATGTACTGGGCACTGGTGACTTGTGTCAGTAGACTTGCACACACAAAAGAATCTGTAAGGACTCAAGCACCTTGACTTTGCTAGCTGTCACTTCCATGACAAATCTGCCCTCTTTCATCTGATAATGATATTTCTCAAGGGTGAAATAAAAAGTCATTTAGATTGTCATGCCATAAAATTGCTTTCAGTGATTAGATTTTAAAACTAAAAAAAGTGTTTCTAAAAACAAAAAATATAATAATTATAACCATTTATTTGAAATGTGGGAGGATCCCAAACATCTTATGAACTGACTTATTAAAATAAAGATCACTAAGAGTAAAAGTATCTTTCTTATGAAGAAATTGATTATCATGGCTTCAGGCACTGTAATGAAAGAATACTTGCCTTATCAACTTAACCTATGCACTGAAATAGATCCCCAGAGTGTTCCCTGAAATTCCTGCAGAAATTTATTCAAAGTGTAGGTTTCCACAAGCTCATGCAAAATACTCAGAGCACGTAAAAAACACGTAATAAATGAATTCAATTACTTTCACGCATTATACAATGAGAGAGTGGTGTTCTCATCTCCTTTTTAAGGGAGTAAGTTGCAGATAAAGTGCTTTGGCTTCAAAATTAATATTCATGAACTTCTAAAATCCCAAAAACATGCAACTATCCTCCTTTTCTATTAGAAAGGCTGTTAAAACACTTTTTTCACTTTATTATTAATAGTAGTCCACAATCTCCTGGGCTGTGACATATCAGGTTTCATAAATTTATATTCACACATGGCTTCCAAACAATTAATCCTGTAATTTGGAGGCACTCAGAGAAGAGAGCAAGCCTCATATTTTAGGAACTGCCACATCAACACCATTCGTCAAATTTCCTTAAGTGCTCAGAAAAGTTAACTTCTGGATTTTCTCTTTTGAAACAAGTGTTTTAACATCTCATTTGCAAGAGCATAAAAGCCATTCATTCCTTCAGCAGGTGACAAATACAGAGCTGACAGTACCTTTTAAATACTTCGTACTCGATACAAAACATCAGAAAACAGAACACAGATTAAACGAAAAACGCAGTAGAAAGACATTTTAGAGAAACGCAATGTAAAACTTCTCCTTGTTTGTAGGAAAGTCAAGTGATGTGCTCATGCTTTTAGTAAGTCGTTATATTCTTACAGTTGTGGTTTTAACACTCTGCTGACCTGGGATTGTGGTGGTGCTGCTAGAGCTACTGTCATCCACGGGCCCAAAGAAATCAAGGTTCAGAAGAGTGGAACCTCCACTAGCTTGAAATTCAGTGACCGTGTTGGTAGGCAGCCATATAGAAGGTAAGCCAAGGGAGGGGTTTATGTGTAAAAAGGGGTAAGACACACACTTGAACATGCAAGTTATAATTAGTACTCAGTACGCAATTTAAAAATCGACATGAAAACAATGCTTACAGTATTAGTTTGTACCTTCTAAAACGTTAACAACTTAATTCAGTGCACATTTCCTCATGTACAATGCAGCAAGGAAATCAACACTAGTAACTTTAAAATAGAAATATTTATTTCAATCTAAAAATGAAAGTGAACCAGCACGACCCAGAGAGAGAGTTGTGACCAGTTAAAGGGAAACAATATATAGGTCAACTGATAGTTAAAATATATTGGGCTTTTTCTCCCCTCACTGAAATTGAAAGCCATTCTTTCATCAGGAAAACTTAGCAGATCCTCAAATAGCAAAGAACAAAAAGAAAAAAAAAATTCAAAATTTTATTTAGCAGCTTTAAGCTATTAATTATCATTATCTTAAAGCAGTGTGACCACTGGGTAACAAATGCCACTCTTATGTCCAGTTCCTCACTGGTATATTATACTGTTCCCCTTTAGTACTAAAACAGAAATCAAACCAAGATACATTTTAAAGTTGTTAAAAAGAAAGCATGATGATTGACTGAAGTAGTAAGACACCAGACAACAGCAAAAGGGTCCATCCAGGCTTTCCTTCAGCACCGTGATATTGCTATCCAAACTCTGACACCCCATGCATTCTGCAACAACACAGTGTGGCAACACCAGTGCAGTAAGAGATGCACTTTATCGGAGCCTGCCTTTGAACTTGTGCGTCGTCAATTAGGTGCTGTCAGCAGGCTCCTTGGAAAGGAGTTTCTTTATAGGTTCCTAGTTTGTCAATTAAACAAATTTCCAGAACTTATTTTATTTCCCTTGCATGCACTTACATTTCTGACACTGGAGGCAGCAGCACAACTCACTTTGCTATTAAAATAGACATAGGTGAAGGGTCTTTTAGGCGATAAATATATACATTTACAGATACAAATAAGTTTGTAGCTACCTCTTTAATATATTAACTATAATTAGCTCTTTAGTGTAAGCAAAAGTGATAATGAATGAAGTCACATTTTTGAAATATAAAATTATCTTTAAATTTTAAAACTTTCAGCTCAGGAAGTGTGTATTTTGCAAACAGTTTGTGGTTAAAATATTGTGCTTTGAAGTAGCCACTATACACAAGTTTGTCATTCAGAGGATGTCTAAAGAGAGAGCTGACTGCTCAAAAATACTTTCAAGAAGTAAAACTTATCAACCTAAAACGCTCATTTGTTCAGAGTTTCATTAAAATCTGCAGTTATACATAACGAAGTTGTTAATATTGCCACTGTGTCACTAGCATACAGCAGGAATCTAAAATAATACTTAACTTCATATTTTTCAAACTATGCAATACTTCACACAGGGGCACTGTTAATCAGAAAGAAAGCCTGAATTTCCAAAGTTAGGAGTAAGAAATAAATATTATATATATTTTTATATATGTGTGTGTGTATATATTTAAAAAAAATAATCAGCAGATAGATGTTTGTCTGAACTTTGTAGCTTTCTTATCTCTAGCTCTGGTGCTAGAGGCTCTACGGAGAGACGTACCATCTAAAGGGTTAGTAAGGCCACTGCTACTCCAGTCAAACTGGACAGGTGGTAGAGATTCCTAGAGTTGAAAAGTCAGAAATCAGATTTTATAGTCAGTTCAGGTTACAACAATGCAAAGCAGTTCAAACAACAGATTCTTTAGTGTCTAGACACTAAAAAAAGGTAACTAAATGATCAAGCCCCAACTTCTGGGAGGTGTGTATTTTCAAAATATGCAATAAAGATTCGAAGTAGATTTGTCCTACAACAGGAAGTCCATTAAATTCTGAACAGCACAGATTAGGTAACTTCTAACTCAAATAGGATTTGCTAATTAACTAAAACATATTAATTGAATAACAAACCCTAAGGCATCATTGAAAATTAAACTATTACCTTCATGGAAGATGAGGCACTTAGCATAAAAAGTTATGTATACACAATTACAGAGCAAATTTAGAACAGCGAAAGCTGTCTGCATATCCACGCTTTGTCTTGATCATATATATTATTTATCATCAAACAACCCATCATTCTTTTGGTTTGTTTTGCTCTTAAGAAACATAATCCCCACATGTGAGGGACAAACTATCGACACCCTCTCCACTCCGCCCCCTTTAAAAATAAAAGTCCTGTGGTTTATTATCCTTTCACAATTAACTCATCCTGATCTATATACAAACCATTGGCAGCAATGCTTGAACAAGAGGAGCACGGAAACACTGACTCCATCTGGGAGCCCATCCTTGCCTTTTGATTTCCTCTTGTTAAGCCTTGTGGACACAAGCAAGCAGCAGGGACCATGCTCTACAGGGAAGGTGTGTTCAGGTGCAGTGTAACTTGCAAGTGCTGTCCTCCTGTACTTTCAGGACACAAACTGATGGGACAGTAGCAGAAATGTCTGAAAGCAGCGGAACCTTTCTACTTCTGTGCATTACGCTCTGCTCTCTCCCCAGTGAAGTCAACTGTCATGAAGCATTGGGAAAGGATGTGCCCTCAACTTCTAACAAAACAATCACAGTACGGAAGAAAAGCAATGGAAATTCTCAGCAATATTTTTCAAAATGCTTCAGTGCTTGTTAAGCTTCCAGAGGCTGAGCCATACTTTCTCTTTGCTTTTGTAGAAAATCAGCTTTCATTTTTTGATTCTAAAACTTCCAACCATCTGACACTGAAGAAAAATGCAGATTCACTAACTGAGACTGCAGCAACCTGAGCTAGCTTTGTAGCACAACTAAGCTCACTGTAAAAGGCTAGATGTTTACAGAAAGCAAAGAGAGCTGGAGATTTCTGTGTTTACTTATAGGAAAGATTTTTCTAAGCAAGACACTTACTATCTAGTGTCTTAAAAATACTCTCAGTACTGAGCACAGCTTGAACAGTATTCTCTCCATGGAGGTTAAGAAGCTGATTCTTCACTTTTTACTTTGCTTTGGGAATTATATTACTGGCATTGAAATTATTTGCATGCAGATATAAACCAGCAGTGTGGAAACTCCACCTGATGAAGTACTGATCACTATCATCAGTCACTCATTTAAACTTTGTCACGTGTAAAATATATTAACATTAAAAGCAGTTTGTAGGGGGGAAAAAAAGGTAGTGAATATGACAATTTAGTAGTTTTTTTGTGTCAAAGTCCTGAGTCAGGACTGATGAATGTGACAGAGCTGCATGGAAAAAGTGGCACCAATGACTTTCTAAGTGTTTGCCTTTAATGATGAGTCCATTCTCAGATTTGACAAGGAAAGGACAAAAGATGTGACAAATTCTTCCTAAAATGAGAAAAAAATGAATCTGACGCCAAATCAGTAAGAGTATACTAAATATATTAGTCTGCCCTGTGGGATGAGGCCACTGCTGACTTTTTATCGTTTACCTTACAAAAGAGAGGGTAAGTAAATAAGCCCTCACCTATACAGGATGCTGGCAAGCCCCAGTATACACAGTAGCAAACAAAGAGAAAGGAGTAGGCAGAAGAACAAGCAAATTAAACAGAAAATTTTCTGTTTCTAGTGACCTCAACCCCAAGAAAACTACACTGGGACACCTGAACACAGGCATTGAAACCTCAGCCAATGGGAACATACCCTGCAAATGGGAATATAATGTTTTGCCTTTCTGAGATTGTGCAGTTGTTAGACTACTGCAATTATTATTTTAATAACATGCTTTAAGGAGAAGTGCCCAGTCTAGGAGAACACTGACAAATGGAGCAAACTGCTTTCACTCCTTGAGGCCTCCATCTTAGATTGCAGGACACAGTACAGAAATGAAAAAGTATACTCAGCTGTCAGAATACTACTCTGAATGTTAAGGAAGTAAGAAAGAAGAAATTAAAATGCCTGCTGGTTTTACTGCATCATATTTCACTTCGATACAAGTGAGAGATGTTTTCACACAGTAATTTTAGACTGTATTATATAAGAGCTTTTATAATCCAAAGGAGTAAAATGTAAATGTTCGTGTCTGTGCCAATAATTACCCAACGAAAATGAAACAAAATTAAAAAAAGGAAGCATTTTGTTGTCTTATAGCCAGGAGAAAAGAATAAAAGGGCTTATAATACAAATAAAATGTCAATATTTAGATGGATCCCACAAATTAGCATCATAAACATTCCAGAAAAAGCTTTACATGTAAGTAATTAATGCATTTCATTGTGTGTATTCATGGGCAAAACTGTATCAGTTCTGAAAACCGCCCTTTTCAGACAACCCCTTTACACAGCTGCCACATCTGACAGAACAGCGAGTTCTGTAGCATCTCTTACCTGCAAATCTTTCTCTTATTCTGTCAACAAAGCTACACACGCTCTTGGATCTTTCTCACACATGTAACAGGAGAGCAGTTCCTGATGGAGCCTTTGGCTCGTGGCCAATAATATGGTAGTTTGCATCTGTCATTGTTAGAAGTCCTGATGGTCCCTTATGTAATTAAAAGTGTTTTTAGAAACTGTCACCCCACAGGGTTTAATTAAGGTTCAGTCCCTAATAGCCAGCAAGTGTAAGATGTATATTTCTATTACAACCTGATCCCTAATTCAGGGGCTTACATGCAAGCAGATGTGCTGTAATGGGCACCTGCAGAAAAGAATCACTGGCAATTTTCTTCTAGGAAGGTTTGGGTCACTACAGATTTCTATTCTAATATAAAACTTACTAAGCAAAACAAGCAGGTAACCCTACCAAAGAAACATAGTCCCAAATGGAGAGAAGAGGATGCTTTGAAGCAATAGTAGAAGAGCAGAAATATCTGGTCAATTTTTTCAAAAAATCCGAAGAGAAGTAGGTAAATAAACTTTAAAACAACATTAACCAGAAAACAGTATCAAACCAAGACAAAGCAGTAATCATTAAGACCAGACAGCAAGCCTTTAGACAAACACTGCAATATATTTTGCATGCACTGCCTGAAGACTTGGCTGTGAGGTAGAAGCCCACTAGAGCTGTATAAAAAAGAAGAGAAAGGCACCTGTCTCAGCTCTCACAATCAAAGGGTGCCTATTTCAACAGCCACTCCTTCTCACACCTGATGTGCCTTGACAGAGCCTTTTACTTCAGCCCTGTGAAGTCTTTGAGACACCATGCTTAGATCAAGGCAACAGTAATCAGGGGATTATTTCATATTCTTTTTACTGCCTTACAGTTATGAGCACAGAGGAACAGAGAAATAAACCCCTCAATTGTCAAGATAAACAACAGATCAAAGAAGAATTTAGATGCTACCTTCAAATATAAAACAGAATGACTCAACAAAAACAATCTTTATACAATAAACTAATGGGACAAACCATCAGTAACTTGCCATTTCAAAACCCTTGTCCTTACACCTTAAATGGCTCACATGGAAATTTGTCCACTCTATTTTCACATCCTAACTCAGTGAGACCCTCTGCAGGGGATGAATGAAGGCAAAACATTCAGAGTTTATACCATAACAAGGAAGAAACATTGCAGCTCATTTGCTGCTTTTTACCTCATTATAATAATTCTAAAGTTCTTAGTTTTAAACTACTGCATGCTTTCCTCTGTTTGCCTATAACAAAAACACTTAAGAGGCATTTCTGCATTTCTACAAATGTTCTTTCCACTCCTACTTTTGCCTCATCAGTCTTTCTTCCAAAGTCTTATTCCCTTAGCAGGAAGTCATATACATACATGCACAGACACTGATTGGCATAAAAGTTCCATAAATGCCAGCCTTTGAACAGAGGAGAACTCTTTTCCTTAAGCAAAGAACAGGAATCTATTAACCAGAGCCTCTCCTTCCAAAAAGAATGTTAATCTTCTGAAGTTTCTGAATATAGGAAGAAATGATCGTTCTGAAAATGGAAGAATTTAGAAGTTTAAATAATTACACATTAACCAGGTACACACTTAAGAGATACTTGAATTGTTTCTTATAAATTACTTGCATTTAGAATAAGAAGTTTCCGAGTCCACTAAAATTGCCTGTATTTCCACTGAATATTTAACAATGTTTACAGCATAGTTTCCAATGAAATGTTTGGGCACATAATCTTATTACCACTACCATCTGGAATATTCCTAAAGAGCCATTCGTGCAATGTGATGTGAAGCTGGATCTTCCCCAAAGCAAACAGAAGCCACAAATATTGACAGAAGACGAGGCCAAAGAAAAAATGACGTCTCTGAGGTGGCGAATTGATTGTTTATGCCCTGAAACTTTCTGAATGTCACCTAACTGTGGCCTCGTAGAGTTCTTAATGGTTACCAGCTCTAACCCATCTCTTTACCAAAAGTTTATTTTAGTATTTATATTTTTGGAAAAGCTAACCTAATGCCAGCAGTGCAGGCGGACAGCACAGAAGCTTCTCAGATGTATTCCTGGACCACAACTATTGAACAGAGATTGCCTTGTCAGCACAATCTATGTGGCAAGATGACCAAACTGTGACAAGCAATGGGAAATTCTGTAGCAGGAATTCATAATTACAGAGAGACTTTGGTAAGTAGAGGTTCTTATTTTCAGCACTATGTCTGTCAAGCAACTGAGAAAATGGCACTTGCCAGAGATGTTGCTACTTCAGGCTCTTGCAGGTCTCTACACCATTTAGTGTATGGCTTAATTTATGTTTTCTCCTATGTAAAAAGGGGTACTTTGAATGCTGCAAAAAGACAGTGAAATTTATCTACTTTGTTACCACACGGTTGATTTCTTCAGGTCAGACAGTTTGCAGTCATCATTACTGTTACCTTTTCTTATATCCAGTTCAGCTGCTCAGTTCCAATACATATGAGAAGCAGCTCAGGAAGCACCAAATGTGTGTTGGTGTATAAAACAACATCAGCTCTGAACCTACTGACAAAGTGCTATTCAACAATGAAAAAGAATTCTCCTCTGCTACAAGCATGTCATACTTAGAGCTGTGCACTACAGCAGAGCAAGGACTGCAAGAACATCACTGTATTCACAAGTACCTACTGTTCAAGTTAGAATTATTCTTGGGCTACACCTTTCTGGAACGCCTTCAATCAGAATCACAAGCATAGCAGGTAACTAAAGATGTTGGGTGGATTAAACAAGACCTGCACTAAGGAGGGACACAGTTGAGTCTCTGAATATGTACTCAGCATCACTGTAATGACACTGAAAATGAAATCTCTCTGCATATCCCATTAGCTTGTTGACAACCACAAACATTGCAACATGCATGGCATTTCAGTGCTCTTCTAATATAATTACATCAAAACAACAACAAAGAATTTGTGAAATTCAGAAGCTCACTCCTAAACTCCTCTGAACTCATTTTGTATCAGACTTAAAGACAGAGAAGCCTGCAAAACAACTCAGTGTAACAGATAATTCAATAAAACGTGGCACAAAGGACCAAAAGAATTCATACAATAAAAAAGTCAGGCACATATGCTTGCAATAACCACACCCAAAATCTCTGTCAAGGCAGCTGGGCTACTTTTTATGCCACTCCGAAAAAGTAAGAAAGGTTAAAAGGAAATTAAGATGAACAGTATAAATGCAAATAGGATAATTCAGAAAACCAGGTGCTGACCAACACGTGGAATAACCTCTAGCAATAAGCTCCAGAATAACCAAGGATGAAGAACTTTAGCCAGAGGTCAGATGAGTCTAACATTGCATATCTAATTTATCTAACTGCCCACTGCCTTTTAGAGCAAGCTGCTGTGTAAGGATCATCAGGACTCTGAAATGCTGGCCACCAACTGCTACAGCCTTATCATAGGGACTCCCTTCCAGTCACACATGAAAAGCAGATCCAAGAGCAGGACTTCAATCTGATACAAGCAACACCTGCCTTTTACATACAGGTGTCTTTGAATACACCATCTAGATATTTTAAATACAAAGTAAGAGAAAAGGTATCCCATTACTTCCCTCATTCTTTCTTTTCCTCTCCTCACCCTTCTCTCTCTGTTTTTTACCTGGAACTGATCAGATGCACATGTGTTCATCTCTGGTGATACAGGAGGTGTCTGTCCTATTGAAGCTATTTTTTCTGCTGCAGATATTGGTTTCAAAGGTTCCTTGGTAGGTTCTAACATACCCTGAATAAACAAACAAATAAATAAATAATCTAAATTTAAAAAAAAAAAAAAATCACTTGCACACACAGACACATGTGTTTATAGACATTTCAAGAACTGCAGATGTAAAAACTAGAACACATTGCTAGGTAGTAATACCCTCAGCTAAGGACTTGGGGCTAACTACATATCTCTGGGACACTTTTACTGAGAAGGGCAGGAGTAGATGGAGCCAGGGAAAATCATCCTGGATCCTTAGGCCAGGAAAGAAGAAACATTTTAGAGCCAGTAACAGAAATCCAAGTGTTGAGCAGGAGCTTGTTTTCAACTTTCAGTAATGTAATTTAAGCTGGAGAAAACAGTTACTTGATAAGGTGATGTCTTCTCCTCCCAATTGTGTGTGGACTATTCCAGAAATATCAAATGACCCATCACAAAAGTACATGTGCATTCATTCCATTCCAACAATTAAGTAATCCAGAAGAAACAAATCAAATTATCAGTTTTCAAAATGATACCAAGAACAATAATTACTGACACGGAAATAAATGCATTAAGAAGCATTAAGAAGATAATTAAACTCACAATTTTAATTTTAAGCAAACATTTCAAAGATAGATAGCATTATGAAAAATGTCTGAAACATGATCTTGAAGAAAATTGAGGGTGAGAAGATCTACAGAAAGCCCAGAGTTTGCACTGAGACATGCCAACTACCCAAGAACAATGAGAAATGCCCAAATAAAAGCACGGGATTTGCAACTAGAGCATTTTAAACCATTTTCAGGACGTCACTTGCCAAGATCAGCTGTCCCACAAATGTTTCTATACCATATTAGGGGAGCTTTGAATTTACCCACGAGTTAAATCAATTCTTTTGGACAGCAGAGAAACACAGGAAGCAACATGGCAACAGAAAGCAACAAGCCACTTTACTCCTACCATCGCTGCTATCCAGCTTATTGTGTGCAGAAGTATATAAAAAATATAGGAGACAATTAATCAGCAACAACAATCTGTTGCAAAAAATAAATGCATGCGTTGCAAACATAGTCTTGCTCACAAACAGGAAGAAAACGGCAATTGCTCTGAGATGTTTCAACTATCTGTATCAGAATACCATGGTTACATCCAAAGAACTACATGAGCTGACCTTGACCTCAAGAAACTGTAGAAGTCACTCTATAAAATTAACCTACAAAATGAAATCAGCTTAATATAAAGCAAAGAAAACTATTTTTTAATATTCCACTTGTGAATGATCATATAAAAATGTAGGTTTGTATGTGTGTATACATATATGTGCACAGGTTTTTGAGAAAAGAAAAAGAACACTTACTCTGCTCAGACCAGCAAAAATCACAAATCTTATCTTCTCACTGTTTTTACTAAATACCTCTTTCACTTAGAATCAAGTATCTGCTTGCACACATAACAAAAATTCTTTATTTGGTAATTATTTTCTAGCCTTTCTCTTGATGTCTAAGCCATAACTGTACTTACAAAAATATCTTTCAGCACACTTGGTGTTTAATGTAACTTAATATATTTCATTATATGATGTTGTTGGAACTATAACAAAAAAATAATACTAAAAAAAGCTTACCAGTCCTGCTGCATACATGGGTACTATAACAGGCTGCTTCTTGTTGCCTGTAAAGAGCTGATAAAACAACAAAAAATAATTTACTTTAGAGTTTCTGTGTCAGTGATGGAAACGTTTTTCAGTGCTACCTAACTTGCATGAAGTTAGTATCACAGAATAAATACTATGTTAATTACAACACAATGATTAAAAACTAATGGAACTTTTAATATTCATAGGGCTTATAAAAGGTTGCCAGGTGATCTGTCATGAACAGCCATGTTCTGTGCAGCAATGCAATGAGGAGACAAGCATTCATACAAAACACTTCCACCTGACTCTACATTCAAGGCAGCTTTGTTATTTAGAAAGCCAGTTTTACTGACAGACTCACAATATTTCTTGTGTCGATTCCCAAGGAGCACAAAAGCTTTTTGTTGCTGTGGGAGCCACCCCACTGGTATCTCAGTCCATATGCATCATGGATGTCCTGCAGCTCTGTCCACACATCCATCAGTTCCCTGCACAAACCATCACAAATCAAGTTATCATTCAGCAAAACAGCTCAGCAGCCTTGAATATTTACTCTGTTTTTTAATGCAAGTGACATATTATACATTCCAATTAAACTTACGCCCAAGCACAATACCCAGGAGGACTAAAACTGCACAGTGTTCTCAGAACAATTATAGTTCAGACTTCTTACTGGAAAATTATGTCCACGGCAGACAGGACAAAGCCTGCTTAGACTTCATCATCACATGAATAAATACAGTAATTTCTAACAAGAGTAACTAATCAGACATATTCTGGTTAATTCAGAGCCATCATTGAAAAGAAGACGATAGGCTGCTGAGTTGCTAAGTGAAGTACTCCTGGCATATGTAGTCACTGAAAAGAAGCATTCTGCTAAATAGCTAATTTTCACTTGATAGCTTCTCAAAATGCTTGAAGCAAACACCTCATTTTGAATTACTGCTCTATGTAGTTCAAGTTCATTGCATTGTGGCTTCTTACCCAGTACTTGCTAAGGTCTCCTCAGTTGTTATCTGCTTGTCACCTGCTTCCAACAAATGATTCAAGGAACTTATTTCTTCTTCAATCTCAACAACAGGCATGTAAGGAAAACAGACTTCAAATATTCGTTCCAGACGACTTAGCAACGTTGTCTGTACCAAAAAGAAAATATTTACGTCAAGTTTTGCTAACTGCTTTAAAGATAAGTCCAATATTATAGCAAGATGGAAAACATTATAGCTAATACAAAGTTTCACTTACCACAAAAGATTAACTGTCAGAGGACCACAAGACTTTTTAAACAACAAATACAGGCTTCTAGCGACTAAGAAACAGTAAGGATCTTGCCCTCTGCAAAGTGAGTTCTTACAGAAGAATCCAAAGTCACTCTGATAGAAATTAGTAGAAAATGTATACAACAAGATTTATGCTATATAAGGATAATGTCTCAGCAATATAAACAGCATATATTGGGACTAATGGTTTCCTGACATTTTAATTCCACAACATACACTGGGCCTTGGCAGATGGATCTAACAGGAAAAACAAAACAAAAATCAAACAACACCCTGTCCCCACAAAAACAACCAAAAAAACCCTCCCCATTTTTTTCTACAAGCATAGTATGCTTTCGTCTTTTCAAGTTCTCCCCTTACAATTCTCTTTTCTCTAATGTATTTCCATATAGACACGATTTCAACTGCTTGTACCTCTATTAACTAGTCTCAGACATCAGATGTACCATTGATATGGAATATATTTTTCCCCCACTTCAACCCATTAAGAACAGGTAACCATCAAGCTTTTAATATTTATTAAAATACCAATTGCAAGGTATGCTCATAAAAATTAAATTAAAGCCTTTTTTAATATACTCATTTTTGCCTAAAACACCCAAATCTCTTTTCTTGCTCAGGAAAGAAGCCTGGCAATAAGTGCAGCGTTTATCTTTCTATTTCAGTGTTCCTCAACAGCCACTTTCCCAGTGTTCTGCTGCAACACACACAGGGCAGCGTCCAGCACCTCCCACACCTGCTTTTCTACTGGGGAAATGGAAAAGAAACAGAGTAGGTGGAAATCCCAGGAGCATCCCACAGTGTGTGTTGTTTTGGCTGTGCCAGCAGAGCCCTCCTGTGGAGATGCAGCATATTCCAGCAACAATGTTCAATTTACACACATAAGCCTCAAAACAGAGGGGTTTTGTTACAATTGAGATGATTTGAAGTTCAGAAAAGCAAGGCTGTAGGAAGTTATCTATTTTAGTTAGGCCAGTCAATACAATGGGGAGAAACCTTTATGCAGCAAAATATAGGCTTCACAATTCCAAGAGTTATCGACAGCATTTCTCACTTGAGATTTTAGCTGAAAATTTGCCTTGTCTCTTGTCTCAATTAAGCAACTCACTGACCATGTACATCGGCAAACATAAGAGAGGTAAACACCACGTTATCAGAATATCTGGATTCCATATTGGAGCTGGGATGATGAGTTGGGAACTGGGAACAGAATCTGTTCAGACTATTGTCTCTATTCAGCCACTAACTGCAAAAAGCAGGAAAATTAATTGGCTTAGAGCATCAGCTCTTCAGTTTTACTACCTGTGAAAGAAATGCCTGACAGGGACAGCCACCAGGTACAGTAATTTGCAAAGCATAATGTCACAATGTGGAAAGATCTGAATTCAGAGCATACCCGACTCACCCTTTTTTTTTTTTTTTCCTTTTTTTCTCCATTACCTCATTGGTAAATTCTAACCATGAGCCATGTTCTACAGTAAATAATTTTCCTTTTAATTATCTCTTAATGCTCAGTCATTCTGGCCACACATAAGTTGCAATACTTACAGGCTTGTTGACCAGAACTAAGAGTTAACTTACATTTTTAGGAAGTGTAACGAAACAGTATCCCAGATTCTAGCCTCATGCAAAAGCATACTCTACTTCAATTTTAACCCTAATTTTGCCTACAATATATCACTTGCCTTTATCTTACATCAACAGGTGATGCTTACTTCGTTTGTGTAATACAGCAAGAGTACATATTGCCAGTGAAAAGAAAGAGGCAGATGAAAGGCACTGGATCATGTAAACAGCAAGACATCACATTTCTTGAAAAGGATCAACATTAAAGAACATGCTAGTGACTGAAAATACACTTGCTTAGGTAATGAAAGAATTAGCAGAAAGTCTCTAAGAACCAAGCAGCATCTCAGTGTCACACTTCAAATTTGAGCTTAAGAATTATGCTAAAATTTCAGGAACAGTTTAACTATAGCATTATTTACACTTCCTGTCATCTTTTCTAAATTTCCAGCAATGCTTAGCCCTTATTTCAATACGACAAAGAACGGTTTCCATAGCAAAGCAGACTAATTAATTCTGTGTGAGCAAATGGACAAAGGGATGAGTGCACAAACACACATCTCCGGGCAGTGGCAATGGGAGCAGCTGAACTTGCTCTTCTAATTGGTGATGAAATCCTGTGGTCACAGCTTCCAGGTATAAAGGGCATTACCAAGATTTTAAAGTTGGTGTAAATGTCCACCTCCTACAAACCTCAGTCTATTGTTGCGTAAATCAGACTGTAAGAAAATACTACTGTGTATGATGGAAGTAATGTCATATCTGTCTTTCAGAGAAAAAAAAAAAAAGAAAAAATGGCAGAAAACACGAATTTTTATCCACTTTTCACATCACTAAAAGCATTTGATACTTGAGTATTCTCCATGGCCATTTGAGAAGAATAATCCTTGAAGGCACTTACAGAAGATGTGAAAAGGCTACACCTGCCATTAAATAATATTTGTGATTCTACAAACAGTGACAAATTCAAAGCCCCATAGTTTCTGTGAATGCATAGAAGTTTTTGGTAAACACTTAAGATAGGTAGTAATCACCAGCAGAACCAAACAAAGTATCACAGATGTAACACTTTGAAATAAGAATAACCACAGGATTAGAATTTATCTTCTTGGCAATTAAATAGGGGGCAAGATCCATCCCTCAGAGCTGAAAGCCTAAAGTACTTGGTTTACAGAATGTTTTTCTCTTCTTCACGACCACAAGGCCATAGAATCAATTAACTCCTCCAACACAGCAATTCTTCACTGACCACCCAGCACACCAAATCCTCCCCAGGTGCCCCCACATGAACTCAACAGTGACAGGTCACTGCCTTTCTTCAGAGCTATGAAAGGAGGAGATAAAACTTGTCATAAAGACAACATACTTGAGCCCCACTACAGAAACAGGAAAGGAATAAAGTCCATATGGACACAACTGGCTTCTAATTAGAACTCAGAAGCTGAGTGAAGCTCTCAAAAATGACAGAACAAAGCTCAGGAGCCAAGAAAAGAAAATTATTAACCACTGAGATTTTCTTTAACTTAAATAATGAACTCACTGTTCTGCAGAGTGCCTAGCACAGCTTTTTAAGACTATTTTAGTAAAATAAAATAGAGGCTAAATGAGAATGGCCCTTTGCTGGGTTTTTCAACAACCAAACTGCATTTTCCAGCAACACATTTGCCTGTGAAGAGCTAAGTTGCCATTTACTCCTCTACCTGCACCATGTGTGCGCATGGGATGGGTGTGTTTGGGGTTTGGTTGCTTTATTGGTGTTCTTGGGGTATTTTTTTGGGGGATGGGTATGTGGATTTTTTAAAAAGCTAAACTAGATGACCACACAGATAACACAAGGCAGCTGAAGAACCAATTTCAATGGATGCAACCCACCATGGGGAACACACCAATCAACTTCTGTGGGACACAACATCTTCTGGATTCAAGCATTAAACAAAACTAAACAGTTAACTAAAAGCTCACAAGCAAACAAACAAATCACTAAGTTCTTAGTTAAACAGGGACAGTTTTTTCTTTGAAACAGTTTATGGACTGTTTAAAATATGAATCCATTTCTCTTTCACATAGCAACAATTTGTTTCTTTGTCTCAAGTGCAGGCTCTGCCTAGCAAAGAGAACACCTCCTCAGAAGCAATAGGAGAACAGCTGGAGGCACAAAAAACTCCTGAGTAAAGACTACAAGAAAAGCTTACAAAGAACACTAGTCTAACAACTTGTGTTTCAAATGTGATGGCTTTTCTCCATCCTCACTTGAAAAGCATGTAAATACAAGGTAGTGCCATAAACTTCTTAGACATAAAAAATTGAATTGAAAGATGTATTTTTATTAACACAGGAAATTTATAACAAAAACTGAGATTTGCAAGCCAGAAAGAAGATGCCATAAGAGCTTAAAAAAACCCCTTTGCCAACATAAAATGAGGATTCAGATTTTTTTTTACAATAATTTAAAGTATTAAGGAAGGCAATATTAGTCCTAAAATATCTCAAGCCCATTTTCGAAGAGTAACTATAAAAGTTTTGAGCTCAGCTGCAAAGAAAATCTGAAAATGTAGTGGCTTGAGGGAAAAAAAAGGGCTAAGACAACTCTGTTCTTTTTATTGCTTGATCTGAGAGAGTTATAAACTGCAGAGAAGTTCAGGCTACAAATGTGAAGCTGTCTCTCTCAGTCCTGCTGGAAGCTTCACCATTTATTCTCCCTCAGCTGAAGAATGCATCAACTATTGCATCTTCCCTGCAGGCAAAGTTTAACAGTTATTTATTGTGACAACATAAAACTCACTGACCATTTCAGTTTGTCACGTTGTCATTATCTACTGGTGTTGTACTAACTTTTCAGTGAGGCTATGAGAGAAGTACAGCAGATGACACTTCTATGTACAAAATGGGAAATAATTTTGTCCTATGACATGTAAGTAGTAATGTTAAAACAACCCCCTCAGACTATTTTCTTTCGTAAGATTCCCCTCAGCCAGTCTGTCCTGAAAAACAGCAATTATGGACTACTTTTAATAGTCTGATTTTTACTGTTATTCAGCTGCAAATACTTAAGAATTGTGCTACATATTTAAAACCCCCAAACCTTTCCAGAAATATATATTTACCCTGCAAATTGTAACCCAACTGCCTGAACATAATTTAGCCAATACTGTTTTAATTTACCTTAGTGAACTGGGAGGCTGAAGTCTTTATGGTCATAATTACTTTTTTCCAAAAGGATGATCATCGCCCAAGACAAAGCACACTCCAAATGACAAGAATGATCCAGGGTTTTCTTTGTCTTGGTGCATATTCATGGCTTAGTAACTGCATCGCCCACACTGATTAATCTGAAGAGGCAGACCCTGCAAGCACAGGCTCTCTGATAAGTGGAGAACCTTAAAACCCACTTGGAGGACTGTTCACATTTCCCTTCAACCCTTTCCAGGATTCATTAACTCTCAGCTGAATCAAGATTTGGCCTTCCAACCAAAGCCTTCTTTAGCTCCTTTTCCTCTGGAGATGCCCATGCTCCTTGCACATAGGCAGGCACAGCCATATTCCCCACCCACATCATTACCATGGATTATTACTGCTCCTGTGCTTCACTGCTGAATCCTATATATATATATTCTTAAGGCAGCAGAGTAACCCCCTCAGCTGACTAATGTTCAGCACTATGGAAAAAGCTGTGCTACAAGCCTTATATTCCTGATAAACATATACTTGGTAGTGTGAAATGTGCTCACATAAAAGGGACTAATGCATGTGCAGGTTTGCTCAAGACCTGTTGGATCAACCACCCACAACTACACCCTAAATCTGTTAATGAACACAAAGGCACATTTGTATCTAATGCAAACTGCAGCCATAGTGACACAAAGCATTGCATACTTTCTGCTGAAGACAGAAATTAAATGGATTAAGGTACATGCAGTATTAATATGGGTTCAAATAGTATTCTGTGCCTCTGTGTCCCTCAGCCTTTGACACTGGAATCTTTTCTAAGGGGTTAGAAATTCTTTCAGTAGGTTTAACAGAATACCATACACCATGACCTTTCTCCTCTCCCCTCTACAAAGAATTACTGAATAGGTCAGTATGTTACAAATCACGCACTGCAAATTGTGTGCAGAATTCAGAGAGCCTGAGACCAAAGTCAAGGAAAAAAAGACCATGATCTTTTTGCCACTACATGTGATGATATCAGGTCATTTTTGTGAACCCCCTTCCCCTTAGTTTCATCCTTTATATATTTTCTAATAAAAACTGGATTAAATAGGTGAATTGAAGCAAAATCCATTTTTTAATTAAAGGTTATACAAAATGCACAGTCTTTAAACAGTCTGCCCAACATAAATTGTACAATCAAAAAGGCGCTCAGAAAGCACAAAATTTTGCTGCCATCTCCACATCCAGAATACACAAACTAAGAAACAGAAGGGAAAATACACCGAGACCTTTTCAAAGGAAACTTGAGCTACTGATAAATAACTTTGCTTTCATGCTGCATTCTGATAGATGAAAATTGCTGTATACATCATTTCCACAGCAATGCTGCTGGCTAAGTATCCTTTTCAATTTTCTGCTTTTGTAAAGAATTCCTTTAGGATCATTCTGTTTATAAAGCATTCAGGATTATTTCACTACCACATTACAGTGACTCTTCAAGCCTCACCATCACTGATCAGGTGTATTCAGTATCTTGTAAATGATCCAGTTCACCTTTAACCTAAGCTGAGATCTCAATTTTCCTATCTATCTCAAGTGTCTAACACATGCAGTATTTCTCCCTTGCACACAGCCTGCTCCCTTTGGGTTGCTACAGCAAGTGCTTTTAGATCTGCCAGCAATACATTGATGCAAGTGATCCCCTCCTCCCTATCCTTCTTTAGGCAGGGAAATAAAAAACATTGTTCCCTTCCCTCTCACCAGATTTATCTTGCCTGCAAGTGCTTCTGCTTTTGCATCAAACAGCTGCAGAACTCAAGTTTAATACATGGCAAACAGAAGAATGGCAGCTACTTTAAAATTTTGTGTTTTGACCTCAGTGACATCTTAAATGACAGCAAGGAAGCTGATCAAAATCTGAGTTTAATTTTACTATGAGTCTGCACTCAGTACTGGGACTGTCTGCTGGCTCATGTAGACTCATTAATCTCAATTTCTAAATGCTATTTAGCAAACTGTGGCTCAATGGATTATAAACAGAATTACTATTTAATCTTAAAACAAGTGGTTTTTCAAATGTAAGAAAGTTTTAATAGATCTTCCAAAACTTAAAGCACTTACAAAATAACTACTGTTTTAAGAGTTAACAGAAAAAAACGTAGCAATTGACATTGCAAGGCCAAGGAAACTATTGCAACAGAAAAAACATGTCCAGCTCAACTTCCTCTCCAGTTTATTTGTGCAAAACATTCTCTCAGTACTTCCTCACTGGCAGAGGAGGGGGAACATCACTTTAGATTCAAACAGTCACAACTGACTGTAGCATAAAGAGAAGGAATGAAAAAACATGGAAGTCTTAAAATTTGCTTTACAATCTAATCAAACTACTGTATGATTTCATGGCAGACCTTGACTACAGACCTTTCAATTTAACTTCACTTCTGTCTTTTGTTAAGGCAGACTTGTGGAGGGAAAAGTTAATTACAGAGCCTCTAAAGGTTCTGTTTCTATAAACATCTACATTCAGAAGTATTTTCTATTGAAACCCCATAATAAAATTACAGAAAATTTAAAGTGAAAATAAATGTTTGAAACCTTCAGACTATCCCTTAATATTAATTAATTACTAGAAAAAAAGGGATTCTTTACTAGAATCATCTTCTCACCCTATTTATTTCTCAGATTCTGGACAGTCTTTCAAGAAGCAAGAGAAACAGTTGAAATTAATTGCGCTAATGACCTTGCTACTCTCCAATTTTATGTGTGAATAGGTAACAATAAATTCATGCTTTCAACTTAAGAAATGGACCAACGCATTCAGGTGATAAGCAAGGTTTTGCACAGATACAAAAATCTGCCTGCAGGTTCACTTGGAAGCCTTTTTTTTGGCTTGTGAAATCACTTTGAGGTTTGGAGTGTTAGTCACTGCATGGAACAGCAAGCAGGAAGAATAAGGACCTGAGGCTCACAGCTTTTAACGTGACAAGAAATCAGTGCTAAGTCCCAAAAGCTCCATTCCATTTGCTGATGCTGGCAGAGCTCCAGCTGGCACAACCTTCTGAAAAGCCATTTCACCTGTCACTGGCAGGAAATGGGAAGAGGCAGGGCTGTCACCAAGCAAGGTCCTGAAAGAAAGGACTTACCTCATTTCCTTTTATTGCCAGAGAAGATCCAAACCTTTCAGACACATATTACCACTAACACCCTTTACTGCTGGTATTGTTGCATGCTTCAAAAACACAGAGCATACTCTAAACTACTTATATGGAATGACATGAATAAAACGAAGCTTTGAAGGAAATTCTAAACTGAAATCATTGTTCTGAATTTTCTAAAAGTAATATTAATTGCTTAGTAAAAATAAGTCGATGCAGGAACAGCCACAGATCTCAAAATTACTGTTAAAAAGACTTAGGAAGAAACTAATCAGGAATTAGTAAATACTTAGCAACTAAAGCAGCAAAACACAGGAGGGGTGGTGAGAAATAAACCTATTTACTTCCACCCTCCTGGAAACTTCTAATCAGAAATAGCAGCAGTTTTAACCAATCACCAGTCCTATACTTGTGATGTTGCTATAATGTACAGCTTCCCACAATTAATGCCTAACAGAGACTTACGTTTAAAGAACTTTTAAAGAGTTAACTTTCCATGAGTTTAAATACCTGAGACAGAACTCCCCAGGTTGTGTTTTATCATGCTCTCTGCTCTAAGGGAATTAGTGCAACTATTTACAAATTAAGTCACCGTTTTTCATCAGATTTTCAAAACATGATACAGAATGGTGACAGAAAATTTTGGGAACCAGTAATCCCAGCTTCCAGTCATGCCCCAAAAGACAATAAACAATTAAGCAAAAAGAAATACTATCACAGGCTCTGAAACGTTCATGCTGGCCTATTCCTTTGATCAATCTATGTAAAGGATCACATGTAATCAGCAAAACAAATTCATACGAGTTCCAGCACACCCTGTTCATTTGTCTGCGGGAGTAAGAGTGCTGCAAAGATCTGCAAGATCCAAGCATAATGTTCCATATAGCCCATCTCACATACCACATTAAATCCCTCCAAAAAGGCAAACAAGGACTATTCAAATATTTGCTGTATGCAGAAGCAGGAACAAGGAAGAACTGTATGCATAAGAGCAGAACAAGACTGAGGAAAACCAAGCAAATCCTTACCTGAACTGAAGGTGAAAACTCTTGGGATTGCTTACTGATAGTGCCTTGGAAAGGTGCTAGAGCAACACTGTCACTCTTGGGTAACACTGGGCCATCACTCCTGACAGATGCATCAGTCCTATGTGACTGCCATGTCTCTTTCCTGTGATGAGATTCACCAGCCTGCTCATCTCCAAAGGCAGCCCAAGAACAGCTGTCTTCTTGTTCATTTTCAAAAGCATTCCAGTCTGTAGCCTGGTTACAACCTGCTGAACTGAAGTCCGCAAAGTCATCTGAGTCCTGGAAAGCAACACTTTCATCTTGAGGTTTTGGCACTGAATCAAAGTCTCCAAATTCAGTATCATCACCATTTTCTACCTCAGCAGTATGTTGGAAGTCTAGACCAGCAGTTTTATTGGTAGTATCACATTCTAAAGTGTCAGCAGCCTGGTTTAGTTCAGCTTGGTCCAAACTTGCTGGTTGCTGAGAAACAGTACTCGTGTCCCTGAATTCACCAAATTCCTCATTAGGTTCACTAATGTGTGCGGGCTGTTCAGAAGTTCTTTCTGAATCTAGAGCGTTTATTGATTCTTGAGCATCCCTGAAGGTGGAAGATGCACTGCTGACTGACCCAAAATCACCAAAAACATCATCCTGTTTGTCACTGCAAGCTAAAATTTCAGTGCTACTTCCACCATTCTTGAGATCTTCAGAACCACCCAGTTTTTCTCCTGCAGGATCACAGCTTAGGCTTCGGATCTTATCAACCTTGATGTCCACTACTTTTGAAGAATCCTCAGGCCTACTAAAATCTTTGCCATTCTCTATGTGATGCTGTCTTCTCCTCCCACTGAGCTCTCCATTTTCTGTAGTGCATTTTGAACTTCCAGTTGCTTGAGACATACTAGAAATTGCAAATTCATTATCTTCCAGTGCTGAGGGACCCTGTTCACAACGAATTTCTGAAATGCAAATGCCTTCTTCACTACGAGTTACTCTGTTTATTCTGTTGTTCTCCTGAATGCTCAGTGAGTCTCTTTCATTAAGAACACTGCATATTGTAGGCCCTGTTTCCTCTAAATGGATTGGGGTTTTGTTTGAGAAAGTAGCAAAATCTGCAAAATCTTCACCTGAGCTAGGCATTGAGTTCAAATTTTGCTCAGTACTATGGGTGCTAACAGTTTTCATTCCCTTTGAGTCACCAATATTGTCTAGATCTTCTGTTCCCTGAGGATTTACAGGGTCTGATGCTGCAAATCCATTTGTTAGAATCTCTAGACATGGAAGTTTCTCACCGTTACAAGCATCTATTTGCTCATCCTGGCTCTCAACTGTTACACCAGTTCTAACCACACGAGAAGAAAAACTCTCTGATTTTCCAGTGTTGTCTCTTTGTTCCCCCCTTCTGTTTACATCTTCTAAAGCAGTACCTGAAGTTCTAAACTTAGATTTTTCTTTGATAGTATTCGTAACTGACATATCAGAAAGTTCCTTAGTATGAGTAGGAAGCTCTGCAATGCAGTCTTTACCATTTTTAACAGATGTGAAAGTTGCAATGCTAGCTACATTGTCAGAATAATCATGAAGTGGGATGAAATGATTTGTGGGTATAAACTCTTCCTTTGGACGACTGTAGTCCGGTGTATCAAAATCAGCAAAAGCTACACCAGCAGTGCTCACACCAGAAAATCCTCCAAACTCATCTTCATCGTCATCATCGGCTCCATTGTCAAGTGGTGGAGGGGATGAGGAGTACATTCGAATAATGTCTGGTTCCATTGTTTGGTTCTGCTTCAACATTAATGTATTTCTGTCAGAGGGAAAAACAGAGGTGTATTAGAACTTGGCTAGCTTTTGTATTCTTATAGATTTCATTTTTACAGTTTCATGCCTCATTTTCTAAACATGAGTATAGGTCAATGTCTGTATTAGACATCAGAAAGTAACATTCCCCAAACCCACTTGTTTTAGAAGTCAGAGAGAATCTACTGGGACAATTCAAGTCTCTTGTAAACTACTTCATGATAAAATTGTCAGCAGACAGTGCTGAAGGGATTGTTACGAGCTGCTGTGCAACACACCGACACAACTAAAATCAATTTTAACTCATCAGTTCTCCACCTCCCACCACCAGCAGTTCACAAAACTGCCAGGGACCCTGGTCCATCTCTTGCCACTGTCCTCTGTGTGCTCAGCTGTGTGGCAGGAATTAAGCCACTCCATGGGCTATGCCACAAAAACCATAAACATAAAGGACCTTCACCAGCGTCAGACTTTGGAAAGTGTTTCCAAAAGCTCTGAAATTGTGAAGGAGTGGAGGAAGGAACTGCTGTTAGAATCCCTAGCTATGATGTGCTGCCCTACTGTTTAAGTCTCTTTCTACCAGTCACTGGTTTCTGCCTGGTCGCCCTGCTCTCTGGATTTCCAACACACTGCCTCCACAGCTGCTGCCACCAGCCTGCTTCTGTCTTAGGAACCAGTTGAGAAGGGCCATCATAATGCCACCAGAAAGCCCTAGAGCCAGACAAACTTCATCAAAACTTATTCTCAAAAGGAGAGCTGAGCACGATTATTCATAAAATATTTAAACACAAATCCCTAAATCACAGGGGAAAAAGAAAAAAGAAGAAAGTATTCCTATGGCCTAGATAGAAACAGATTAAGGACTCTGTCTTAACATAGCAAACCATTACAGGAACAAGCTGGGTATGGATGGAAAATTTTCTTTCCTAAAGAATGATCTTGACTTTTTCAAAGTTGTGTGCAGTCAATGAAACAGTAACTACTAGTATGTATAGATTCACAGTCGTACACATCACTGAACTAGTTCATACCTTAAAACCCTTAAAATAAGAGCTCAGACCAAGCTCCCTCCATTTCAAATGACACTTGTCATGAATGAACTGTAACAACACCAAGCCTTACCTACAGAAAAAGAGTGGTACTAGACCATATACATACACGTACTAACCCATACATGTTAGCAAATATTTGAACTTCTAACCACCAGAATAAGTGCAGACTTTACAATACTAGTTATGAAACACAGATAAAACATGATCCTTAAGTCCAGCGCCTTTAGCAAACAACTCTATACAAGCACCTTAAGAGCAGCACAAAGGGTAAAAACACAAAAGGTAAAACAGAAACAAATGAAGCTCTGCAGTTCTTCTCAAGCACAACATACAAAGGACTTCAGCCAAACTCTGGCTATTTGCCAGGAAACTCTGGCATCCTTGAAGTGACTAACATACCTACAACTTCCTTTTCAAAGGGTAGTTTTGCACTTACGAAAGTACATGATGCTTATCAGATGAAACCATGAAGCAATTTTTAACAGAACATGTAAACTGAAGAGAACTGCAAAGGAATTTTGTTTAGAATAAAGCCTAAGTTGTCAACAAGCTCCCACATAGGCTTACTCAGCACCAGCTGCTTAACAAGGTATTTGAGAGAAGAGCTTCACTCACTCTAAACTTCTGAACTTCCCCATTAAAAGAAAAATTTGTCTGTATGGTTCACCAAAAACCATGTGTTTTAAGTATTTTCAGATTTATAGGCTTGTATAAGTTGGTTTTCACCTGAGTTATTTGAAATATCACATTCAGCTCTGTATTAGTAACTACACCACCTTACATCAGTGGATCTCATTTCAGCAGGAAATGCAAAAAAAAAAATTAATTCTTAACCTACACTGGCCATAGACCCATATACTGTCCATCATAGCAACACTACCCATTTTTTTGTTGACCATTTACTGTATGAGTATTTTAACCTCAGCCAAAAATAAATCATAGTGGAGTTGAGAACATCCTTAGAGGCAAGGATGATCTAAAATACCCCCAATTCGCAGTTTCAGAAAACAAACTGAATAATGTGAGAGGAGCAAGCACCACAATCACAAGAAATTTACCCACAAGACTCCTTTTCTTTCCAGATAACATACAAAAAGAGGAGATAAGGAATGAGAATAATAAGGATAAGCATGGGACAAAGATAACTGCACGGGGGCTGAAGCAAACCACTAAAGCCCAATTGAACATGTAGGAAAATGTCTGACCATTAAAAAATTTTCTATCCAGCAACTTCTGCCATAAAGCAGAAGAAACTTCCTTCAATTTTTCATTTCAAAGCACTTTTAAAACATCACAGGGATCATTTGCACAGCAGCAGTCCAGCAGCACAATGCTCCAAATACGTTTCAATAACAGTTGCCAAAACAGGATCTGCAAAGAACATTAAATGTGCATTTAAAAATTTGATCACGATCTTGATAGTCCACTACGTCTTTAATCAGTTTAACCCGTAAGAACCAACTGCATAACCAATTGTAGGGACTTCTGCATAACTATTTTTTAAATGTCAACTATTTCCAGATACATTACTGCTGCATTTTAAAAGCCAAACATGAAGAGCTCCAAAATGTATGCACTATCTATGAGTGTAAGATTACGTTGACACAATTTAATTGTTGTTTACAGACTCAAATATACTCAAACTGTAAGAAAAGGAAAAAAGTCATACTAGTATTCCCCCTTCTCTTGACTAATTAGTGATAATTTTTTAAGCTGGGCATAATCCCAATTCTCCTCACAATATACAACAGCATGGGAATTTTATAGCCTTAATGTAGTTTTCTTCAGAAAGAATTTCCTTATGGTCTCCTTTCTTGACTTCCAAAAGTGTTCTATCTGCCAACAATAAACCAAACTAGTTATTGTCTATTGAAACCTGTGGTGAAAACCCACAGGTCTGACAGAACAACTGCTTTATTCCTTATTTCATTTAGTTAATCCCTGCTTTGTCTGGCATCTCAAATAGGGCTGGAACCATGGCTTCATCTTTTGTAGTCCTTTTACCCAGCTCAGACATATACTTGATCAAGACATTTGGCTATATAATTTTGTAAACCTGGTATTTCAAGTGATGAATACAATGTGATTTAACCCAAAGTAGAATTTGAACAAGTCTATGACTAATAATATGGATTATTTATCATCTTTTTTTTGAGGGAATTGGCTACCAAATTTAAAAGTCAAGTATAAAGCTAACATGCTCTGTTCACTTATACAGTCTTTAAACATTTGTTTTTTAAACAGAAAGGAACCACCAATTTTTCAGTGCACTGTGTAATAAGGACCGTGATTTGAAAGAAATTATAAATTTTTACTTGTGTAGCAGAGCATAACATGCCTAATGTCTATGATTTGTAATAAGCAACAACCCAGGTTTCTGGCATCAGACCTTATACCTTGAGGAGAAGAACCTAACACAGTTAAAGAGTTCATGTTTAGTGGATTGCTTTAGTCACAAACAGATTTATGTTGACAAATGCTAGCAACTTTTGCAGATCTCGACAGTTTAATATTAGGCTAAAGACAGATTTCCATCAATTGCTCATCGCATGCAGTTGTCCCAACATTTTCTAGAAAGAAAAATTAAAGAATTGTATTCTCTCTCAGATGCCATTTTCGGCATTTCTGTCTTTTAAGTATCTGTTTGTTGAGGTTTTTTTAACTGGAAATGCTAGTTCTTGCATCCCTGTGTTTCTTTACATTCACATTCTAATGCTCATTATCGAGGACTTTCTCAAACAAGTTTCAGTACCACAAACACAAGACCACTGTTTAAGTCATACTACAAATGCAATTCATAAATAGACTTACAAGTACATATTGACATTGTACATGAAAGGAAAAGAAATGCTGACTAATTAAGATTCAAGGTTCAAGCCTTTTTTCTCAAGTCACAAGCATTTAAGAGTGCAACTCAAGTTAATTTAAAACATTAGAAGGAGAATACAGAAATCAGCAATACTAGAAAAAGTAAGAGTAATAGTTAAGTTTTGATAGGCAAGGAACTGGAAAGAGAAAATGCATACCCTTCTTTTATGATCACTAACTAGGTTTTCAAAACATTTACAACGAAACCAGGGTATCTTATTATTTGTTTGCAGTAAATAGGGAACAATATCTGCTTTCCTCAAACACAGATCACATCCTCATTCACTACCTTTTTGTAGAGTAATAGCAACAGTCTAACAAAGACATGGCAGCAAAGAGAACAATGTAATTACACTACACAAAAGCAGGTATAAATAGCTCCTTCTCTGTGTATCTTCTAAGGCAAAACTTGAAACAGCGTGTTCGGCTCTTACATAAGACCTAAAAAATCTGGAAGCCACAAAGAGTATCTCTAAAAAACTACTTGAGGCATGCAAATTCAAAAGAAACCCCTTGTAGAGCAGAATGTTTCCTTTAACTTGAGAGGAAGCAAAGCAATGAATAACCTCTCAGCTGTAGATTATTCTGAAAAAAAAGCTGAGTTAAGCAAACCATCTCCTTAAAGCATACAGAAAACACAATAAGCAGAAATGGCACGATCAAGATCTCCATGACAGAAATTACAGCATTGCTGAAATACCCTACAATAAAAGCCTTGCAATGGCAAGGAGACGGATTCAAGTCATTAGCTGCTAGCATCTGATCTTTCCAAGAACATTTAACTCTTACTGCAAGGGAATTCCTCAAGCAGATGCCAAAAATACCACACTAAGGACCAAATTTAGACTTCTTATTACAGAGCAGTGCTGGCTTCCAGTAGGAAAAGATGTCCTCTTCCATTATCCCTTTGCTTTTTCTTTGGCTTATTAACAATTGAAACCAGATTCTCAGTCTTTCTGCACCTGAGAATCTATTACTAGAATGGCGGTTGTAAATGAGGAGAGCCTGTCTGTTAAAACAGCATTTCTACAACCCAAATCCACTCTAGAGAGTCTCTGTCCAGGCTGAAGTCAATACATTCTTAAATTGGTTTAATAAGCTTACTTTTATTTTTTGAAATAGTTACCAGAAAACAAAATAAAAGTAAGAAAATGTTTACTTCATAAAGCCTCCAAGAAATCAATGCTTTCGATTTTGAACTTAATGCTGTTACAGCCAGAAGGTCCATTACCCAAAGCACGAGTTTCAGAGCACTTCTTCTTGGACATATATGAGTTGAGGAAAACAATGTTCTCCAGTTCCAGTAAGGCAAACATATTTAAGCTTTATTTCTCACTCCCCAACATTTGGAATTAATCAATACCACTGTACTTTACTGTGGTTTCAAAGACTGAATATGCTGGACACCTTCTATTACAAAGTGTTGTATGTATAATGAACATTAAAGTAACAGAACTCAGGAGAGTGTCACCAGGAATCTGGCACTAATCACAGGCAGCTCATTCTTCCTGTTCTCCTGTGCTCCTCAGGCTGGCATTAAACATCAGGCACCCCCAGGCAATCCAACCTATGCAATAATCAAACCTCTTTGACAGTGCTGCTCTTCCTCTCATCACTGACAATACAGGAAGACCAAGTAAGGTGGCACAAATGGGAGATTTAAACAGATCTTGGATATCAGCATTTTCATCTTAAATATTGTTAAACCATATAAAGAAGCAAAAATGTCCTTTCAGCACTTGTGCTGCTTCACTTATCCCTATTTCATTTTGGTTTGGCCGTGGAATTGGAGAACTTTCGGACAATATGAATCCAAATGTTGTGTTGATTCATTAAACTCTTTTTTAACCAAATATAGTATTACTTCCCAAACTTAAAAGGCCAGGTTATCCTCATAAAGTTACTGCAAGCAAAAAAATGTTTCAACTCAAAATCTACTGATGTGCTTTAACAATTGCAGATGAAGATGCTGCCTGTACTTAAATCTGTAAACAGAGAGTGGGGAAAATGTTGTAAAAATAAGCATGTTTTTAAATCATATAGTAAATACAACTGGCTGGGACAGTCAATCAGGTTAAAATCTGGCTCTGTGGAATGCAATACTTGTGTCCAAGGTACAGCACACAGCCACATAATGTATAAAGACAGATGTAGTAAATAAGATATAACTGAGATGTTTTCATTCTTATGATTTCTAAAATTCCTTTTAAAACAATGTTCAACTCAGTGAGAAACCTATTTCGGGATGTTACCCTCAAACATGCTAGCTGGGAATGTGTTCTAAATTAGGATAAAAAGATTCTAGATTAGAAAGTATTAGAACTAGATTACCTAGGGTCAACTGTTCTCAGAGACTTACTCACGGAGCAGTATGTTCTCCACCACACAGAAACCCTTCAAACTTCTCACAGACTACAGCAAAGAGTAGATTAGAACTGCCCGGGGTGCACTGTTATGTGACAGGTTCTCCCACAGCCTGCCAGAGGAAATACAGCTGCACAAGGAAAACAACTATGGATCTTCATTCCATTACTGCAAACGTACTTACTGCTTGTTTTTCAGTGAGCAGGCTTACATTATTCATCATTTCTCCCACCTACAGACATTACCTCATATTAAAAACATAATACAGGAGGGACACCTAATACTCCAAAGAATAAAATCTATTTTCCATCACTTTTCAATAGACATGTCAACTTGAGGTCTCACATTTCCTTCACCCTACTTCCATACATACTAAAGCAAAGACAGAATTTGCCCTTCCCTGTGGTTCTCCCAAAACAGGACTCTTGGATTTGAAAAATCCAAATTATTTGCTTTATGGAAGCAGACTTCTTAGGCCACTTTGAGAGTGATACTAATACAGAAATATTCCTTGCAACTGAAAACTTTAATTGCTAAAGACATTAGCATGAAATAAAGTCTACTGAAAATGAGACTGTCAGTTTCCAAACAAAGCACATTTCAAGGCTTTTTTTTAGGGTGTGTGTGTGTGTGTGTGTGTGCAATAGCAGCAGCTTAATCAGTGTGGTTTTTTTGCACAAAGGAGAAAATCTAACAGACAAAATTTCTAACACCTAGGAATGTGTAGACTCTAAGACACTTCTCTGACTATCCAGAAAAATTAGAAGTATTTTGAATCCCCATGAAAGGGTTAGCATGTCATTGAGCTGAAATGTTCACAAAGAAGCAGTTTAAGTTGTCAAACAGCACAATAGCACAGAAAGGAATGAACATTCTGTCGAGAAAGATAATGGTATCTGCAAGAAGATTATGCTGCTGAGTGTGGTGAAAACAACTTGATCGAGCACCAGTTTCTTTACCGCTGGGTTTCCAACTGATACCACCACAGATCTGCAAGGACAGCTCAATGAATATTTCAAGAGGAAAAGGCAAAGAGTTGACTGAGGTCCATCTAAGCTGCTCTATTATTTCCACAGTGAAAGACAAGTCTTTTCAAAGTAATAAAAGTTTCAGAATATTACTTTGCGTAATTAGGGTGTTAAAACGTTTGTGTTAGCTCAGTAAGTTACTAGTGGAATTTTTAAGTAGAAATAGAGAGATCACACAGAGCTTTCATCAACAGCAATATATAACATAAATACAATTCACTGTGTGTAAGTCCAAATTTTTTAGCCTATTAAATCCTTTACTAAACAAAACCATGATCTGAGCAAAAAGAAAATACATTTAAAAAAACCCCTGAGGGTGAGATCCTTCAACTGCTTACTTATAAACAAATTAAGGAAGTAAAAACAAGAGGTCATACTTTCACATGACCTTAAAAGGTCATACAATGTGTACTTTATGCAAATACCACGCGAAATGAAAACACCAGAATCACATTAGCTTTTCTACATATTTTTAAGTCTCATTCTCACATTCATGCTATTGATTCTCACTGATACGACTGTTTAAAATACCAAAACAAGCCCTCAGTAATCACAGGTACTCCAACTCTTCCCCAGGCTCTCACAATTAATGTTATCTTCCTCCAGGTACAGCGCTAACTTTGGGAGGAGAAACTGCTATCTGTGCATTGTATGAGCTTACCTCTGCCTGTGGTGACAATACAGAAGAACATTTTTATTTTTAAAGTAGGCTAATTGGCTTTCCAGGTCTAGTTCATAAGTCCAGAAAATAAAACAAGGAGGAAATACTTTTAATTTTGTTCAATCTCCAAGGACCAGTCCAGTTAAAAAGCAGCATCCATCAAACTCACTTTATTGTGGACTAAGCAGCTGAAAAATTAGTTCTAATGAAGCACATTGGGCTGTAAACCATGCATGGAAACAAAACATGTACAACCAAGGCAGTGCAGCTCCTGTCAACAATGTTTCTCTACTCACTCCAGTCATTTATGAACAGATGTTTGCTTAAGGAGCACTAAGGTGCTGAAGGTTTCCATTTCTGTGCTGAAGCTGGAAGGAAGGGGCTGTCATCATTAAGCGGCCAGTTTACTGACACTTTGAAGGAATCCCAAGGTTTAATCGTTGTTTCTAAGACACTCTCTTCTCTAAGGAAAAAAATATATTTTGGTTCATCAAGTAGACACTTTTCATAGCAAACTGAAGTGTCAGGACTTCAGAAGCATTTGAGCAATTTTGCCCCATTTTAGAATGACATTACTTCTTCTACAAAAACAACAAAAAAATCATACTTATATTATCATAATTCTGTTCAGCCTGTCATCTCCAGACACATTTAGCAACGCTTTACGCCCCTCGAAAGAGAAAGCTTGTCAAGAAAACCCAAACACACAGGACAGCTTAACTTCTTGCACCACATTCCTAAGCCCTCTCCCTCTCCCAGCTGCGGTGCCGCTGAACCCCACGAAAACGCCGGGCCCCGCCGCAGGACAAAGCCGAA
>VZRL01001653.1:1332448-1361523 GCA_013397895.1 Origma solitaria | reverse complement strand
CTCCGGCCGCCGCCTCCCTCCCGCCACCGCCCACCGCGCTCCCGGCATGCACCGCGCCGCCGCCCCCGCGCGCGTCACGTCCGGCCCGGCCCGGCCCCAGCCCTGCGAGTGAAGGGCTGAGGGAGGGCGCGGGGGCCTCTGTGTCCTGTGTTCTGCTGTAACGCAGAATCCTACGGTGGCTTGGGGTTGGAAGGGACCCTAAACGCCGGCTGGTTCCAAACCAGAGAAAGTGTGTGTTAAGATTTAAAAGAATAGCGTTTTAAAGAGGAGCATTTAAGTGACGTGCGAAGCCTGGCGTTCGTCCTGTGGCCGTGGTTAACTGAACTGCGTGCAGCGGTCACAGCGCTCCGGCAAATTGCAATAATAGCGAGCAAAGTGTAACATTAAAGCTCTGTTAGAGAATCACAGAATGAATTAGGTTGGGAAAGATCTCTGAGATCATCGAGTCCAGCCTGTGACCCAACAGCACCGTGTCAGTCAGACCACGGCACTGAGTGCCACATCCAGTCTCTCCTTAAATGCCTCAGGGGACAGTGACTCCAGCACCTGCCTGGGCAGCCCATTCCAATGCTTAATCACCCTTTCTGTGAAGAAATTTCTCCCAATGTCCAACCTAAACCTTCCGTTGCTTAAGACTACGGCCTCTTGTCCTGTCAGAGGCCGGTCCCACCTGGCCACAACTCCTGTCGGAGAGTTGGGGAGTGATAAGGTCACCCCAGAGCCTTTGTTCCTCCAGAGGCTCTATATTCATACGCACCGTGTATTTAAACACACAGTAGTTTGGCTGAGGGGGGCTTAAAACAATTCATAGAACTTTTCACATTTCAGATAGGTTTGTGGAATAAAAATGCCTCAAATGCATTTAAGAGTAATTATAATTAATCTGCTAATTTAATCAGAAATAGAAGGCTTTTGTGAAGCAGGGGGGAATTATGTTGTTAATGCAATGTTTCTGTGATGTTCTGAATCCTGTTACAATAGCTGAAGATAATAATGGATGACTATTAATGAGGCTCTATTACTTCGCCTCCTGGTGGCTGTTCTCTTTTTTTTGCTTAGTGTCAGAAACGTAGAGTGCAGCTTGTGCTGACCCGGCAGGACAGAAGGAGAAGGCTGAGGGAACAGGAAATAGGGTAATTTGGCTCTCAGTGCTCTTTGACCTTCACCCAGTGTACAAAAATGTGATTTACAAATCGTAAGGGTGCAGAGAAGATCCTGTAAAAGCAGTGAAATACTTCCTTGTAAAGCAACAGAGAAACTAAATCTTCCCTCTCCCCCCCATATCTGGCAGTAGCCATTAAGTTTCAGGGGCCCAAAGTATCCCTTACTGTGTTGTGCTACTCCCTGAAGAATCATTTTCCATTCCAGCTGTGTTTAATTGATGGTCATTGGCTATGACTGTTAAACATCCTGTTGTAAATAATACAATTGGAGAAGGTAAAATAATAATTACCTTCTCTTTTACATCTGCCTAATCAATCATTTGAATGATATATGAAATAAACATGCTGTCTGTAAACTCCCCAGACAGCAACCTGAGCCCCAATGTTGTCCAAAAAAATCAGATTCTTTACCTGGTGAAACAAGCCAATAATCATACACTCGAGAGAGGCATCAATTATTTATTTCAGAGTTGCACAAGCCTGTGGAATATCACTGGGTGCTCAGTGATATTCCACAAATCAAGCACACTAATTATCAAAACTTTTTACTGTCTATACGTTTTAGCAAACAAAACAAGTAGTGTTCATTGACTACAAGTTACATAGTTCTCTTGTTAATTAGTATTCCACTATTGTTTAATTATTTTCTCGTTTCTCATGCTAATTAGTCTGCACGCTCAAGCTTTTTCTTGGTCTGAGGTGGGTCTCGGTCGGTGGTTGCGATCTGTCCCTCCCGGAATTACCTTCTACCCAGTCAGAGCTGTGGCCCATAAATTCTGCATTCTTTGTGTCCACTATCAGTGGTACATTCTTCTTCCCAAGCTTAGTTAACCTCCCCCTGGGTCTGAGATCATTGAAGCGTGTCCAGCCCTAAACCTCAACCAGTCAATTCTACCCACAAGTAATTTGTTTTTCTAACACCTGGACATCACTTAGAGCTTGTTAACTGCTCTCTGTTTAATGGATTAAATCTCCCTTCTTGTTCGTTAGGCTTGAAAGTACACAAAGATCAAGTATTAAAGAACATCCTTTCTTAAGAAAATTTTATATATTCCACATTTTGTGCCACTAGCACCCTAAAGAAAAACAAGAGAGTAAAGCCCTTCTTGTGCAGAAGCCCAGAGTCACAGCACCACCATGTACCTCAGAAAAAGATCCAGAAAGATAAACAGTGTCAGTAAGCAGGTTCTAGATTAGAAGAAAATTTGTTAAGTAAAATTTCCAGATGATTTGAAGTGACTCATATCCTAAGCTACAAAGAAAGGCAGAAAATACCTCCAGATAGTCCCTGCCAGTCTGATGAGGGGAAAAATTCCTTCTCTTTCTTGGTGGCATTCAGAAGTTTCCAGGACCAGAAGCATTATTCAATATGCAATTGTGAGTCCATAAAATTCACTTAACATGGATGCAAGATCAGATGAGAGGCAAGTGTTTCACATTAAAAAAAAAAAAAAAGGTAATATTCACTTAGGCATAGTGTGAATGATTGACAAGATGTGTGGGATTTCTTTAGTCGTTCCTGCTTAAGCCTTGCTTGTTGAAGGAGATTACATTTGCTAGTGAAGGCAGACTGACTCTATAATAGCATTAGCCATATCATGTATTAGCTCTGTGAAATGAAATTCATGGGTTACAACACTGATTGCAAGGTTATATTTTTAACATATGAAAGTTTCCTTTACAGAATTGCATGAATTGTAAACACCATGTCTTATTTGCAGATGATTCTAGCATGGTATTCCATCCATTTTCAAACAAATGGTGAGGTGTTTTCAAAGTGTATACTTCCAAGCCATTTATTTTCTTACAGCATGGTGAAAAAAGTTCTAATTTTGATATATTCATCTCAACATGAAGTCCTTCGGCACCGCGCAATAGATGTTTCAAGTCGAGCAAGACTGGTCTTGGTAGATCTGAGGCTGAGCCTTCGCTTTTTGGCTGCAGCAGAATGGCTTTATCGGTCACTGCTACTGAGTCCTGAACTGTCAGGAGAGGGCGCAGCCTTCCCAGAAGTCTCAGATGGGAAAAGGTACTGTTGGTGTGCCCGGGTGATTCAGAAAGGTTCTCCCAAAACCCTGTGTAGTATGGAGGCTCAGACTCTCTTCCAGGATTGGGAATTGAGGACGGCAGAAAGAACTTACTATGGTCTACATCCATGTCCTTCATAAAACGTAATCATCCATAATTCTAAAAAAAATTGAGTACGTAGTATTTGTAGAGAAAAAATTTCGGTTTTATTTCTCATTTTGGAGACTACAGCATGGTTCCTGAATGTAAATTTTAGTTTTATATAAGCTGTACCATATATTGGGTGGTGTGGTACAGAATATCTTCTGAAAGATGTTGTACTGCTAGTATTGTATAGTTCAGTTCTTTTTCTTTTTTTCTTTTTAATTTCAAAAATACGTACAGTACAACGTGGCTTCTGGCAGTGCAAGCTTTTTCTGGCTTCCCCACTGAGTGAGGAAGAAAGTTGCTATAATCAAAGGCTAGATAAGTCTCCAAAATTCAGCAGTTTGATTCCCTTTCTGCTGTGTCTGGCAACACTGCTGATCAGAAATGAGATAGTCAGTGTCCTGAGAAATTATCATGCTTGATTTTCCTTTTTTTTTTTCTTTTTTAAATTCATAATCATAAATCAGACATTTAAAGATTTAAAATTATCCACAAAATAAATTTTAAATGGGCTTTTAACCTACTAAATGGTTTAGTTTCATTAATGCCAGACACTTTCATTTCTGCTATTGGCTCCATGCTTGGCCAAGTGCTCTTCAACGTCTTTTATTAACAGCTTGGGTGCAGGAGTCAAAGGAATACCAAGTAAGTTTGCTGATGTCACTGAATTGGGATGAGCTGTTGACTACCTCGAGAGCAGAGAGGCCCTGCAGAGAGACCTCGACAAATTAGAAAGATGGGCAATCACCAACCATATGATGTTTAGCAAGGGCAAACGCCAGATTCTGCACCTGGGATGGGGCAGCCCTGGATGTACAGACTGGGGAATGAGAGGCTGAAGAGCACTGCCGTGGAAAGGGACCTGGGGGTCCTGCTGATGGCGAGTTGGATATGGGTCAGCAGTGCCCTGGAGCCAGGAGGGCCACCCATGTCCTGAGGGGCATCAGGCACAGCATCGCCAGCCGGGCAAGGGAGGGATTGTCCCACTCTGCTCTGCACTGGGGCAGCCTCACCTCGAGTGCTGGGGGCACTTTTGTGCACCATAAATATAAAAAAGACATTGATCTGTTGGAGAGTGTCCAAAGGAGAGCTACAAGGATGGTGAAAGTCTGGAGGGGAAGCCATATGAGGAGCAGCTGAGGTCATTTGGTCTGTTCAGCCTGGAGAAGAGGAAAGTGAGGGGAGATCTCAGTGAGATCTTCAACATCCTCACCGAGGGCATCACCGATCTCTGCTCATGACCAGTGACAGGAGTGGACGAAATGGTCTGAAGCTGAATTGGGGGAGGTTTCGATTGGATATTAGGATAAGCTTTTTCACCCAGAGGGTGGTTGGGCACTGGAACAGGCTCCCCAAGGAAGTGGTCACAGCACCAACCCTGACAGAGCTCAAGAAGCATTTGAACAATGCTCTCAGGCACATGGTGTGATTTGTTGGGATGTCCTGTGCAGGGCCAGGAGCTGGAACTCAATGATCCTGATGTGTACCTTCCACCTCACCATATTCTGTGATTCTGATATTCTGTGAAATCATTGCAATTCATCTTCACAGAGTGTTTTGACTTTTTCTCATTCTGACATAAAACTGAATTGGCACATTTCTCTGAAATGTTTTAAATTCAGTAAAACTGCATTTATCTTAGACTCTTATAGCTGAAATAACCCCTACTACTGCATTATCAAGCAGAAAGGTCTTTTCTGACTGAATTCACCAATCAACCTCAAAGCTTTATATGAAAATTTTTTGTGGCTGTGGTTTCATAAAGTGAGCATTATGAAAGCTAGCTGAATGAATAATGTGTGCTTTCTGCTGGCTTCTAAATGGGCATCAGTCAGTAAAATAAAAATTCTGCAGTTAGTGTTAGCTGAGTTAATCAAAGCTACAGCTGAACAAGAGAATGAACTGTTGCCAAAGCAGCCTGTTACTGAACCCCACTGTCCTTTGGCATGGAAAGATGGTAAAACAGATCTACGAGCAGTGGCTACTTGTTGCTTTGGGGAGTGGTTGGTGCCTTGAGCTCCATCCTGAATCAGTGCAGACTGCCCGGCTCCTCCCCAGGGCAGTGCAAGACTCTCACCTGTGTCAGATTGAGGGAGTCAAGAGTTCGTCTCTTAGCCCCAGGGCATCCCCCAGCTGCATCAGAGACCCCTTGTGAAGAGCTCATGTGGGTCTGTAAGGCGCCCACATCTTCTACATCGCTGCTACTCCCATTAGCGCTGACCCCTGGGTATGCAGAATGACCAGGCACTGGTTTTGGGATGCTAGCCAAGGTGGTTTAGCTTTTCTCAGCTCCTCAAGCAAGGGGCTGTCTCCATTCTGTTCTAGTTGCAATGGCAGAAAATACAAAACATTGTAACATACATTGCAGATGCAACATACAAGTATTCTGTTTGGAGTGCAAGTTTGTTATTACTCTTCACAAATCCCCCCACTATCTTTACTGGAGTTGTAGCATAAAAGTGAGAAGGCATTGCTACAGCAGCAGCCCATTCTCTTGTGATTAACAAGCTATTAAAAATTCCAGAATTGTCCTTAAACAGGCCTGAATGTATTATTTACAAAGAATCTGGTATACTTATGAAAAACTGATGAAATGGCAGTTATTTTATAAGTCTCCTACATCTGAATGTAGGTTCTCTGGGTTTTGGCTCAAGCTTGTTTGAGTGAGAATATGGTTGTTAACACGCTGGGAGTTTGTTTGGTTTGGTTTGGTTTGGGGTTTTTGTTTGGCTTGGTTTGTTTGTATGTTTCTTTTAAAGGACTGCTTTCTGAGCCTTGGCCACATTTGCAGCTGATTTGGAGCATCTAATGAACATGAAGGCTCACATTCTTGCCATGTGAGGGCTACCCAGTGGATTAACCAGATCATGAATGTTGAAAGAGCCCCATTTTACCTGCTGTGGTCTAGACCACATCCTGCAAGTGGCACAAGTTAATGACTTCAGTCTGTCAATACTACGTGTGCACCTGGCCTCAACATATTTGTGTACATAACTCATCAGCAAGGTGTGCAAAGTGGATTTTAGTGTAGGTACGTATTAATGGTGGCAAGGCTTGTCAGCAGAGTCCATAACCAAACCGAGGTCTGACAATACTTCTTCTAGAAGATGGTATTGTGTGAATGCCTCAGCTGTCAGCAGGAAAGCAAGATTTCTAGTGCCCAGAGTAGCAAAGCTTCCCAGTGCAACTAATTGTTTTGTTTGAGTTTGTTGGGTTTGGTTTTTTTTTTTTTTTTAAGTACAGGCTCTAAAGGCAGAAAGCCAATAAGAAAAGAAATCAAAATTATTCAAGACAGTCCCTTGCCTTTAAGAGGCATGGCACGGCTTGTGAGCTTTTTACACTGAAGATGAAAAGTGCTTTAAAATGGTTAAGACCATTATACTTTTTTAATGATTTCATTCATTTATTGACCAAAGGTGAGTTGACTTCCATAGTCATCCTCCTCCCTGGTGCGTCAGCTCCTTTCTGTGATGACAGGAGTCAAGGGCCTCTGACACCCTTGAAGATCAGCTGATAGGAAATTCCAAGGTACAAACTAGTCACTCTGTGTGTGTAATAGGCTCTATGACATCAGTCTCTTGTATACCAACCCGTGCAGGGTAGTAGTATATATGCCTGTAATCTCTGTTAACATCTATTTTAAGACATTTTCATTTCTAAGGCATTTTAGAGTTTGGGGATATTTTATTTGGTTGGTTTTTTTGTGGTTTAGGAACACCGAAACTTACCCCTACAGCTGTTTTCGTTGGTTTTTTTTTTTTTTTAAATGTGTCTTTAAGAAGACCTGCAATATCCTGTTTTAATCACACAAGTTCATTTCGACACAGTCACTGAAATTCAGATGTCAGGTTCAGATATTTTGATTAAGTTTTCCTAACAAAACCAATGTTGTGTGAGTGGCAGTGATTCTGAGGTTTTTTTGCAAAAGTCATGTCTTTACAGTGAATTACAATATGTCAATTAAATATAAGTGATAGTAGTGTTCAGTTCCAGGTTTTAAAATGGAAATGGCTGAGGTTTTTCTGGGTTGATGACAACTTCTGTCTCAAATGCAACTGCTATGCAAGGAAAGTGGTTTCCTTCATAGGTATTTGTCAAAATCCTTCTCATTGTTTTTCAGACTCATATCTGATGCCTTGTTTATTTGTCAAAATCCTTCTCATTGTCTTTCAAACTCATATCTGATGCCTTGTTTCAGAGCCATATATTCCAATTTTATCCTCTGTCATATTTTTCTGCGATAGGTTTGCTTTCCTGATCTACATTCATTGAGATGCAAAGCATCTGGGGAGTAGGCACATAAGAAGGCTAGGTCTCAGAAAAAAAGCATTGCTTCCATGAAAGCTCTTACACAAAAAATGTGTGAGATTGGCCATATCTGATCCTAAACTACCTGACAAAGTTGTTGACATAAACAAGACAGAATCAAGAGAGGAAATACCATGCTCCACGTAGCTAAAATGTGCTTGAATGTTAACAGAATGTCAGCCCCAGCTGCCTGAGTCGTGCATGCAACAACCTTTGGCTGCACCAGCACTCAGGATGAGAGCCTCAGGTGGAGGAATCTGTTGGTCTTTATGTCATTCCATTGTTGTCTCACAAGCAAAAAAAAGAGAGTGAATGTCTGACATTTGTACCAAGAACAGGCTGAGCGGGGAAAGGAGCAGGCAGAGAGGAGTGAGGAAAATGGGATGGCAAAGACAAGCACACACAGTGGGGCAGATGAGGAGATAAAAAATCCAGCCTCCACCCCTTCTCTATCCAGGACCAGTCAGAGATCTCTGGAGGGCAGCTGAACCAGCTCTGTTTCCATGAAGAGAGCTAGGAGAGATGAGATTAGGTAAATCCAAGTACCTGAGCAATCTAAGTTCATTAGGCCCCTCTTTCTAAATCATGGCTAACTGGGTTTCAGCAGTGGGAAAAGTATGCTGTCTCTGAGACAGCTTCCTAGTTCTAGGAAGCAAATATGGTGCCATCAGTCTTACATGGTGTCATTGATGTGCTCTGGAGGAGCCCTTGCCAGGGTTTGTCTCCTCCTCGCCGTTCTCTGCATCTCTGCACGAAACGCGCAGTCTAAGGGCAGCAGTGGTGAATTTGGCTCACAGTTTTCAGTTTTTAACTAATGAGATGAAAACAAATTTAATAAACACAATGAATCTTTCAATTTAAAGGGTCTGGTGCTTATTTCAAAGAGCCTTGATTCCCAGCACATTTCTCTGCATTTATCGAATTGTTTATAATGTAGGCCACAGGGTCTTTTCTATCTGTTTGGTCAGATGTAGGTTAGCGGTTCAGTGGATTTAAATGAATGACTGCTGGCAGCCTCCAATTGGTTTGCATGGAAATGGCGTTGGGCCAATTGCCCAGTTGTGGAATGTTGTAGGAGCAGAGGAGATATAATTATTTCCAAATTTGGCCATAATCCATATTTTATCCATATTTATCCATATTTTGCTGCAAGTGGCCTTGCCTCCTTTGGCAAGACATCCCAAGGGCAGAGAACATATCCTTAATGACTCACTGTTCTTATACTGAGTATATACCACCATTTCATACTGGGTGGAGTTTCCAACAAGTTCTCCTCTATGGTGAGGCCAAGACTCATGACCCTTGCTAGTCATGCAGCTATCTCCCAGAATCAGGCCTCTGGCTCCTTGGCAGCCTGCCTCAAATGCTGCACTTCATGGTATCATTCACAGTTCTTTGAGCAGCAAATAATTCTTGGTACAAAACCTCTTGGCAATAGCCTGGGTTTTTCAAGGAGCAAAGACTGTGCAAATCAGCATGGGGAGCAGGAAGAAGTTTCAGCAGCACTGCAGAGATCTCCCACCAGTCAAAATCTTGTTCTTCTTATTCCAAGAGGTGGTGGGATGTGAACCAGCTTTTGTTCAAAAATAATGTAGGCATTTTAGCACGACTGCCCCCCACAAGTATGTCCCCTTGTACCTTCTGGGATCTTTTTTTGTGATTTGTGCTGATGGAACCCAATTGCTATCAGATGGCCCTTTGCAGAGTTGCTTCAGGGGTGAGGAAGATGCAGACTGAACATGCTGGGGTAATTGTCACAAACTGGCTTATTCTTCTCTTACTCATGGCCGGCCAGTCAGGGATGGATGGTGTATCCACTTTGTGGCTGCTGAGATCAGCCTTCTGGTCTTTTTCCTGTATAAATGTCTTCAGATGCAGTTTGACATCAGGTTACACTCAGAAGATTTTTCCACTCTGTAGTTCTACACTACGAAGACATGCTTAAATTATCCTACAGGCTGCACCTTCAGAGAGGCCTGCATTAGTTACACATCTCTGGTTTTGACTGACAACTTATACACCCTTACTAGCTAGGCCACTTCTCTGGAGAGTCCCCCTTTCTCAATCTGACAGAGATGCAAGCAGACAGAGTTACAGCCCTGTGCTATATAGAAGAAAACCAGGGTGATAACCCCTACAAAGCATGTCAGTGTCACTGCATGCTCGGGTTTGCCTTGGAGCTGGTTTGCTTTTGCAGAGCTGGAGCTTTCGCAGAGCCAGAGCAGTTCTCCTGAATCAGATTCTGTTAAGTGCACACTACTGTGGTGCCTTTAATTCGGTTTAAGAGTGGAACAGCTAAGTTTCTTACCCTGCACAATTATTACCTTGTTATTGCTCTCTTTTCTAATGTGTTCTGGTTGCATTGAACAGCTGCAAGCAAGCCCCAGGGCCTGGTGCAGTTAAGTGTCTGTGGTGTGTTTTGCTCTCTTGATCGTATAGAAGGAGTCATCCGTGCATTATAAACTTATCTCTATAGTTTTTCAAGGCTCATTCTTGCCTATGGGAAAGCTTCATGTGTGAAAAGTGTCAAATTTTCTATGGGATAGGCTGGACTGTTATATACTGAGCTGCATCTTGCCATTTTTTCTGTACTGGAGCTGATAAGAGGGAGCAGATAGGAGTAAGTCAGAGCTGTATTGGACCCCAGTCTAATGCTGGGCCTAGGTAAACCTCTGCAGGGGTCTCCAAGTTTCTCTTGGAAGTCAAAAATTATGATATTGAATGAGTGAGTTCCATGAAGAACAGAAAATAATCTCAGTTGTGACAGCTAGTGAGTGGGAAAGATGCAGCATTTGTGTGAACTTTAGAGTACCAGTTGCATTCCTGTGAATTCTTTTAAGCTGATCTAACACCTCAACGTTGAATTCAGCCATTTCACCTCGCAGGAAGCAAGCATGACCACCACAGGAATTTCACTGGTGCACAGAGGTGCTCTTTGTGCTTCCCGTTGCACTGGTATTGCTCAGCTATGAAAAACCAGAATCACTGTTTTTAACAAGGCAATGGTTGCTAGAAGAGAGAGATCTTCCAATGGATTATAGGTGGTGAGTTGCTCTATCGGTGGAAAGAAACAAGCTTTAGTGATACCTACCTAACACACGTTTATAGGCTTTGGACTCATTGGCATTAAAATAATTTTAAAGATCAGGAATAAATCTCTGTGTGACTTCCTGTATGTGTTTACACTCTTCTTGCAAAGGACAAAAAGAAAAAGAGATGCCTGCTTTTTTGATGATTAATATTGTTTGTTTGCCTGAAGATTGTTTTCTCTGAGGCTTTGGTGCATGGTCTTTTGCAGCTACTGGGCTGCTCCCCTGTAAGATTCTTCCAGAAGATACTGCAGAGCATCCAGCTGCAATTAAAAGTGAGAAGATTGTGTCCAAGTCCTTTGACTTCTAATTCTTTGACTTCCATTATCTTTAAATTACAGCCTTAGTGTTGTCACTCTGTCAGAGTAGGATCACCTTTGACTGGATTTTTGCCTATGGTTTAGCATAGCCTTAACCCGATTAGGAATCTGAGGATTTTCTCCTTATTCCACTGGGGAATATGAAAATTAATTATCTTGATATTGAGACTATAAAATAGGCAGAAGTTAAAAAAAAAATTCAAGAACTGATTCTTTATGCTTCAAAGACCTCAACATCCTGACCCCCCCTGCTGGCAGTAAAAAAATGTTTGTAAATATATTGTATCTCGGAAGTCTTCAGGTTTAACAAAATGAACATATCATTTTCCCTCTGTTGAGAGACTGTAGTCCCAAATCTTTGCTCTGTCTTTGGCTGGACAAAGTAGACAAGGAACTTGAAGACAGTCAGAACACATCAGGACTCCTGAGTTTAGTTAAGACCGCATATAAAAATAATATTGTCTTAGAAAGTAAAAAGCCTCTGTCCTGCATCTGCTGAGCAAGGGGTTTCAATCCCATCTTTTTTTCCCGTGTGCTGGCAGATTCACAAAATAGGATGCATTCTGACTACAGCTAAATAAACAGCTGGAGGGGTGTTGTCTCTAGGCAGAGCCACAGCCCCATCCCTTTCTGTTTGCAGGCTCTCTGCCCATTCCCCATCCTTTGTAAAGGCTCCAGCCTCACACGAGGGTGAGCATGCTCACACACAACATAGGTGTGACCTGAGACTGAGCCCAACATGTGGCTTCTGTCCCATTCCCCTAGAGCTGGTCACTTAATAAGTAATACTTGACATACATATATTTTGGCAAAGCACTCTGAAACACCTGTCAGGCTGAATCAGACTTTGTGTAGGTAGTGATCATTCACCCATCCCTGGCATTTGGCCCTTTTGGAATCAAGGGAGTGGATTGTCCAGCTCTGCCCTGCACTGCCTCACCTCAAGCCTTACGTGCAATTTTGCACCCCACAACGTAAAAAAGACATTAATCTATTACAGTGTGTCCAAAGGAGAACTATGAAGATGATGATGGGCCTAGAGGGGAAGCCTTATGGGGAGTAGCTGAAGTCACTTAGTTTGTCCAGCCTGGAGGAATCTGAGGGGAGACCTCACTGGAGTCTTCAACATCCCCATGAGGGGAAGCAGAGGGGCAGGCACTGATCTCTTCACTCTTGTTACCAGTGACAGGACTTGAGGAAATGGCCTGAAGCTGAGTTGGGGGAGGTTTAAGTTGGATATCAGGAAAACATTCTTCACCCAGAGACTGGCTGGGCACTGGAACAGCTCCCCAGGGAGGTGGTCACAGCACCAAGCCTGACAGAGTTCAAGAAGTATTTGTACAATGCTCTCAGGCACAGGGTGTGACTGTTGGGGTGTCCTGTGCAGGGCCAGGAGTTGGAATCAATGATCCTGATGTGTCCCATCCAACTTGGCATATTCTATGATTCTATGAGTGTATGAAAAAAAAGGTAAGCTACACACAAACAGACAACCCAAAGCAGCTCAGGTCAGATTAGTTTGCTGCTGTAACCTCCTCAATATCTGTGGAGTACCAGCATTTTAACCTCTGCATTAAAGAGTAGGAGACCATCAAGGAATGAAGGTTCAACACTGAGACATTTAGCAGTCCTGGTGCTGTTTGTAAAGAAACTCCCCAGCCAAGATATTTTGAGTTCCAAGAAGGCACTGTTCTGTTTTCCTACATGAGCCAGTGCTGAACAGTTCAAAAAGGACAGTGATAAAATAATTGCCCTTTTCAGTCTAGGAAAGTGATAAATCTGCTCTCTTGAAACACAGTTCTGGCTTTATTTTCAGTGGAAGGGGAAACACACAGTGCTTTTCCAACTGCCACCTGTTTCTGGCAATGCAGGGCCTGTTTGCAAGCCACTTAAAGTTCCCATAACCAATAATTACTTTGGATCTTGTTAATAATAAGCTCTTCTCTCAGCAATATGGAAAGTAATTAAAAGTAAATAAAGGTCACATGTTTATAAGAGCCCTTCCCACATCATTAACATTTCTAGTTGATAGAGTGTATTGTTTCTTACTCCCATGTGTAGAAGATGCTTACATTGCCTGTGGAATGCTGAAGAGGGATGTTGTGCAAGCACTCCCTAAGTGCCTTGGCTTCTTCCAGGGGATTTTGTTCAGATCTTTTTCCAAGCCTGGCAGGACAGGTGAACCCCTGTGGAAGCAAAATTGCAAGTGTCTTCTTTGTTGTAATAGTTACGCATAACCCTCTGCCTTCAGCACTGAAAGCTTTGGCTGGTTTTTGCTTTCTCTAGGGTGGTAGTTTCTTTCCTATTAGCAGGTACTTAAGGAAACACCTGGAGTTGCCTATCTCTGGTCTGCTGTTTCCATATCTGGTTTGGGGTTTTTTAACTTCAAACACAGGATGTGTATGTGTGTGAGCAGGAGATCAGGCATCTACATTTAGGTGTTTGGTAGGAAGAGAGTGTCTTCAAGGTTCCTTTATAATCACTGGAGCTAAGGCTTCTGAAAAATCATTCAGGGCATCAAAATCACCCCTGGAGAAGCATCTCTTTTTCCACTGCCTGTGTAGGGAACCCACAGAGACCAGACTGAATTACCACACCTGAAATTAGATGCTGAGGAAGGTGGCATAAATACCCCTGCAGTTTGAGGTACAACTCATCCACTGAAAGGCTTCCAGTTTTCCCATTAATGTAGTCACTCTGCTCACCTAAGAAAAAAAAAAAAAAAAAAAGAAAAAGAAAAGGTGTCTTTGCAGAAAATTGTGTATTAAGCACCAGTCTTTATTGCAGCAAATAGCACTTTTAAATCCTCACCCCGGGAAGCTGTTGACACATGTTGGAGTCTCTCTACCACCTTCTCCCAATAAATGTGCGTGTAATTGTATTTGTGTGTATGGTTACATGTTGCTGTGGGGGTGTTGGCATGCTGATCTAGACCTGCAAGCCAGCCAGCCCAGCCTGTGGCTTTGTGGCCCTATATGGAAGTTCACCTGTGAAGGTAACCAGGATCTTCCTCTGGATCTCTTTGAGGTCTAAACTAAGCAGCTTAGATGATGGCAAATGGAGCTGCTACATGCCCAAGCTGGGTGGCAGTCTCTGGCAGTGAAAGCTGTGACCTCCTGTTTGAAAGCTGGCTCGCATCACCCTGAATATTACGAAGGATGTTTCTCCCTGCCATGCCCTCTCCAGAACGAGATGTTCTCTGTGGAGCAGTATGCTCTGAGAGGCCAGGTCTGGCTACTCCCTTCCAGCACTGCAGGTAGAAGAAGATGGCTTTAACATGAAGGAAGGCACAAAAGTTATTTGGAGGCTGGCCAGAGGCTGAGGAAGGGGAGGTCTGTTTGGCCTGGTGATGTTACTATGTAGATTCACTGTCTAAAATCCCTTGTGGGGAGAGAAAGACATGGAAGGAGTCATTGGCTGCAGTCAGTTTGGGGTGGGGGGAGATTCCTTAAGGCCAGGAGTAGAAAAGCTTGAAAGCACACATTTCAGCATAATTAGAGGCTTTTCTGAAATGAAGATAAAACTTGATATGCAAAGTCTGTACACTTGGATTTCGTGTTGCTCTACAACCCTAGAGTTGGCCTTTATCTTACCTTTACATCAGGATGTTAGGCAATCCACCACCACCTGCAATTTGCTTTGACTCTGGTGACTGTTAATTCTTACAGCATGGATTGAAGGCATCTCTTAGAAAAGTTTCCAGTTTGTTACTTTATCATTAGGTTGAAAAGGTCTGTGTACCTTGAAAAAGGTGATAATAAACATGATGAAAGTGTAAAGAAAGCTAAATGATACTAAGGAGTTAGCTTGTGGTCTTCTCTTTATTCACCCACCTATTAAAGGATGAAAGGGCATATACAGAGACAGAAGAGTGGCACACTATAGGCACACAGGGATTTTCTTTGCCTGTAGTATGTTGCCATTCCTGAACAACATCCACATGCATAACAGGATCCTGCAAAAGGTCAGGCATTTAATAGCCTCCACCACCAATTGCAATCACTGCAATATCAGTGATGCAAACATAAATTTCAAGATTATTGAATGGGTTTCTGTGGTCAGGTATGCTATAGCTGTCTGTAACAGCATCCCTTGTGCTGTCCCGCAAAACACATTCCAGTTAACACAACCGAAGCTGGGGAGCTATTTGGGCTGCCAGTTTTATCAAGTGTGATAGTCACCATGCTCCTGTGATGGTCTGTGACCATCAGTTTATTTATATTGGATACACTAACAGTCTGCTGAGGTTCTGGCATTCTGACACTGCCTGAGTGACTGTTGAATGCTTCAAGTGTACTTTAGTTATTTCTTCCGCAAGTGAACTCATTTTGTGCTCTACTTACAGATACTTGGATTGGTTCTCAGTGGAAAGGTTCAGATCTCTGCTGGTCCTCTACAAGTCCTGTCTAAACCCGCACAATGGCAGGACTGTTAATCTGGCTGATATAATTCCCAGAGAGTCTGGAACAGCTTCTCTGACGAGACATGTAAGTGCTTTATGAGACCTGTAAGTTCCTGACAGATGCTGCTACACTTCAGCCCTGCACAAGCAGCTCCTGGTTGCCTCACAACCAACTTTGCTTGCAGGCAACTTGGCCCTCCCAGCTGTCTGCCCACATCTGTACAGTTTTGTTCCCAGGAATAAGCCTTGCACTTCTGCAGTCCTGGTGAGGTTGGCTGTGCAACACGAGCACCCCAAACACTGCCCGCTGGTAGCTGAGACCCAGAACTGAGCCCTTGAAGGATGCCTACAGATGGCCATCAGTTCTCTGTATTGGTAAAGAGGTAATTTCATGTGTAATGGGATCAGGTAAGACAGGAGACATATGTGCCCTCTGACCTCAGATCTTTTCATCCTAGAAAGGAAAAGGAAAAGATTCTGCTTTTTCACAACTTCCGTTTCAGACTGGCCAATGTGAGCCACACAGCCCTCACAGGACACTCTCACAGGTAAAACCACTGTGCCTGCAGTTGTTGAATTTTTGAGCTATGCATTCCTGCCCTTTCCTCCAACCCCAAACAGTGAAATGTTTGCTGACACTGTCCAGGAATTCATCTGTTGGTATTTTAATATGCATGTGTATGATCACCCAGTTGCTACAATTACACTGTGGGAATCTTGTTTCTAAAAATACACAAATCTCTGCTGCTCTCCAACACTAGCATGAGGTAATGGATCATGTTCCCTAGTTGCCAGTCACACACAGGAAGAAAGTAATCAATACTGCTGTTAATACATAAAGACTACAACAATTATAATTACAGTTCATTTCCCTTTCACTCAAAACTATCATCTTCTGGCCTGCATTACCACAGCTTCAGCTTTACAATGCATTAAAACAATCATATGCTTCACTCTGATGAATAGAATCCTGTTATTTTGCTTGAGAACATCTTTGGAGTGGTGAGGTTTATTATGGGAACCTTAAACTAGCTCCTACTCCAGCAGGTGCTCTGTTGCTTTCAGTGTATTTACACCAAAACTGAGAGATTTTGCATCACTAAGGTTGTGATTGCTGTATTTTGTCTAGGGAAATGTGTGCACATAATCTTTTAAATTTAAGGTGCAGCAAACTCCCTGATCTTGTTCTGTTTCCTCTTCTGCATTATTTAAATGGCAGTTGAAAGCACTGTGAGTCAGTGGAGGCTGTAAAAAAAAATTGACGGAATGCCATTAATTTTTACTATTATAAAAAGTCATATTTTGGAAGGATTTTGCATTACAAATAGTGCTTCTGATCCCAGAGGAGCTACTCGGTATATAGCCTTACCCAACCGTGCCACTGTATGTTTTGTCCAAATAATGTCTGCCTGGTGAGCAAAGAGAGGGCTTGGGAGCCTGAACCTCAGTGTTGTAGCCAAAAGTCACAGTGATGAGACATTGTGTGGAAATCAGTGTATTCCAAATTAAAGCACTGACTGCTGATGAATTGTTGTTGCATCTCTGTTCTCCCCTCTCCCTGCCTGTAGAATAACAGCAATAATGTTAGAAATAGCAAGAGGCATTCATAAATTAACGTGAGTTTTAGATTTTGTCAGTGCTCTGATGTTCCTCACTGAGTGGTGCTAAATAAAGTACGCCTTGGCCAGTGTCTGTAGAAGACACATGAAGGTCTAAAGCCACAGAAGAGTTCTTCTGGCAGCAAGGTTTCCAGCCATGGTTTTCTCTCAGGGAGAGCATTGGCCACCCCTGAGAAAAGGCAGTGGGAATGGAGGGGAATTGGTGTGGAAGCCATGTTCTGCACCCAAGCAATAATCCAAAGCTTCTCCCAGTTTTGCCCCTCAGAGTCTGTTTAATAGCCACTGTAGCTCATTGTATCTTTCTTCCAAAAATGGGGTGTAAAAGGAACCCTTCTATTCTTGCTGCAGGATTTGTAATGTTAAATTAAAATACTTTGTTTTCCCCTGGAAATTGTAGTGAACCTGTTACTTTCCCAAGAGTGTTTTTTCTACCTGGAGCCGTATTCTGTCCTTAGCTCTGGTCTGGATCTTTCTTAGACAGCCATTATCTTTCCCACTGACATGAAAATTTCTTAGAGAGCAGCCAGGAAAGAATCCTCTCTGCCTCTTGGAGCATGCAGTGCTGGAGCTGCTACTGGAGCTCGTCATGCATTACAATACTGTCAGCACTGGCTTTTCGCCCATTAAAGAGGTTTTCAGAGCCAGGCGAAGGCAGAGCCACTGAGCACTGTCAGAAACCTCCAGCATCTCCATCCATGCTTGGCAAGAGGCTGCTCCACAAGAACAGAGCCTTGCTTCTCTGCCTCATTGAAGCAACACCAGCCCATGGCTCTGCTGTTAGTATCAGATTGCTTAGTACCGAAATCCTCCTTTTCTCTGCTGCTTAGACCTACTGTTCAGCTTCAGTGGAGTTTTTCTGATTAACCAGGCTTTTCTTCCTACCTTTCAGAGTCACAGGGGAGCCCTGTTCCGCCAACCAGGAGTCAGCACAGCTCTGGTTTGCTGTCCCTTCTGACTCCTGAGAGAGAGCAGCAGGTCACCTTCTGCCTGCTGGGAAGAGAGCTGCTGAAAGACACCTCCTTCTCGGGGTCTTCCACAGAATGACCTCTCCTGGCATCACAGCCCTGGTCTAGCAAGGTGCCAGTGAGGAAACTGAAGCCTCAAAATCTCAACAGGACAAGGAATTGGTTACTTTTGAAGAATGCTGGAGTCGGCGTGGTGTTTCAGAGCCAGCCTCTACTCTTAGAAAAGTGGTGAAAGTCATGATTTAAAAATAAGATCAAGTGTAGTGCTAGCAAAGCATCATATTCATGGTATTCCTGTGAGTAAATCTCTCAGCATGAATTGGCTCCACTTGAAGCTCAGAAACACGCCACCAAAATAAGGCCCAGCTGTGAGGTGTCTGTAGTACTGATCTGAATGCGAGAGAACACATGGCACTTGTCACCTCAGATGTCCTCCTGACCCCTTCCCTCACCCCCAAAACATGCCAGTAGTTTAGTTTAGTATTACAGGTCAAACGAGAGCCTTCCAAGAGCTCTGTAGGAGTTAGCCCATGCAAGTGATGAAATTTAATGTATATTCCCCCTTCTGAAAATCCCCCCAGGCACTTCTGCAGGTGCTGTGGTTCTGCTGTCTGATGGGGACTAGATGATGCTTTTATACCATTCACAGCCATTTCTGGTTTGCACTGAGGCTACCAAATGCTGTGTTTTATCTCAGAATCTCCAGATGTCAACATATTCCTTCTTAGCGTTGTGTATAATAAACAAATGGCCAGTCTCTGGCTGGCTTTGAGCAGGGATGGCCACAGATTAATACTCATGGCTTAGAGCTAGGATAAACTTCCTGTGCAGCATCTGCATCAGTCATTTTATTGGGAGGAAAAACACAGAACTAGCTGTATTCAAATCCTTTTCGTCAGCTGCTGTAATGCTGTTTGAATTTTGAGGTTTCCCTCAGAAAACCTCCCTTGTGTTTTGTAGCTGCGACAGGATATAGGGCACCACCCATTCCCACTTGGGTCACACACAGTTTTCCAAGAAATGAAAGAAGCTGAGACCTTTAAGTTTCCTCCTGCTCTTAGTCAGTTCAATGTGAACTTTAGTTAAGGCAATGCCAACAAGTGAAATGCTGGATCTCATAATAAGGTACTTATGGAGCTGATCTGGTGGTTTTATTCCCCATGTAACCACTCGCCTACGAATCCAGCCCCACCAGAGTGAGCTGAAACACACGTGTGAGTTGTACTGCTGTTTTATCCTGTGCAGAAGTGTTCAGTGACCTGTGTCTCATAGCCTGCCTCTGAGGTCTGAGTCGTGCCTGTTAACTCCTGAGGCTTACGCTGCCCACTGATGTCAGCAGGAGTCTTGCGTGAGTCAGCAAGCTGTTCTCTCCTCTAATGAAGTTACCTGACTGTTCTGTAGGGTGCATTTAAACTGTAAAGCAGTTTTACACGAGCTCCTACCAAAGCTGCACATCTCATTCTAAAGTTTCACATTACAGTTTTACATGAGCTCCTACCAAAGCTGCACATCTCATTCTAAAGTTTCACACTACAGTTTTGTAAGGGAAAGAGTCTGAAAAACAGTCAGGAGATAAAAAAGACAGAAATTAAAGAAGTCAAGAGGGTACATAATGAGCATAAATAGTTCAGATAAAAGACAGAACAACCTAGCGAAGATTTCCTGTTTTATTGTTATTAAAAGTTCATTATGAAATCAGCACAACACATAAAAATAGATCTGTGGTGAATGATACATGTTACTGTTATTGCCCGGTCATTTCGTGCACACTCTCACTTCTTAAAATCAGAAGGCAACGAATACAAGACATTTCACCAGCAAACTGTGAAACCAGTGTTCTGCAGCAGAAAGAGGCTGTGCTTCCTGTTGACTCTCTCGAATGTATAATGCAGTCAGAAATAGTCCTCTATTCACACTTAAAAATAAACGCAGTTTTAGAGTATGCCCCAGCTGAAAATAACTGGAGAGAAAGAGCTAGAAATAACTCTTTTCTTAGGGACCTATTTCTATGAAAGTCAAAGGGATTTTTGACATGGATTTTAAAAGCAGAAGGACATACTTATTTGTTGACAGACACGTGGAGAGGCCAAGCAACAGGAGCTAGGGAGGACCTGTGGCAGAGTAGGAGTTTATTATTTTGATCTTGCACATGCTGCTGAATCTCCTTGTTGCAGTAATTGTGTATGTTCATAACAGCAGTGATTGCTGGGAGGAGCTGGGAGGGTGTATCAAAGCCAGATAGGGCGTCTGCAGCTCATTTTTTTTCTCCCTGTTTGGGTTGGCCTTGGTTCTAACCCTGCACACCATTCATTGCAAAGTGACTTTTGCCTGTGTGCTTTCTGATCCACGTGAGAAAATCAGAACAATATCACAATTACAAAAACCCTCACCAGGTCACTTCCTTTTCCTACATTGGTGTAAGCTTTTCTTCCTAACTTCTGTGCTTGTCACAGTGGGCATTTGGGGCTGCCCTCAGCCCCTGACTTTTGTTCCTTACACTGTCATGTCAGCTCCTGGGGTGCTGGGAGGCTGCTAACTGGCTCAGCAGAATTGTGTTTCTGCAGTTTTCTGCACAGAAAGGTCTCTGTAACCACCCCAGTGCAGAAAACAGTGCTGGAGTTTTCTGGGGGGAGCACTTCTTGCGGATAGGAGGCAAAATGAGCCCACATCAGATATACTCCTTGAATATCTGTGGGGAAAAAAAATACCTTAGTGGCATGGCTACTCCTATATTTTCCTGTTATTTATTTGAGAGCCTCTTTTACACCAGGTGATTAGGAACATGAACCAATTCGTGCTGTCCAAGCTTGTAAGCAACACTGGTTTTTTTGCCACAGGTCCTGGTAGGGGGTTGCAGAAGGTGGCAGCTAAAAATGTGGAAAAAACCCATCTCTGGGAAGCTGCCCTGCATCTCCACAGTCTGTGCTCTTGTCTGGCTCTGAAATGCCCACTAATGTCTTCTGAACTCCTATTCCGTTAGGACTACAGCGCACCATGCTACCCCAACATTACAACCAAGATGAAAAGTGCTGTGGCTACCCTGGGTTTTTTTTCCCTTCACAGTGAATAGTTTCGATCTGAAGATAAAAATCTCCGTGTTGCTCCCTTGCGTGAAAATCTCTGGGTTTCAGCCTCAGTCTCACAGCAGGAGAGTGACAAGGGTGGAAAGCTGGCACAGCAGAATGATGATTCAGGCTCTCCCTTTGGTTTGCAGGCTGTTTACTCAAAACAGCCCTTGAGAAAGATGCTCGGCCTCAAGAACATGTCACATTCAACCGGTTTAGCAATATTATGCCTATTTCTGCTTAAACTAGCCAAGGAGGGGAGGGAGAATATAATATGTTAGTGCAAGTTCTCATAGACAACGTATGAATATTTAGTACAAAATGTTCTTTCAAGGTGGGGCAAACATTTCTAATTGTGACACAAAAAGAAGGTATTTTGTAACAGTTTTAACAACTTGCCTGTGAAAAAGCATTAGTGTGAAATATGTTTAGACAGACTACCTCACATGACACTGAAATATTTCAAGGCTCTTTCTGAGTAGGCAATAACCTAGTTTTGTTTTTTAAAACCAAATCAGCTTTATCAAAGCCAATCCCAAACATAACTAAATAATTTGGTTGTGGTTTTCTTTTTGGTTAGTTATATTTTTTTTGCTTTTTCCTCTTTGGAAAAAATAAAGCTATGCTAGGCTGAGTGATTTCACTGCACATGGGTTTTACCCATTCAAGACTTCTTTCATTGCAGAATTCACTTCCTCATTCAGAGGAAACCACAGAAATATGCAGTTAATAAATTTTAGCATATGATTTCAAAGGTCGGTTCATACACTCCTGAAGTCCTGAAGAACTGCAGCTTCCAAGAAACTCACAGACTACTTGTCCTTACTGAAAAACATTTTGTAAACCTGGCTCAATTTGGAGACAGCTTTTATTTCACATCTATTAGGGCTTATATCCAAAATGAAGATCTGAATAATCCCTAAATTGTGGAGACCAAAAAATTCAAGTATAAATTTTGCAGCATAGTCTCCCCTTTGAAACATTTGGATTGGGCCCAAAGTCCAACTGAGTAGCAACAATTAAGGTCTCAGTTTTCTCTGACTTACACTGCACATGCAAGTGTTCTGACATGGTCAGCCAGTGTGAGTCAAGCATGAGTGGAACAGCCCTTGGTTACAGACATCATCCTTTTTTCACCTGCCATCACCTGGTAATGCCAAGAGCAAAAGAAACAGGCTTCCAATCAGGCGATAGACAGATAGATGTGGAAGCCTTAACTGTGACTTTCTGCCCTTTCTTGAGCTCTCAGCCAAGCCATAACCCATCAGAAGAGGGTTCACAGCCTTTCTTGCCTCAAAGCCTGGCTCAGAAACCACAATAGAGCAGGATCACGTGGTGGGTGCCATGTTTGGTGGAGCTATGCAAAGGCAAAACCAGGATCAGGGTCAAAACAGCATTTTCCCCAGACAGCAAACTCCTGCAGCAGGAACAAACGGGAGTGCTCAGCACAGCAGGTGGGAACTGAAGCAAGGCAGGATCACCAGGCCCTCGCTCTCACCAGAGATGCCCCAACACTGCACTGAGTTCACCTCGGCATCCCTGGTGTAGGCACTGTGCTGTGCCAGGCCCCCGCGGGACAGCAAACATCTGGGGACTGGGAAAATCCAAGGCAGCCAAAAGGCTTTTTCTGGGATACAGTAAAGGCATGGAGGGGGAATCTCTACTGGTGGGCTGTCAGGGAGATTCCCTTTGGGCTTGTGCTGCTGTAGGGTCATGGTGCTACTTACACTTCCCCCTGGCCCAGCAGGCCAGGCCCAGGCTCTGCAAAAACCCATCAGCAAACCTGGCTTTGGATATCCAGCTGGAGAAAGCACTAGGCACAGCGGGTGCTAAATTTCCCTCCAAGCAGAATTCGTCTTCTGCCTGCATCAGCTTTGGAACCACAGAGAATTTCCAAGCTGGAGAAAAATCCAAAATACCTCATGTAGAAGCACCTTTCCCTTGGATTTTTATTATCATAATTTTTAAGAATATATTTTGTACCGAAACACTGTCAGCATTCTTTATACAATGGAAAATGACACAGTCATTATGTATCATGTAAAAGAGTAAAAACAGAGCAAGACAGGAACATTTCAATTCAATCTGGAGTACAAATAGAATCTGATGTACAGCCTAAAAGCCACACACCAGATAAAAAGATCATCTGGAAAACAACAGGTTCTCTTCTATTTTGTAAGTAGGAAGAAAAGTCAGGGAACGTCAGACGTTAAGGCTAAAATTACAATTTTTAACTTGTATTTTATAGGTGACAGCCTGATTCTTAATTCATCTGCAGCAGCAGCAGCAACCTCCCTGTTTCACAAAGAGATTTGCACTTGCATGAAATAAGAATCAGGCTTCTATGCTCAGAGGACTCTGATTGACCTCAACAGGCTTTGGACTAGAGCCACAGTTGGAATTTCAGCTTGCAGTCTAAGGCTTCTTAACTGCAGGCCAAATTAGCACAAAATGAGGCTTTGCATTGGCATTCTACCCTTAACTTTGGATATTCCAGTTCTGGTTGCTTTAAACCATACATTTATTGCAGGTTTAACATAGTTCCATTTGTGAGTGTCTTTTTTTTTTTCCTTAAATACTGTGCTACAAAGGATGTTTTTATAGTCTGTGTTTTAGTCCCTATATTATGTGTTTTCAAAATTGCCTAAATGTATGTTTATATCATAATTATAACTACTCAGAAAGACCCACTAAAGTCCACTGTGAGCAGCCAAGGAAAAAAGTGTATTTAGTCCTAAAGAAGTCAAGAAAAGTGGCTGTGTTCATTTATAGTGTAGCGCAATGACTGTGTTTATACAGCTATACCTACTATTTAAAAAGCTACTTGAAAAGTTATTATTCATGTGCAGTAGCTGATTTTCAAGCATTAATAACTTGGCTGTCTAGACAAGTTTTAATTGACATATCAAAGGCCAAATATGTTCTCAAACAAGTGTAAAGAATCTCCCATCTCTCTTGGAAAGAGGCGGTCTCTGTTTCTGAACTGAGAGATTGCCAAATTTAACTTTTTCTCAGGTTATAAAAGCACAGTAAAACCCAAAAATTTACTGTTTAAGTTTTTAAAATGGATCAACTTCAACTCAAACCTATCCTGTGCAGCAAAGTTAGTAAGCCCTGAAAAACAGATTCTAGTGAATATGCAGAGTTCCCCCCACCGACTACCATGCCCACATTTTCCCAGGGCCTAGAGGGCTCCATTAAAATGTAACTAAATGTGCGATAGGAAACATGGTTTTTCAAGAACGATATGTAAAGTTTACCCAAAGAACCTAAGACATTTTGTACATTCAGAATGTTTACACTTTGCTGTTCTTAACCGTCAGTAAGATTGTTCATTTTTACTAATAATACATACAATGAGTATAAATAAATAAACTACAGATAAGTTTTAAAAATTGTATTAACAATACGTTGTGCAAAAACTCATAACGATCTACATTCTATGCAAATACCCTGACTAAAATACACAGGCTGTGTCCACACACCCTCAGTCAGTTTTTGCACAGTCCTTGGGCCAAACCAGTGGCTGAGGGCAATCAGCAAAATTCCACGACAAGCTATGGAGGTAATGGTGATATAAACCAGCAGAAGGGCAGGCCCCAAGGTGTGTGCAAAAATGCCATAGAAATCAGTGGGAATTGTGCTTGACTAAGGACTAGACAGTTTGATTGTACCCCATTAAAGTGAGTGGGAGTTTTGCCATTGATTTCCATGGAACCAGGCTCAGGCCCCGGGTAAGGACATCAGCACGTGGCCCTATGTTGTGCTACACTACTCCACTTCAGTGCAGAAACAATATTTGCAAAAGGAAACTTGGTTTTGTTGTCACTACTGTTCAGTAACCGGTTTTAGCGCTGCATTTCAGAAATTGCCTTTCTGTGAGATTTGAAACAAGACTGCAAGTCTTTCTGAATCCATTCCAATTTGATTATCCAGCACAGGTGGGCTATTTTGATCCAAGAAAAACGGCTCAATGTCTATTAACCAACAGTGCTCTTCATTAAGATAAAAACAGCCCGGTTGATCGGCACAGGAGTGAAGAACTGCATGCGGAAAAGGAACAGGGCAGCCTTCCTACCATAGCTGTGTCCAGAGCTGGCTGTCACTGCTCCCAACGGACGATGGCACCTGAGCTGGTTTGGAATCTGCAGTCCTAACAAGCTCAGCCAAGTTTTGTAAGCTGAAGATCTCCATTTATCTTTATTGTGTCAATTGCTGACAGTGTTTCAATACGGTGGTAAAAATCAAAGAGCTGATGTCCATCCACAAATATTCTAAAACGGGGATGCTCGCAAAGTATCTCAACCTGTAAAAGACAAAATGTTGAAGCATACTGTTCACAGTCTAACTGGGAAGTTATTTCACAGCACACAAAGAGCACTTTAAATAGTGTTGGTGCAGTTGCACATTGTGCTGCTTACGTGCCACGCAAGAGGCAAGGCTGAGACCAGCGTGCCCCCGATACACGATGATGGATCTGCTCTTACTGCACACGGACATTAATCCACTATCACGTTGCTGTAGTGGTGAGCACACTGGAACCCAGTCCACTGGGCACTGGGAATTTTTTGTGTCTTGGAATAATGCTAGAAACAGATTCAAACTGCTAATCACAGGAAATTTTCTCTCCAACCCAAACCTTGCATTCCTTCCTACAAAGTTATTGGTTTCGGTGGGGTTTTTTGTTTGGATTTTTTTTTTCCCCCTGCATAAGGGGGCAGTTCCCTCTGCAAGGTTTTCCACACTACTTTTAATTTACTGGAAGGGAGTGAACATGGAAGTGGGATATAGGTTTTTCCTCCCCTCCCACACATACAGAGCTGCTGCAGAACTAAAAACCCTTCACTCCTGTGGCTGCAGACAGTCCCTGTCCCTCCACCCTGGGGCCGCAGTGAAGGAAATGCACTGCGGGACTGCTAGAATTCAGCTAGACTGTTCACAGGAGGCACAAACAGGATCAGGGAGGGACACAGCTCATCCCTCCTCCTGAGAGACTTGCAGAAATGCTCTGGAAAAGCAACAAAGCCTGAAGCTGAACAGGCTTGGACATGTTGGTAGATTCCTGATGTTAGGGGTGGCTTGAGAGGGTGCCCTGTTGTTAAGCTTTGAGGGAGCTGCCCCAGCAAGAAGCTGGGACACGAGGGCACAGAACGTACGCTTTTACAGGCCCTTGGAGACCTCCAGGTCTGGACAGACTAAGGAGAAAATCTTCAGGGAAGCCACACGTAAATCCTGGGTCGTTTCCAGAGGCTGGTAGTCCAGAGTGAAGAACCAGACACTTGACTCTGCTGCTACTACAGTGTATAAAAATGGGAATGGGGCCCATGACAAACTGACTGAGCCAAAACCCAACCGACTTAGAGCACATTGCAGGGGGAGAAGCGGTAGCAGGCAGTTCAGGAGAGCTGGAGCCGGTAGTGCGCCAGGTACGAGGGAAGTGGCCACAGAACTCCTGTGTCACTGCAGCAGTGCCTGCCTGAGGCCTTGTTATGTAAAAGATATGGTTAACACTGCTCACGGTCCGCTTTCCGCATCACCCGCGGCCACGCCACAGCGCTAATTGGACTGGATCACAAGTAACTGGCAAGAACACTAGTAGTTTAATTTATTCACTGAGAGGGAGACCATCAAAGGTAGAGTCAATTGGGAGCCTCAATTCCATCTGGGCATTTGGGGAAAAAAAGGAGGGAAAAAGGGCAGAAGAACAACTGCCTTTCTGCAGTCTCTCACGCTAAATGCTGTGAGACTGGCTGTCCTGTAACGTCAACTGTCATTAGTGGGACACGCACAAAACTTGCTCTGCGTAATTTGTCTGGCTCGTCTGAGGGCCCAGTCACCACCCAGTGCAGGAGGCACTGGAACCCTCTCAGCTGGAGCAAGACCCAGCTTCCAAGTCTTTTCAAGTGCATTTCCCACACCACCAAAGGGTGTTGCCAGTTCTCATGGGAGGGTGAGTTTGTAGAAGCAAGTAGAGCGCAACCAATTTGCGGCAAAACCATCACAAACACCCTCTTAACTGCAAGCATCTGGGGAGATGGTGAGCTTTTGGGGTTGGGGGAGATTATCTTGGGGGCAAGAAGGATTTAAGAGAGTTTGGCAGCTGGTCACAGCACTGGCATTTATCAGAGGGGCCAGTAAGGTTTTGTAAGAGGGACAGGGAGGAGGAGGGGTTTTCTGGGTCAGCTGCATGGAAAAGGCATGCAGCCTTTTTTCCTCAACGTAGTGAGAGAGAAGCAGCCCTCTGCAGCCGCATACTTTGTTAGTCCTGATTTGCAAAGACATCTTCACATAACCATAAACACTACAGATGGGAATTTGCTTCTAGGTCAACTCAGTCCATCCACAGTACCACAGCACTTCCATGTACACCATTTTTAAGTGACTACAGATTTAAATTTGATGGAAGGCTTAATCCCAAGGTTCAGAAAAGAATACAACTATTGGTTAGCTGTTTAATCTGCTAACACGAAGACCTACGGTCAACCTTAACGTAACATCCCCGGAGACAAAGGATGAACGTGATCCTTATTAGCTGCACTAAACTGCAAACAGTATGTCCATTAAAAAAACCATCAAAATATACAGCAGTCCCATAGAATATTAACATTCTCCAGTAATAACTTATAATGCATTAATAACATAGAGGTACTTCTTAATTTATGGCTATAAAACTAAGCTCAGGAAGTTGCGCTTCATCACACAGTATTACAACCTCTGACTTGTCATAGCACCCAGGTGAGGTGTTCACAGCCCCATCTGGACTGCCTGCAGCTGCACGTAGCAGCAGGATCTCCACGCAACTCGATGGATACAAACAAACCAGCAACTGGTGTCTCAGCCAGTGCAGTGCGGGCTACACTGTGATTTCGTGAAAGGCACGTCAGGTTCTGCTGCAACTCGTATCAAATGACACTTTATCAGACATGGCGTAAGCCACTGCCATCCTGGTACTCACCCTAAAAGGCTGGTCCGGTATAAATGGAAAGTAAGGAATAGATGACTGCTCTTCTCCCCATTCTCCAGCTACACAAGAGTTTCTGACAAACTGTCTCTCTGTAAACACAGCTTTCAGTTCTATGGCTACATCCGCAGGAGGATCTTCTGACTCCCCACAAGTCAGACTGATGCCAAAGCTGCAACACAGAAGAGCTCTCATTCAGCCAGAAAAAAGCAAATAAACCCCAAATGCTACCAGTCTTACGTCTCAGCTTATTAAAGCCATATAGTGGCACAGGGTGGAAAACAGGTCAGCTCACTCAGAGAAAGCTCTGAAAGCTCAGCAGGGACAAGAAGATGGTTATGGCATATATATATGTGTGTGCGCGTGCATGGCGTCGCGCATATATGTGTACATATATGCAGATATATATGCTTGATACGCTCCTTCACTCCCAAGCGAAAACGGAATCCCTTGAAGAAATGCCCCCTCTATGGGTCAAAGGAGAAACCAGCATGCTATATTTAAAATGATAAAAATAATCCTTTCCAGAAAGGAGAGATCCGTGCGGATGTGTGTGTGTGTACGTGCGGGTGGCCGCCCGCCTTCGCCCCCTCCCCGAGCAGCCCTGCCCAGGTGTTACCTCTCGGGGTTGAGGTCCACTATGCCCATAACTAAGATCTTCTTTCCCGGCCTCATTCCTCCTTTGATGTGCCCGCAGAAGGGGACGATCTGGAAAGGACAGGGGGAAGGAAGGTGGCGAGGGTCAGCTCGGCATCAGCCCCGGCCGCCCTTGTGCAGCCGGAGCTGAGCGGGGGCGGGGGGGAGTACAGGGATTGACAAAATAAAACACACCACCACCCCCACCTCCCCGTAAAAAAAAATATAAATAAACAAAGGTGATTTACCAGGCGAGGGAAGTACACATCAGCTTGCACCGGAGATCCCAGGGAGTTGTTTAAATGCCCGTCCTCTATTTTCTGCAGGTGAAAGAGAGAGCGCTGAGGCAGGGCCGGGCGGAGACCCCAGCCC
>VZRL01001653.1:1132977-1332080 GCA_013397895.1 Origma solitaria | reverse complement strand
CAGCCCCCGGCTCCGCTGGGCTGGCGGGGCCCGGGCCGCTCACCTGGCGCCTGCAGGTGATGGGTGCCCGGGGAGGAGCCGCAGGAGCCCCGCGCCCATCGTGTCAGGGATCACCTTTATGGCTGAGCTGGGGCGCCCCGGCCGAGAGGAGGTGCCGAGCCGGGCGTCCTGGGTGACCCCCTCCTCCGGAGGTGGGGACACGGCTCGACGCCTCCGAAATGAACCTCCACCCCGGTCCCCTCCGTGCCCCGCTGCGGGCACCCCAGCGGGGTGGGTGGCCGAGCTGCCGCCCGAGGGCCAGGGGAGTGTCCCGGGCGAGCGCGGCCGCAGCTCCGCGGGGCTCAGTGCCTGCAGCCTCCGGTGATTGCATAAGGCAGCCCATGCCGGTGAGCTGCCATCGGCATGCAGTGGCCGTAGTTATGCAACGCGGCGGTGTCTGCGGCTGTCCCGCTCCGGCCGAGGCCGCCGGCCCTGCCCGTGCCTCGCCTGTAGGGAATATCTCGCCTGTAGCACGGCAGGAGTGGCTCGTCCCGCCAGACATGCTGTCATGGTGCTGTGCATGAGCTCGGGATCTTGGGCGGGGGGATCTGAGGAAGGCTTTCTTGTTGCTTCCTCACCGCTGGGATTTGATGGCATGAGCATCCCTTTAGAAACGTGACACAGCAACTGCGCTGGGCCTGGGCTCTGCGGGACCTCGCACATGTCCCTTGGCTTTCCATGCCTCTTGCTTGCACACTGGGCTGGGTTGGTGAATGTCCCTGTCCTTCCTCCTCGGAGGTGCTGTGAGGATTAATTACATTGAGTAAAGGGGAGTGGGAGAAGCAAAGTCACCGCAATATTTAGGGTTTCAATATGACGGTGTCTGTTGGGAAACACTTGCAATCTGTAGGTGATGCCGTTTGAGAAATCAAGAGGTACTGAGAGTAAGTACAGATTGTGCAAGTGTTGTTTAGATGCTTGGCTACTTTTTCAGTAGTGCCCACTAATTTGGGGATGTTTTCATCTCTGGATGCCCAGCTGGAGATGGCTCATAGAGGCTCGTGTTTGGAAGTCATGTACTGAAGTCATGGCTCCTTCAGGTGCACTAGCACAGCTGGGCACAAAGGCAGGGAGCATCCCTGTGGCTTAGGTCTTGGCATAGGAAAACCACTGGACTGTTTTCTTCGTGCCAAAACATTGGATATCAGTCATCACCACACAGAAAAGCATCTTGCTGGAGACTGAATGTGTAAATAGTGCAGTAACATGAACCCATCACACATGAGAAAGAGCTGGCTTTACAATGGTCAGGTAAGTGCATTCACAAGTTCACCACAAAGTGGAACAGGAATTAGCTTGATGGATTTCAGCTCCTTTGTGCTGCTCACCTTACCACAATGCTGATGCCAACTGCATTATGTTTTCTTTTTCTGTTGGCCTAAGAGACAACAGAAATTGTCCTAAGCTTTTTGGTTTTTAAATTTAGTTGTATGGTGTTACACATTGTCCAAAGAACTCTTTTCAGAACCCGTTGTCTTCTCTGCTGTACAGAGAGCAACTTTGTTGGATAAGATTAAATTCATTGGACAGAAAATCAGGCCAGCCAGTTGTTTGTGCCAAAGCATGACGTTTTATGAAGGAAGAGGCCATCATTATGTATTTGTTTTGTAGCTGGTTTTAAATGAACTTTCCCATTTCAAAATAATTAAATAACAGGACTTGTCCATTTGGCTAGCTGCTTTGCCTTGTGCTTGTCTTTTTGGCATGTTTTCCCAATACTAGCACAAATGCAGTATTTGTTTTGTTGGCCGTGAATTGACTGGAACAACCTGCACTAGGAAATTGTGATGGAAAAAGAACATTCGTGAGTTTTTAAAGCTCTGTGCCTTTCTGGTTTTGTGCCATGTTATCCTCCTACCCTATAACAGCCCAGGAAGACACTGAAAATACTGTGTACACCACAAACAAGGTGAGGCAGCCAGAGAGGAGCTCTGTGTGCTGCTGTCCTGCCTGTGTGGTGGTCACTCCTGTAGTTTCTCGGAGGAAGGTGTTCTCCAGCAGAAGATTACCTGCATTGCCCAGCAGTCCGTGGAGCACGGTTCCATTTCTGAGCAGCACCATGCCTCTCATCCATGGTGGGGCTTCCTTGGGACCCAACTTCCCAGCAGGTTCCCCTCTACAAAGAGCTGCAGGGGGAGTGCTGCGCCTAAGCTGCTATGCTTGTTCTTTGAAAAAGGAGAGGTCTGTGTCAAATCTGTTCCTTTGCCCGTGTAGTCCTTGTTAAATCAACTGCACAAAATAGTCCCTGTTCAGTATTTTTAACGGCTGTCTTTGCAGAGAAGCTCTTGAGTTAGCATGCTTGAGGGCCTGAGCTTGCAGACCTTGTGGTAGTGGCTGGAGCAACATGGTAAATATTTGTGCATCACTGAAATGGTGCTGAGGTACAAGTTACTGAACTTGACTGGCTGACTGAGCACAAAAAGCCTTGTGGATAGGCATTGTCTTCCATTCCTGGGTTTGTACAGCCTTTTGCTCAGTGAGAGCCTGGGACTCTTGAAATGCAGAGAATCATATGAAGATTAAAAAGAAGTGGCATAGCGTGAACACTGTTCGGGAACAGTTAATGACATGCCCAGCCCAGCTCAGCCACCAAAGCCATTGCTGAGAACTGGCAAACCCAGAAGTTCATCTTAATCCCAGCACCTTGTATCTTGCAGCCACTCCCTTTGATGATTTAAAAAGGTGTATCTAATTCTTAGCTGGCCTTCACCGGCAAGGAATGCAGCACAATTGCAAATTTGGTGTGGTATAATTACCCTGCCTTTCTTGCCCCATTACCACTGACATTACTCTCTTCGTGCCTGGGTTTATGGGCTGACTTGTAGAACCTCTCTGGTTTGTTTTGCTTTTTTAATGACAATGTTGAGAGGATGGGAGGTGTTTGCTGGTTTCACAGAAGCTTCCTTTGGTTTCTGGGTGGCAAGGCACCCAGGTGCTGATTTTTGTAAGACTCGGAAAAAGCTGAGTAATACAATAAAGGAGAATGTCTGGGAATAAGTTTGATTCAGCGGTTGGAGCCAAGTGTTTAATAGTTGAGAGGAATTGCTCCTTTTCAGAATTACAACTGAATGGCAGTGCTGATAAAGTGGCAGGGTTTTTTACCTTTGTAGCTTTGCCACCGCAAATCCTCAGGCAGTGGTCTTTTTTTTTCAGGCATAAATTTGGTCTGGGTAAATCTTCCCAAAGGCAGGACTTGGGAGAGGATGGTACTGACAATTACAGAGTTTGGAAGGGGCAGGGGGTTGGAGAGCAAAGCAGGAGGTGTTTGTACATGCCCTCTTGCCATGTGGCTTCAAAGTGTTCCGAGGACAGGTTCCTCTGGCAATGCACACCGAGGCTGAACCACGGGATGCTGTGTTCTGGTGGAGATGTTCCTGAGTTTCCCCTCCCACGCTCACCCCTGGGAAAGACAAGTGACAGATATCGGTACGGACAGCGTGGAGAGAGTGTTTAGCAGCCTGTGTGCTTTCACAGGCTTGTGCTGTCACATCCTCACGGATGGAGGAGGGCACCCAGGGCCAAGAGCAGCGCCCCTCCCTTGACATTTATTTCATGTGGCTTCAATACTTCACTGCTTCTTGTTGCCCCCTGAATTATTATGGTCAAGGGTTTTGCCCTTAGGGTTTAAGCTCTGGCTGTGCGTGAACCCAGTGGAGAAGTTGGTTTTCTGAGGCTCCCAGTAACAGATTGTGCAAACTGGTGTTTAAGGAGATGGTCCTGGTGGGTGAGTCGCTTGGTCGCACACAGAACTGCTGCACATCTGGCGCAGAGCATGTGTGACAGAAATATCTGTCTTGAAGGTTGTTTACTGAAGTTTGTCCCAGAGGCAAGGGCATGTACATAAATGCATGTCAGATCCAGTGGAAGCCACCTCCAGCTCACTGCTTGCCTCTCCTCTTAGCAGACAGGGCACCAAACTGTGCCCACAGCTCCATCTGGCCCTGGACCACCTGTGGGTGCTGGGTGGGAGGAAGGAGCTGGGTGGAGAACAAGAAGAGTAGGAAGGTCACCATGAGGACACAACATCCCTCATCTGTCTCTGGCCCACTGGCTTCTACATTGCCGATTTCAGGTGAGTTGTGGTTCCCACATCCAAGAGGCAGGCAGAAGAGCTTCCCAACTGTGCCCATGCCGCACAGAGGGCAGAGGGAGCCAGAGCTTGGGCAGCTCCTCTGCTCTGCCCCTGTGCCCTTCCCCATGAGTGCAAAGACCCATCCCTGCTCTCCTTCTGGGGGGCAGGAGGGCCTGAGGCCACTTCTGCTCTCTTTCTGCAGCTCCCAGGTGCTGAAGGAGCTGTGGGTGGACATGCTGCTGGGGTAAGCTGGAGGATGCTCCAGGCACAGCTGGATAGGAGAACACAGCTCCCCAGGTGGGGAGAGGTGTCCCTGTGGCTGTGGGCAGCTCTTGGGCAGAGCTGCCTGACAAGGGAGAAGAGGTGGCTTGGAGCTGCACAGGACATCACAAGGAGCCAAGAGAGCCTGGGTGACCCACCTGGAGTTGAGCTGCCTCCATGTCATTGAGTGCCTCTCTGCTCTGGGCTCAGTCCCTGAGCGCTGGTGTTCCAGCCAAGCAGTAGAGGCATCACTGCTTGCCTTCTCCTGCTCCTCTCTTTCACAGAGGAGTCCACTCAGTGCTGGGAGCCCAGAGAGGCTGGTGGAGACCAGCAGAGATGACAATGGGAGCCTTTCAGCTGCCTCTGGCTGTGCTGTGGTGCAGGGATGTACAGCCAGTGGAGTAATCTTGTGTGGGAGGGAGGGAAGAGAAGTCCCACAGTGCCAGTCAGGGAGATGGAGAGGGTTGGGGAGCCACCAGGAGCACTGATGTGTCCTTGCTGGCAGTACTGGGAGAAAAACTAATGTGGGACAGGGAGCCTGGGAGGACAGAGAGTTCTGGCTCTGCCATGCTCAGGCTGCTGGTGCCAAGTGACAGCTCAGCAGTGGCCCTTTCTGTGGAGGGGCTGCTCTCCCAAAGGGAACAAAATCCTGCCTTCTCCTACCTTTTTGGTTTTCTCAGAGCTCTGTGACTCTGTTGCTGCAGGTGCTGATTCCTGATTTTTCAGCTGAAGCGCTGTGACTCCCTGATGTCCACAGTAAAATGGTCTTTCCACTCTTCTGACTGTGTTGCCACAGGATACTATGGAGTGGGAACTATTGTTTGGGGATGCATCCTGAGAGAGGATTGAGTTTGGGCTCATTCCTTGTCCCAGCATCCTTCTTAGCAGGCAGCAGGTCTGAGTTGAGGTGCTTTAGGAGACAAACCAAAGCAGAGTATCCCACCCACGCGTGGAGCCTGTAAGGGACCTGTGGAGGTCATCTGGTCCCAGCAGGATTCCCTAGAGCAGACTGGCCAGGACCATGTCCTGGTGAGTTTAGGGGATCTCCTTAGAGCAGGGCCACTTCGTCAGAGTGAGGACAAGACATAGGCAGGGCATGGAGCCATGAAGGGCTGTTACGGATTAGAGAGCCTGAGTGTTCGAAACCCGATGAATGAAGTGGTGAATGAGTGAAATGACATGTTAGACTCCTATGTACAAAGGGGATTGAGCCTTTATTTGCCAGGGTTTTCTGTTTGCTTTCCTAATGAGCTCATAAAATAGAGTTGAATTTATGGCGTACCTTGTACTGTAAATATGAGGTATCTAAACATACTGTGGCACTGCTCAAGTCCCGAAGAGGCTTCTTGTAGCTTTTCATTGTCTGCAGGACAGGGTGGGGGCTGTTCACTATTTTGAGAAGCTCTACAGGGAATATTCTTCACCTGTAATTTAAAAAACCTGCCTTAATATTCCTGGTTTTAAAGTGCTTTCTGCAAATGAAATGTGGAACATGGGAATCTCATCTTTATGTTTTAATTGCTGGGCCCAGCAGTTCAAATTATATGCAGAACAAATTCTGCACTTAGTCATATGCGGGCAGTGCAGTTCCTGCATGGATTTCCTGGACACCACTGGTTTGTCCAAAGTGGTTTGCTGGTTTTGGTGCATTAGGAGCAGAGCCAGCATCTGACTGAGTCCCGAACATCTGCAGGTACAGTGTAAGACTCACAACTTCTCTTTATCTTCTGACAATGCCTCCAGAAAAGCCCATTCAGTCAGCACATCTGCCCGGGCTGAGCAGGAGGCCGATCCTGTGAGGAAAAGGAGAGATGGGAGCTGTGCTGAGTGGCTGATCCAGCCAGGTTTCCCTGCCTGTGCACATGGGTTTCAGGTGCTGTATCCCCACCCAGCACTTGTTGCAGTCTGAGCTTCTCTTCCCGTCTGGGTCATGTGAGGTACCCTGCATGAGCAGTGCTTTGCTCTTACAGGCATCCTGCTGTGCATTGCAGCAGTTCAGAGCTGAATAATTTATCTCAGAAGAATGCTTTGCACATGACTTAGAAAATGGAAGAGAAGACGAATATTGCAACAGCAAACTGCGGGGTGGACAAATACATTCTGCTTTACAGCTTGTAAGCATTGCATTTTGCTGCTTTTGTTTCAAAATTGCTTTCTCTCCCGTAATTATCTTCAGAAGAGAAAGCTGATCCAAAATGCTTCCTTTTTAAAAAAAATATATTTCAGGGTAGTTCATTGATTTCCACTTTTAATAATAAAGGTGAATAAACAAAAGAAAAAAAACCCCGCAGTGATGTATTACCTGGTATTTAAAACAGAGAATGCTCATATGTGCCGCTGCACACTTCATCTGTGGACATCAAAGTGTCTCATAGAGGTTGTAATCCTCATTTCAAAGATGAGGAAATAGAGGTGATGAGAGAGAAAGTGGCTTAGCAGGTCAGTGACAAAGCAGCACAAAAGTCCCCTGAGCCTATACTGCAGGCAGAGGTGAGGGAGCAGAGGAGAACAAACCTGTCCTCACCTAATCAGGACAACTGGGTCCCGAGTGTGGTGAAGGCACAATGACACTGCAGGGAGAGCACCAAATCTTGCCACAGGCCATAGAGCCAGCAAAGGCTGGTTTCTTCCAGTTTTGTGTCTAGTCCAGTAGTCAAGGGTTGTCTGCTGTTGGCCTTTGATGTCGCAATAATGGGGTACCATTTGCCTTTCTCTCACCAAGGGCACTGGTGGAGTCTGGCTCCTCAGCTCTGTTGTCTGTTTTCCCAAAACTTTTGGGTACTTGAGAATTTTTGAGCCTTCTTGGCATCTGTGATCACTGTGAGGCAGTGGAGTCACCAAGAACACATCCCTGCATGTACACGAAGGCATGTTTGTCTTGGCATTGAAGCTGGGGGTTGCCTTACCCTATGGAGCTATGCAGTCAACACTTTAATACTGTAGATCTGCGGTTTTGAACATTTTCCATTCTGTAACAGAGTTCTGAAAGTGGATAAAGGGTGGCACAGCAATGATGTTCACAACGTTGGTTCAGTAACCACTTATGGGAAAATGTTTCCCAAGGGGAGACACAAAATTGGACTTCCAGCTCTGTAGCTTCAACTTCTTTGAGCCCTGAGAGGCTCAAAACACAGTGAGACTCATTCATGTTATGCATTTGATGAATACCTTGAGTGAGAAGGCTTCTTCACACCTGCATCTGTGCCCCCTTGGGTCATGGTCCTCTCACATCTTGTTACCCAGAGAGGGAGAGGTTCAGTGGGAATTCTGATGGGAAGGTCTAAAGTAGCAGCTTGCAAGCTTCCTTGATTTGTAAACTCTGCAAATACTCTGGGGGGCTGTTCATCTTCCCTGATGGTAAGTTGAAACCTGCTGATAAGATGTTGGTTTTCTCGACTTTGGCAGACCCATTAAAAGTAGGCCATGGGTGCCACAGATCTGCTGGCCAAAAACTGAAGGCACTTGCTCTAAAGAACACCCCTGGTATTTTAGGAGTGGTTCTAATGCCTCAAAACAGAGCATCTTGCTCTCTGAGGACTAGAAGACAGCTGATGGATGAGTGGCATGAGTTTTGTGGCCATGTGGCCATAAGTTGGCTGAAGGTCTTGGAGTGTTTTTCATAAGGGGATTAGCCTCTGAAACATGAACATGATTTGGGAGATTGATCTCACTCTACTCATATGATAGGAAGCAGCAAAATCAAGGGGAGTTTTCAAACGAAAGTAAGTTTGCTAAACAGAATTTTTTCTGCCTCCAGATGCTGTGAGTGACACTTCCAATGGGTGCTGCAGTGGGTGGGATCCCTATGTGTCTGGTTGCTCCTGGCAGGATGGTTTATCTGGAGGGGAAGTCCCTCACCCATTAATTTCTAGTCCACTGGTTGGCTGCTGAATGTTTTACATCCCCAGGTGCTTCGGTAATCTTCTTCCCTTAATACCAAGATTTATTGCTGATGACCTTCAACTAGTGAGGCTTTACAGGCTGTGGCTCAAAAACAATTATTTGGACAACATACACAAATGGTGGTGAAAGAGGGGTACCTGAAGCTCCCTCGTCTTCACACCTTACCAGAAGAATATTCTTTTTACTGGGCTAGGTGGTCTTGGTCCTCCATCTCTTCTGTCTCATGAACCTAACATTTTTTGCTGTCTGCTCAGTGGTCTGATACCAAGCCAAGCCAAGAAATCTTTCCTTCCCTCCAGCCAGTGTGGGTGCTTTGACAGGATGTGCTTGGCTTTGTCTCAGACTGAAGGTGACATTTCCATGTCTGCCTTGCCTTTGGTGGGTGTCAGAGTCCCCTTGGTTGGTGCACCAAGTGTTGGCACGACAGCTTGAGAGGTAAAGCAAGGAACAATCCTCTTTTGTTCCCATGTACCGGTGGGATTCAAAATCCACTTTGAGGAGTCAGGGAATGCATTTTTTTAGTGTCTTGTATTGGTCATTTTAGGTGTTAATTGCAATTACGCAGCAATTATGGTACCTCATATTGGAAGTGTAGGTGAGCACCTGGGGTTTGGGTATTTCCCTGCTGGATCCAGGCACACACAAGGGAGGTGTAGGAGTTTCTGTCACCACACCTAAACCCTTTGTCAGTCTTGGGCCAGAGCGCCCGAGGTGATTAATTGTTAATGATGGAGGAGCTGCACTGTTTGTCCACTGAATAAATAAAGCATATTTTCCAGCTGTTTCCTCCTCCAAGTCTCTCCCAGCTCCTTCCAACTTACTCACAACACTCCCTTTTCCTAATATTCCCATCTTTTCTGTGACTTTCTTCTGCTGTTACAGCTCTGGTGGGCAGTTCCCAGGGTGACAGAGGGCTTTCCAAGGGTAACCTGAATGTCCCAAATGTCCCTGTACAACTCCCTTCCCAAAATCATCTGTGTCAAAAGTGATGGTTTTGCCTTTTTGCAATGATCGCATTTAATTATTAGTTAAATATCGAGGTCAGCAGCCACTCCTATCCCTAAAGAAGCTCTATGCCTCTAAAACAAGCAGAGCTGGAGGGCAAGGGCATTTAATGATCGAGCTATGTGCAGAAAAATTGACCTTTCTGTTTGTCCTTCAAGGCCAAGGTTGCCGTATTTTCCCAGAATTCGTGACCTATATAGCAAATTAGTGTCCTATTAGTGTGGCTGGTCCTAAGGTGCCCATGTTTCCTACCACCTGTTTCAGGAGCTGCCATGATTTCAGCACCCTTATGGAAAACAATTCAGTCAGTCTGTCAGGTCCTTCCAAAAGCAGGAATGCAGCATGATGGGACGCACCAAAACCCATTCTGAAAGTAGTACACCAGTTAAATGGCCAGACCCTGAGGACACTCCGAATCAATATGTAATAACAGTGGTGCTGTATGAAGCTTCCATTCCATCAGAGCAGCTCTATCACATTGATTTGTGACAGAGAATAACTGGGAAGCTTCCCTCTCTGTAAATCCTCTACCTAACCTGGCAGACTTTTACAGCATGAAAGTGTCAGTGTGGTATTAGTTCTAGTTTCTTCCATGTGTTCTGACAGGGATGTGTATCTAGTCCTCTTTGCTGAAAGTACACCTCCTTTAGAATTTTTTTTTTCTGGAAGAGCTTTACTTGGGAAAAAAGTTAATTTTAGTGACAGTTTTATGATGTTCAAATATTAGAGTCTCTTCACAGCAAAAGCACATGTGTTTTTTCTAGCATAAAAATGCATGTGTGTGCAGGGTTCTGGGTGGGAATCAGTAGAAATTATGTTAGCAAGAACATGGATTTTGTTTATATGTTGGGAAAGCCAGTGCTGTAATTGAATATAACTCTGAACAAAAATAAGCTGGGTACTATTTTTCACTCACAGGCCACCCAATTGAAAATGTTCTCACCATCACCATATCAACAAGGGCAACTGTGAGGAGTCGACTGAGTTGGAGTCAGACTCCTCTCACCACCTCCAGCTCTCCAACTTCAGCACCATCAACTCAACACTGAAAACTCTATGTATGAAGGAATTTAGGATGGAATGAACCATCATGTTTTGCGTGGAAATGTGAGGTCTACAATTATCTATTTCTATCCACAGGGTTTTAAAGGAGCCCAGAACTGCCACTTACAGTGTAAATATCCAGTGTCAGCTAGATAAATCCTGTGTTTGACCCCCGAGATACTCACTTGGTCTCCAGACTCCCAGCCTTACCTCCCACTCACCTGGGCACAGTGCCCACTGTATATACACAGGACCAGTCCCTGCTCAGCCTGTCTTAATTAATAACAGCTTTATTATCTGATAGGTACCAACAGAATATGACCTGCGACACAGAAGGCTCCTGCCCCGAGGATGCTTCCCTGTAGACAGATGGCAAGCAGAAAATATGCCAGAAATGCTCTACCTCGGAAGGTTCCCTTTCAGACATTGGGGGATGGTGTGGGTGCCAGTTACAGAAGAGGTCTTCAAGCCTAAGGCAGCATGGAAATCCTGCAAGGGAAAAACATTAAACCAAACAAGGGGAAAAGACCCAACCAATTAGTATTTGCCAGTGAGGGTTTTATTTCAAGCCGTCACTCTCCCTCTTCGCTCAGCACTGCACATATCCACCACGCAGGAGAGCAGCTCTGCCCAGGGAGCTGTAGCATCCACACAGGCAGGAGAAGGGGTGGGAGACAGCACGTACTCAGCTTAATTTTACAGTCTTGAGACAGATTTCAGCAGCTGACGTCATGAGCGGTAGGTGAGGTTGGTGGGGACATGGGCAGCAGAGGCAGTAATTAAACCCCTGGCATTCCGGCTGGAGGCACAGTCATGTCCTGCTTCAGCTGAAGCAGAGTTGGTCTGACACAGCAGAAGCCTTTACATAACCAGGCCAGATTTTCATTTTTGGAGCAACAGTTTCAGAAGAACTACAGAAACTACAGGCAGGGTTTGTCACTATTTATGAGCAGGGGGGTGAGCGCACTTCTGTTGCCTCCTGTCTCGCACCTCGTGGGGTGACAAGTATGTCAGGGAGCGAGGGCTGATCTTCCTGCTAGCTACACCAGCCTTCCATTTGCATTCCCATTTCCTCTGTGTTTTCTGTTGGGATAGCAGAGGTTTGCACTGGCATGTGAGATATTTTCTTATTGCTCCCCTACAACCGCAGTTGCATTTCAGAAGCGTTTTGGCACGTTGCCCTGTTGGCAGCCCACGATCGCAGTGGCAGCTTCTCAGGCTGAAATGTTTTTGTTGCAATGCATTAGCCCATCTCTATTATTGCACAAGTTTTTCCTTTCCCCCTCGTCTCTTCTGGCTGTATCAGGAGGTGTGAACCTTTTCCAGGTAATATTTAGTATTTTTCAACATTTGGAGTGAACCAGAATAAGCACTTGCTAGGGAAAATCTTAATTGGAAAGACTTAGTGTGTTTCTTGGCTTGTTATGCTGGATGACACCATCTCTTGCAGACACAGTATTACAACAGCAGTAGTGCAGCAATACACTTCTGGTGCATGTAAACATGATTGTTTGAAGGGGCAGGAGTCACACTGACATGCCTTCCAAGCCCTGATGTGGTCACTGCCTGTCCCATGAGTGTGCTTTCCTTCTAGACACCCTCCCCCAGTGGTTTCCTGAAAAAGAGAGGCTTAAAACTGATAGGCATTTTCTAACAACACTTAAAACTGTGGGATAATTAAAAGTCAAATGCTTTAATTCATCGGTTCCCTTTTCAAGTAAAACTATTCAGCCAGAGTAAGAACAATAGATGACTCCCCATGAGTTCATCAGCTGTAAATCCAGGGTGTAAGGCAAAACAAACACATCATAAAACTTCTGCCCTGTTTTTTTCCCACCTGTTCTTTAGACTATCCATCTCTTTTGGAAAGTGTACTAGCTCAAGACTTTAAAATCATGGGCTATACATGAGCAGCAAGTATGATATGGACACGGAGGTCTTGATTGGAAGCAGGAGTGGGAAAGGCTAAATGCTGGCATCCTGGGTGAGGATTGGAGGGATCTAGACAGCAGTAGGTTGCGGGGGCATGCGTGGTTTGGGGATCACTGCCCAAGTTCAAAGCGTTTGTGCAGACACTTGTCTGTAATTACGTTTTTAAACCCAGACTCGAAGGTCTTAAGTACCTGCACAAAACTAAAACTCTAAATCTGTCACCTAAATATGTGCCTGTGTGCTTTGCTGAGCCCAAGGCTGCACTGTGAGTTGGGCTGTGGCAAGTGTATTGCTGGGATACAGGCTCCCCCTGACTGGGACCAGCAGGGCAGAGCTGGAGCCTTTTGTAGGAACTCAGCTACCACTGTCAGAGTCTGTAAAAGCCACAGTCTCCAATTAACATCTTTAATCTTATTATCTCAAGCCTTTTATCTTCATAGTTTCTTGTCTGTTTGTTTGTTTTCTTTAAATTTGTTTACATATACCGGACTGAAAGTTTTTCTGGAAATGCTGGTATGGCTTTTAACTGCAAGAGTGATTCACTGAGAATAATTAATTCAAAGATTTTGGCATCTCTTTTCCTTGTATAAAAGGTGGTGGATATTCTGTGATTTTCTTGAAAGATTTTTCCCCCTGAATGTGCATGTTTACACTCACACCCACACAGACTCGCACACATTTGCAAATGCAGACACTTCCCTCTTCTTTTGGAGCTTTTAAGTTCTGGAGCAGCACATCTGACCTGTACAATTAACCCTTTCTGCTATGTATCTCCTTTATTAATGTCTAAAAGCCAGACAGGGCTTTTGAGGTTGGTGGGCCTCATCCTGTAGGTTTTTGTCCACACCTTAAGCCTCCTGAGCTTCCTGCACCGAGCAGGCACATGCAGACAGCAAGAAAGATTTGTGCCTCATGCTAACTCCTGCAGGACTTCAGGCTCCATCTGGGAGGCTGCTGGTTGGCTTGGGTCAAACCAGGAATTAAACAGCACAGATCTGTTCCCAGTGCCCAGAATTGTTCCCCAGCATTGTTTAATTAATTAACTATTGCTGTTGATATAAAGGTTATAGCTTGCTCTCATTTTACTGTGTGTTAGCAGAAAAAGGAGTGAGTTCTACCTCAGACTTTGTAAACCCTCAGGAGTATTCTTAGGCAATAAATTAAGCTTGGACCTTGCAAGTCTGGAAAGCAGGCTCGTACAGAGCATAAGGTGTAGGGTTTCCCTATTGGCACCATAAATGAAGTTTCTCATGAAACTTGGAGTGGCTCCTCACTGTAAGCATCAGCAGTACTAGAACTATTTGCTTATTAGAGCTCACAATTTCATTTGAAATTTAGGCACCGAAAGAAAAAAAACCAATGTGCTAAACACCTTTGAAGAGTAAAACCTTTTTATTTCCCTTGTTCTGAAAAAAGGTCACTTATGGAATGCCACAATTCCCGTAGCCTAGTACTTTCCACTGTTATTTCGGAAGTTAAAAGCTGCGATGGTACTTTTTAATCAACATCACAGCATGACAAAAGTCCTAGTTGCTTTGCAGTGATGGTCACATCATTGCAATACTGACAGCTCTCTTGGGACCAGTGCAAGGTAACAAGCAGGCTGGAGGTGAGCTGGGTTCTACCAAATAAACTCAAGGAGCCCACAGCAGAATATGAAGGCACTCTATAATTATGCTCCTGTTTTTTCTGCCTTGTCTGCTAAGCAGAGTCACTGGAACAGGAGAACTTTTAAAAATTCAGGGAGGACCAAGGTTATTATAACTAACTATAACAACTCCTGGCTCTTTGAGGGCACTTATTCAAATGTCTCCAAGCCCTTGCTCTTCACAAAGAGAGATAAATGTAATTATCACAGTTCTAAAGTGGGGAAAGATGATGCTTAATTAACTACTCGTGGAGATACAGCAAATGAGTAGCAGAGATGGGAAGAGAAACCAGTTTTCCTGACTTCCTCTGGCACCTGAATCCAGGTGCCATCTCTATCAGGTAGACACCACAGTGGGATAAGCAAGGCAAAAGTACCAATGGGGCAAAACTGAGACCACATACAGTCCCATGTCCAGCTGAAGTGTCTCTGGGACACACCTACTGCCTGTGGTGTGGCATTCAATGAGCGCAGCCTGGCGTGAGGACCTGCGTGTTGTGTGTGTGAGAGACCAGTTTGTCACAGATTTGTCCTCCTAATAATCCTAAAGTTTACCTGTGGGAAAGAGTTACCTGCTGATGCATCACCCACCTGTCTGCCCTCTGCTGCTCCACCACTCCAGCTGTGCTAACCTGCGACTCCTGGCTTTATCCAAGTCAGGAATGTCAGTGGTTTAGGATGAAGCCACAGTGATGCACACCCTACACCATCCACTGAGGGCTCTTGCTTTCCAACCTCTGTCGCTTTTGTTCCAATGGCAGGAATGTTTGTGCAGGCTCAGACAGGACCTGTGGCCACTGAGCCATGGCCTGGGAGACTCCTTGTTCCAAAAAAACTGAGCCACACGCCTGGAAGAAAAGGCTGTGCTAGGAGGTGCAGAGATGAGATAAGCCAGGCACTGATTCCTCAAAGGCAGCACTTAGCCGTTGTTCTCCCAAAAGGCAGATGACGGAGAAGGATAGCTTTAAAGGGTTCTGTTCTGAATAAACAATGCCAAAGCGGAGGAAGGGATCTCTTTCACCCCTCTTGCTGATTTTGGGGCAGGAATATTCAAACTTACACAGCCTGGGTGCTGTGTCTTCCTTAGACACCACCAGCTGTTGTAACAGCTCTGGAAGTCAAGGTGCTCCTGGCATCTCCACAGGCTCTCCAGAGCTTTATCCACCTGTTTGGCTTAGGTATTTTTTTCCCTCTGGTTGTGATAGAAGTTGTCTCAGCAAATGAGGAGAATTCATTGCTACACAACTGAGATGACTTTCCTGTTTGGGTCAAAATGTAACCTTGAGCTTTCGGACTCCTCTCCCTGTGGCTCCCTTAGCACACCGGTGTGTGTCTGCAGCCATTTATCCGACTCCAGGAGGCAAATTGAGTTAAAATGCCCAGAACAAGATTTTTCTGGCTTTTACTCATGACTTATTGCATTGCAGCAGTGAGGCTTTCAAGACAAGAAGGTATTTGTACTCCAGGCTGAAATCACAGGCTTTAACACAGCCAGCAGGTGTCTTGCTGCTCACAGCCTGGGCAATTCCTGCTTTTGCTGAGAGTGGAATTAGTGCAACTGTGGCAAGGGGTGACTTTGATGGCAGAGGGAAACCTGTAAATAGGAATCATAGTTTTTGCTTTCAGCCACAACCAGAAGACCTATTTAGCATTTGCTCAGCTTCCTACAGGACAATGTAGCTGTTATTTTTATCCCACTGAAGCTCAATGGCGAGCAAGGGAACCTTTGAAAACTTGCTGTCATAACTAGCTTGAGCCAAAGTGGTCATTGACCATTGGCTGCCACGTACAAATACATGAATGTACATTTATATATCTTCCATTGAAGATTCTCCAGTGTGGCTTTATACTCAGGGCTTTCAGGGCAGATGGCACTTGGAGATGCTCACATAAGTACTTAGAATTTGCCTCAAGTGCTTGAAGAGAGAGGCAGAAACAGACTCAGTGTTCTGGTGGCAGCCTGATCCATCACCCAGCGACTCCCTTCCAGTGAGAAGGTTCAAAATAGATGCCATCAAAGTGAGTATTTGTGAGAAACAACCTGAGGACTGGAGGGAGGGAGAAGGGGGGGAGGAGGAGGGAGGGAGGAAGGCAGCAGCCACCACCTGAAGGTGCCATGGGTGGAGATGCTGCTGCAGCTCCCCTGCATCCCTTCCCCTGTGCAGATACCAGCAGCTCTAAGAGGAGCCCTGGGTGTAGCTCAGGTTTTGCTGCCATCACTGATTCCAGAAGCTATTCTGGAATGCCACCTGCTGGCATTTTTCCTGTTAACTACCCTAAAGATGAGCTGTTGTGTGGTCACATCCCAAGCCTGGAAGCAAAGAGACAAACCTGACCTTTTCAGACCTTTTCAGTGAATGCCCTCCTTGGTTTATTTTGAGAGAGGTTGCCCTGAGGCCTTGTGAAAAGTCCGACTATGTAAGGGAGGGACTTTCCATGTGGACCCAGGAAAGGGGATGCAGATGCCAAATGAAGCGATGAGAATGGACATGGGGGAAAGAAACAAGGAAAAAAGTAAAAAAAGCAAGGAAAAAAGTCTGCAAGCAGTAGTGAGGAATAAACTGGAGGTCTTCCCTACCACAACTCTGGCTGTGGGCATTTTGTCCCCATCAAGCACCAGTTCAGGTGGCCCTTAAAAAAGGAGCATTTAAGTCCATGACTTTTCTTTTTCCATCAAAGCTTATCCAGCACTGGTTTAAAAAAATAAAACATACCACATCTTTTTAGGTTTTGGCTGCAGCTTTTTTAATTGGAAAGGAAGAGGAGGCACAGCTTCTGCCTGCTCTGCCTTTTGGCACCAACACCAAAATCCGCAGCGCTGATGTTTATAATCCCTGACAGTCCCGACAGCCAGACCAAAGCAAAGAACAAAGGCCCACAGTGGTCAGTCGCCCTCATTCACACAGCAGGCAGAGCTCTGCATGCTTCTGCTGCTGCATGCAATGAGAACAAACCTCCCAGCTGCCATTCTCCTCACGGAGACACAATCCTGCTGGTCCTCCAGCTCTCTGGCTGTGACCTGCTGCAGGTCTGAGGTCCCGGTGAAAAAACCCCAATAAACTCCCAAAGCACCCACAGGGTCCCAGCTGCTCTGAGCAGCCCCAGCAGGGACCTCCACCCAACCCTCTCTCTGAGCCCAGCTCTGGGCTGCCTCGCAGCTGGGTTCGTCTGTGGTTTTGCTGTCCAGATGAGCTCTTGAGGGGGTGTGTGGTAGCTTGTCTCCAGCCCCCTTCAGTGATTGCACCCCAGGTGACCCCCGGGCTGGGGCCACCCCTTTGCTGTGCCTGGGGCTCTTGGTGGAAGCTGCTGCCAGCACCCAGCTCTGCTCAGGGACTGTGCTGTGGGTGAGAGCACAGCTTGTGCTGGGGCTCCTTGTCCCGCCTTGTGGGGCAGTGCTGCTCCCTGGTACAGATAAATGCTGCTGATACTCTCCCATTTCTTGTTCCTCGGGTTACTATCTCCTCCGGAGTTTTTTCAACAGAAAGTCCTTGCATTACATGCTTATTTTTTTGTAAGTATCTATAGTCCTCTTCTGTTCTCAGGATGGTCTCACAAATTTTCTTTTGGTAAGTGCTATGAATGAAATGGTTTCTCTGCAAACTGTGTTGACTGATGGTGAAATCTTGCTGCCATAAATGAGTAGTTTTGAGCAACAACCTCTAGCCTTACCCAAGACACAAATATCCTAGACAGTCTAGCTGGGAGGCCTTGGCTTAGCACTCATCCTTCTGGAATGGCCTGAGCTCTTTTCCAAGCTTTTATTTTAAGGGACCAGTGAACTTCTGGGCATGAGTCTGACTCTCACTGGTGGTTGGGAGGAGAGAAATGTAACTGAACAGGACTGCCCTGGTGCTGTGCATGCAATGGTCTGAGCAAACATCTATACCTGCAGAGATCCTGCTGGCATCTCTGGATAGCCTCCTGCTCACGGTCAGGTAGGACAGGCTACTGGGACTTTGAGGGGTTTTGTTTGGTTTTACGTATTTATTTTCTGTTGGATGTAGATGTTGATGTATAAAAGATTTTTCTGGCACATGGAGCAGCCTTTGGAAGTGTGATGTACATATGGTGTGAGCACAGCGTAGTGGTGTTTAATATTTGGAGTTTCATGAAGTGATCATGCCTCTTCCCCCAGTAAAACTGAAATTCTCTTCTTTCAGACACTTCCACTTTCTGTTGTATGGCATGTTGCAAAAGACAGCTTTCACTCCTGTGTCATATCACCCAGGGCTCTCCTTTCAGGTGAAGCCTGCCAAGTGGCAGATGTGCTCCTGCAGAACACTCACATGCCTGGAGAGCACATCTCTGCCTCAGCAGCTTTCTCTGATTGGGAAAGTGCACTTCTCGTGGGGAGTAAAATAAGAGGAGGTTTATAGCCTACACTGATATAATGTGATCCAGCAATGAGAGTCCTTTCATCATAATGAGTGATGGATCTAGTTGTTATTACTCTGTTTTACTACTGTAACAGGTAGGTTTGATCTACAAAGGATGAATGTGTTAGCAAGGATGACACTGCAGCTGTTGTGGTCAAACCTACTTAAGAAAAACTGCTCTGCATGTGAGGTGTGACTGTTCTATGTTGGTGGAAAAAAGCCAAAAACCACCCCCCCAAAACTTTCCTGTTTGAGTTTGCTCTTTTCAGTGTGTATTTCCTAATTTTTGAAAGTGAAATTGCTATCTTCTGCTTCTCACTTCGTTGGTGAGTTTTCTGTGGACGTATCTGTGGTCAGACCAAGGTTTTTAGCCATTAGTGCTGATCCTCCTTGATCCCCAGTTGCTTAGAAGTGAGTTGTGTTGGGGAGGATAAAATAGGAAAGCCTTATAAATATTATTACCTGGCAAAAGATTGAGAATATGGAAACTGTAAGCAAGATTGAAATGAAGACAAGCTTTGAGATACAAAACCCCAGTTACTGAACAACTGGAAAACACTGGTATGGCCACTGAAGGTAATCCACCCCTTTTGATTAAACAATCCCCCTTTTGATTAAACAATCCCCTCTGCTTGCAGACAGGTCCAAGGGTCAGAGCAGACCCTACCAACTTGGCAGAGGGTCCAAAAAGCAGTTTTAAGGGTTTAAAATATAACACCGTATGGTAATGCAATGACTCTCATAGGCTGTATGGAAATGTAGGATTTGTAGCTTGTTCTAGATTGGTTAGTGAAAATTAGAATATTCAGCACAGAAGATGATTTATTGTATTGTAAACAGCAACCACGGCATTCTGTACTTTTCTTCTCTCTCTCTCTCTCACCTCTCTGCCCTGCTCTGAGCTGTGTCTGGCAGCCCCTAGCAGGTCTCCTACACCCACGCCCTTTCACAATAAACCTCATGCTCTAAGACCAAACTTCAGAGATCTCTCGTCTCCATCCCAACTGTCTGAAACAAACCGACCAAATCCCACAGACGGCAATCCTACAAGTTGTTCTGAGTGGGTCTGTGTTTGCTGGTGTTTTAGCACAGGAGCTTTGCAGGGCTGTGTGGCAGACGGGCAGATTATGTAGCCTATAAATAACCTCTTCTGCAGTAGTAACCACTCAGCATCTTAGAAAAAAAATACGCTTGGTGAGAACGATTCTGTGTTTATCTGTAGGACCTGACTCTGTCACTTCTGCAGACTTTGAAGCAAAATGAGTCACGATATGCCTCAACTTGTGTCTGAGCTTCCAACGCTGATGAGAGAGGGGTGGGGAGTGGCTGGGCAGCCCTCTGTGTCTTGCATGGCCCACATCATGTGCCAGTAAGGTGCCTCAGTCTGTTGGACTGCCAGAGCCTTGTGCTGATGGCACTTCCACGCGTTAGGAAGCTGTAAGGCAGGAGAAAGGGATGCTGTTCTGTTATCCAGAGAGCTGGTAGCTCAACTGGATTCCTAGGCACGACAGCAAGCTCGCAGTGATGGCACTGCTGAGTGGATTCTTTGTGGATTCTGATTGTAGACAAGCCTCGACAGGATAACCAGATCAAAACTGCTAGCACCATAAGTTTCACTTAAAAATTAATTAGTAGGAAGAAGGAAAAGAAGGAAGGGCGGACACTGCTTTGATGATTGAATTGCAAAAAGTAGCACCGTGATAACCCTGAAGGGTGTTTGGACTAGGACAACATAAGGTTTTGGTGTTCAGTGGAAAATACAGTAAGAGGATGATGTTGCAGAGTTTGATGCACCTCTCCAAAGTGCACAGGGTTTGGGCTCTCACTGGCTTTCTCTGACACTTGTGGGAGCTCAGTCCTCATCAGTCTGCTGCTATAATAGTTTTCAAACGAGATCACGGTTGATCATGTTTCTGACCTTTCTGGACGCTTCTGATGTTCTGAGGCTTAGATTGGACATTAGGAAACATTTCTCCACTGAAAGTGTTGTCCAGCCCTGGCATAGCCTGCCCAGAGAAGTGGTGGAGTCACCATCCCTGGGTGTATTTAAAAGATGTGTAGATGTGGCACTTGGATACATGGCTTAGTGCTGGGTTGACATTTGGACTTGATGATCTCAGAGGTCTTTTCCAACCTAAACAGTTCTCTGATTCTACATTGCCCAAGGAAAGTATTCCAGTCCCTCCAAAGAACAAGCCAAAGGACAAGATACAGCATCTCAGGTCCAAAACACAGGTTACTCCAAATTACCAGATGCACTGGGAGTGGTCCTCATCTGCATCTGCAGGAGCAGGCAGGCCCCCAGTGGTGGGTGGCAGGGTCTGGGAGCATTCGTGTGTTGAAAAAGGCTTCTGTGAGAAGCTGCATTTCACCTTCTTGAGATGTAAAGCCCTTGTGCTCAGCTGCCTTTCCATGGACACATGGTCTCCAGCTTGAAGGAATAAAAACACCTACTGCATGGCTTCGGGGAGGCTGAAAAATGCTCTGTGAGGATCTGGATATATGGGTGTGCATGCACATATCTTCAGTAACACATGCATTTACTGTAGGCAAAAATTACAACATTGTTTGCAGTTATGGCTTCTTTATGCTCCCTGCTAGAGATCCCTTTTTTCACTTCTGACTTCACCAAAATTCCCCCCTTGGCTGCAGTTTTCCCTTGTTGCTGTAATTTTCCATTGTTTCTTTCTTGCCACAGGCTTAGTTTGTTTCTGAGAAGTTACAGTACAAGATGGTTTTGACTAAGTTAGGGAGGAAACTGATGTTTCGTCTTAAATTTCTGACTGAAATAACTTTCTGATTATTAGAGCACTTCCATGTTCTGAAAGGCAGCTTGGAAATTTGTCTGGAAGATGAACATGGAGCAAAGGATGTGCTTTTTTGCCTTCAAGAAGCAGCCAAATGATTCTGTCAGATTATCAGTCTGAATATCCTTTTTCACACCCTTGTGGAAGAGGAGAGGGTAGACATTGGCAGAAACCATCCTTTGGAAGTGGTATTTCCCCTAAGGGGGAGGGGATGGGAGCAATTGTGTGGAATAGTGAGAATGAGACAGGTGAGCAGACGGACAAGCAAGGGTGAGGGATGTGGGAAGGAGGGAAAATGAAGCTTGTGTGGTAACATACACACAACAGAATCGCTTAGAGGGACTGCTGCCTAAAATTTGCCACAATACACAGAAGTTTTCAACCTCTGCTTTTCTGTGTGGCCATCCAAAAGCTGTGTAATTTGTTGCCGAGGTTGTTTCCTGCTCTGGTTCACAGGGAATTAACAGCTTCCAACCTGTGCTAGGATCCCACGTGGTTTAAGACCTGCCTGATGTGGATGTTAGTAGAAATACCAATTCTGATGTGAATGGAAATTCCTGGCTGAAGACAAGGGGTTAAAGGGGTGGCATGAATTAATTGCTGCAGAACCACCCCATGTGTTTCATGCAAATTTATAACCAGAGGACAAAAACCAAATTGGGGCCTTAGGGATAAGGTGACAAGATGATGACCCACAGGACAGAGACTGTGAAATGGCCAGATGAGGGTCACAAAAGACTCGGTTTTGCCTGAAACTCTTGAAGGATGAGACACAAGATCATCATATCCACTGCTGAAGGGTATTCAAGATGCAACCAAAAATAAAGAAGAGCCCATCCCAGAGAGGCAGTGCAGTGGTGGTGATGTTATCCCATGTCCTTCCTGCTGCACGTGGCTAATCCTGACCAGACCAATGCATACAGTCCTGTGCACGCGAGTATGTTAATAGGAGAGTGGAGTGGGTAGGACCAACTCACTGGAATCTCCTTAATAAAAAATCACTTTGCCTACCTGTAAGGTCTTGCAACGAGTTTTGTTCCACTAATTTCCCACAATAATGAGACTAAATGTTCTAGTTCCGCCAATAATTCACGTAGGAGATGATATATATCCGTTTTATATAAACCTCAGTTGCCTTTAAAAAATACCTATATAATTAGATTGCAAAGTTGCTTTGTTAAAGGAGTATTCCTACTAAAGTGAGGCACTCCTCTGTGAATGGAAGTCTGTTTAATCTCCATGTTGCCCTCTTGTAGGAAAGCTGCTGCTATCCAAATGTTTCTCATTTTCTAAATGCTCAGCATGAGACATGCACTGAATGCTGCCAATTATAGGTGGCACTACTGCATTGAAGCATATAAAGTGCCACAAAAAAAGCACCATAAAGAAAATCAGGCCACCCAAGTTACCTCTCAAGCAGGCTTTCTGCATGAGAGGCTCTTCCTGACCTGGATGCTGCAGCTATAAATGAAGGCAGCTCTCTGCTCCCACAAAAGTCAGAGAAACTTGTGCTCTGACCACAGCCCAGGTGCCTTTCCTTCCCTCCTATCCATCTCTGCTCCTGGCCATGCTGGGTGGCCATGTGGGCTCTGCAAAATTGCCACTTGAACCAGCGAGGGCTTAGAGGCAATTCTGCTCCTGTCAGTGCAAGGGGCTGGCTGTTGCTCTTTCTCGTGGAATTGTGGGGAGAAAAACAATTAAAAGCTTGTGAAGCATTCCAAGGTGATAGTGATAAGGGCAGAGAAAAGCTGTCCAGGAGAGTAACATGTTTGTATTCTTAAAATCAATAAGGATAGAGAAGTGACACTGTGCAAGCAGTGCTGAATGAATGCTGTTGGTTTTATCATTCCCTCAGTGGTGCAGGAGGACATGGGAGAGTTCTGTGAGGAGCAGTAATGCCATGGCATTGAATAAAAGAAACTTTATGCAATTAAGAAGTTTATAAATTGAAGCTATCCAGGCACATGAATGTGCCTTTGTTCATTGCTGCTCAACTCTGCTATTTTCCACACCTTTTCGCAGCCATCCCCTTTGAAGGGGTGGTTGTGCAGGTGAGTTTCTGGTTCCTTGTGCCTTCCTGCTGCTGTGCTCCTGATCTGATGCTGTGGATGCTGCCTGCCAGACGCTGCACACTGCTGCAGGCAGACTCCTGGGCTGCCCTTGAAGAAGGCAAACTTACCCGTCCTTAACCAGTAAGTGGGAACATCTGGGGATAATATTTTTTGTTTCTTCTTAGGAGTTTAGTTTAGAGACAGAAGTGCATTGTCTTTTTCCCTCTTTCACTCACAAGAGTTGGCAGGGGTTAGTTTGAATTACTTAAATGTTTACAATAATGTCCTTAATCTAGAGTTCATGGAAAGATTTGGAGATCAGTCAATGATTTTTAGCATGGTATCTTAAAGTCTGGTTGAAAATATGAAGGTGGTGAGTTCCTTAATCTTCTTGTCCCTCAAACCTAGGGATACTTCCCTGCTGCCAAAGGGTGGATCTGTTCTGTTCTCGAACAATAAAAAGCAGATGATTTTCCTCCTTAAAATACCCAAAGGGGATTGCTAACACAGATCCTCTTCACTGTGTGCCCATCCTAATGTGCACAGCCAAATCCCATCCCTTCTAGCAGCCAGGAAAGGCAAATCCCTGGCACTGAAAGCTCCCAGATTAACCCACTGCAGGATTAGGATGCTTGAGCTGTTGTTAGAAGATTAGTTCACTCAGTTGTCAACACTGGCTGAACTTGGCCTGAAAATGATTTCCAACGAGGTCACTGACTCTTGGGTGCAGGTTTGCTTTAACTCCAGGGAGAGCCTGGAGCTAAAGCAAGTGGCTACCAAGATTAAACTGGAGCACTGACTGTGCAGAATATCTTTAGGATTTAAACCCGTCATCAATGCTGATGGGGACAAAAGGCTCTGGCAGACTGATGGGAATTGCTGAGCTCCTGCCTTGCTGGGGAGGTGTTTCTGGGGCTTTGCTTTCTGGAGTTTCCTGCTGGTGACAGTGTGTGCCGTTAGGTGGGTGAGCTGCCCACAGATGAACTTGTCTCAGCTCCTGCACAGTGCAAAATGAGTTTATTTTGAGGACAGGGCCTCCACAGGGGCACCTCTAGGCAGAAAGCAATTGGCTTCTACTTTCTGTTCTGGGACTCAAACTGTCTGTGCTCATAATGTTTTATTTCAGCTACTAGCAAGAGGATTCATGTCGTGGGTTTTTTTAAAATACAGGATCTTCCTCTTGTCAGCAGGGCCTCAATACGAGCACAAAGTCTGCTCGTGCTAGCTCATCACCTTGTAAATGCTTACATTGCTTTCCAGAGCATGGGGCAGTGACAGTGGAGCTGTGGGCCCCGTGCCCCAGTCCCGCTCTGGAGTGTGAGCTGCTGTCTGAGGTGCACTGAAGCTGCTGGAGCACATCCTGGTGCTGCAGGGGAGCAATGGGCACAGTAGATCTCTCCTTCTTGAAAAGCTTCCTATTCATTTCCTTCCTCTGTTGAAACAAGTGAGAGTTCTGAAGAGTCTAAATATAGACTCTTTAAATATAGACTCTTTAAAGACTTTTGGAAATACAGGAGGAGCCTGTATTTTCCTCTGTTTATCAGTGGAAAACTGCCATGATGGTAAAATAACTGTTAGCTGGAAACTGTTTTTCTCTGTCATCAGCCAGTTGAATACAAACTTATATTGGATTCAAAGCAACTTGTCTTGAAAAGTACCAACCACTGTCTGTGTCATGGAAGTGGTTCCAGTGATTTCATTCAGTGGCGTATCTGGATTTCAAGACACATCCTGCTGTGAACATGGATTGTATCATGCTTCTTTTTGTGCCTGCAAACATTAGCAGCCATTTCTTGTCTAAAGTTAGTATAGCTGCATTTGACACGCCTCTGACAATATAATTTTATTTCCTCAGCAGGCCAGCAAAGATATTGAACTAAAACCCATCTCAAAGACATAAGCCTAAAAGTTCTTTCAGAGAAGATACACTATAGAAAGGTAGGGCCTTTCCATAAAAGTTTCCTTTGAGTTTGACTCTGATACCTTAAAGCTATAGCTGTCCTGAGCATTCCCACTTTTGGGAATGCTGTACAGCCTACTGAAGCAAGAGCCATTCACTTTTAATAACTTTATAAGTACATTGCTCTGTACTTTACAAATGTACTTGAGGGGATTTTTGTAGAGCTGCATGATAAAATAATTTTGAATATTTTACCCAAGGCCTGTGTTGTGATTTATTTGGGGGGAAAAAAACCTTCTGAAACCCAGAATGTGGGCTTTAAGTTTCTGCCTGGATTACAGAGTGTGGCCAGAGGACAAGGCCACCACTGTGGTGGCATTGCTTCCACTTGTCTCACTACAGCAAGAGATGCATTATGGAATAACCAGCAAGAACATGGGGCAGCAAGGTGTGTATGGGATGGGGTTGTGTGTGTGTTGTGGTTCTTCCACTTGTCCAATGTTTCCTGCACGCAGAACTTTCCCTACATTTTAGATCAGCATGCAGCAGGCTGACCAGCTGTGCCTAACAGGCATGTGTGTGATAAACTGGCCTATATTCAGTGAACAATTTCAGGCCCCCCTTTGTTGGATGAAAATGTAATGTCTGACATCATGCTGAGGTCATTTGGACTATCTGATGAGTAAAGACATATATATGCCTATACATATATATGGGCCATAAATAAGACATGGTCCAGCATGGAGAAAGGTGCATAGTAGATTTTAATCTACTAGAGGACAGGTCATATAGTGTTTGTAATGGTTCTGCTTGTATTTCATGCCTTCTGCAACAAGTGCTTATAAAATTGAAGGCAGTTTCTAGGACATGGGCAGAGTCACTGTGTACATATCTGGGGGATCCACAAAGTGAAAAAAGGAGAGAAAAAAAATGCCAATGCCACCATGCTGTGAGCTCAGGCCTTTGTCTTATTCAAGGAACATGCTATGCACAAGCAGCTCAGGCAGCTCTTGTTTTTCATCCATGCGTACAGCCCAACATATGGTCTGGCTAATAAGAAACCATCATGCTTAAACCACTAGTTTCCACATCAGAATACCTCCGAAGGGTGGACCTCAGGATGCCTTCAGAGGGTGGACCTCACACCTACACTGATAAATAGACAACAGCAGTGCTGGCTGGGTGCCCTCCACTTCCCACGGCTGGCAAATCCATGTTCATATGGCTTTCCACCCCTATCTCAGTGGCCAAGGAAGCTCCAGCTGGGTTGGTTCCCAGTCCCATGACATTGTTTCCAATGGATGTGGATAGGTGCTAGTTAATTCACTGCCTTTATATTTGACATGGGGCAGTTTCCAGCCAGACTGTCTGCTCGGTAAGCGCTGTGGCAGCACAAGGTAAATAACATTTTAATGCTGAAGAATATTTTTATTTGGCTATAAAATTTAAATTTGAGAGGAAGCAAGCAGAAATATAGCATGAAAGGAGTGGATGTGGTGAGAATGTGGTTCTGTAGCAGGCAGAGACGCAGGTGGAGACTGATCAGCTTGCTCGGCTTGCACTGCTTCTGTGGGATGGGCTTGCACTGGGGGGCAGGAGCCTTTTCTATACCAAAGAACAAAAATTTACTCATGAACCAATCTCCATCTGGGGCTATAGGAAGATCTGTAGCTGCTCACAGGATCCAGACTACGGATCTATGTCGTTAATGGTTAGACTGGATCTTAGAGGTCTTTTTCAACACAAATTTTTCTATGGTTCCCTGTGTTACATCCATGTGTTCATCCCTAGAAATGTTTAAGGCCAGGCTGGATGGGGCTTTGAGTAACCTGTTCTAGTTGAAGGTGTCCCTGCTGTGGTAAGGGGATTGTTGGAGCTGGGTGATCTCTCAGCTCCCTTCCAAACTCAACCATTTTTTATCTCCATCTTCCCCAGCCCCCAAAATCCATGCTGTTTCTCCAGCACCCTCTGCCAGCATCTCCCACTCAGGAGTGCTAAGATTTTGAGATGCAGTATTTTTCTCTGAGTGCTCCATTTCTCTTCTCCTGGCAGGGATGGGAAAGGACAAAGCAGGCAAGAGCCCAGAGTGTGCACTCATTAGCTTCTCTCTGCCGACAAGTTGGGAGCTTGCAATGTTATACGAAATGTCTGGCTGTTATAAAAGGCTTTGGTTAAGTAATCACATTTCTCTTGCGTAAGTGCTTGTTTTTGGGAGGCTTTAGCCAATTGGAGGTTGCAGCACCACACAGAAAGCATGTGTAACTGCTGTGATTTTTTTACTTTTCTTTTTACAATACGTGATTATCAATCTGCTGAGAGCTGTATGAAATCTCTTTAGATAAGGTTAGGCAGCGGAGGCTCCCCAGCGCTGCTCGTAGCTGAACCACAGCTGTAAAACGCTGCCAAAAAGCCTGTGTGGATCCCTGTGAGTAATATTTCTGATTCTTCTAATGGGTGTTTTTGACTGGAGGCCGGAGGCAGGAAACATTGCAGGCATTTGTTGCAAGCAGTAAGTTGGAGGGAGGCAGGAGGTGAGAGAGAGTAGCGAGACTAATGACCTGTTTAATAAGGCTTTCCTCCTAGACTTCCATAAGCAAACATGGGCTCCTCTGAAGCTGTGCAATCAAGATTCTTCCAAATATGCTAATGAAAAAGAAATGTGATGCTGAAGTAAATGACAGGACTACGGGAGGACAAAGATTTGGCCTGACAGGAAGATCATCTTGTCCTGTTTGGTTTGGAGTGGCCAGACGTCCTGTTCGTATATTCTTTCCTTGACAACTGTACAGTGATACTTTTCTCCTACGTTTTCATGGCTATCAGAATCTGAATGTCAGTCATTTCCTGAGCCAGAAACAATACCTCTAATAGGACAAGTGGATTTTTCTTTTCAGGATTTGCCGATCTAGTGTATCTGTAGAAGACAACATGTTGTTCTGCAATTTGACTGACATAAATCTAGTGGGGCTTTGATATCTTGCGTTCTTCCACATAGGATTTTAATTTTTATTTTTTAAAAGGGAGGTTTTTTTCTGTTGAGATAGAACTGAAAAGGGAAAAGCATGTATGGCTTTGCAGAAAACAGAATTTCCCTTCCCACTTCCTTGTGACGTGTCTGGGTGCAGCGCGTTCCGTGAACAAAGCCTGGAACTATAAAATAATCCACTGAAGTGGGAACTGGAATTTATTAGTTCAAGACTGAGCAATGTGAAACAACTCAATTGTTACTCCTGCCAACCCTGGAAAGTGCCACTGTAGAGAGAAAGCAGCTCAAGTGCTGAGCTGTGAGGAGAAATAAAGCTGTTTCCTATGGCTGGGTGTGTGTGTGATTACTCTCAGAGGAGACGCTGAATTTTTCTGAGACAGAATAAATGCTGGGCTAATAGAAATCACTTGGGGAAGCTCAAGTCACTACTTACTAACCTTGAAAAATTGTAGAATGTGGATTTTATAGTCTATAAAATTCTTGAGACGTGCTCAAGCATTTAAAGCTTATTTGCAGCCAGTAGATGAGGAGGTAATACCACCATGAATGGAAGTTAATTTGTAGGAGTTATAGGATTAGAGGTAAATGTGAGAAGTTATGTTGAACTAAAAGGCTCTTGGCTGCAAAACAAAGACTTCAACATTTTTGTATTTTTTTCCTAGAGTGGGCAAAATTGATAAGCTTGCTTGCTTCAGTAAGACTGTAATAGTGATGCAAGATAAGCTAATTATGTGGGAAAATTATTTATGCCATTGTGAAAACCTTAGGCAAACCTAAGCTATGGCTCTTGCACTGTGCCACTAAGGGATGAAAGGTGGCACAGCAGGCAGCTCTGCCGGGGCTTCCCATTTCCATTCTGCAACCTCACGAGGCCTCTTCAAACAGAAATGTTCCTAGCCCATTGAAGGCCTCTTTAGTTCTAATGAAAACCTCACCAACAAAAGTCAGCAGTTAAAATTTGTGCATTTGCAACATTATTTCTAAAACAGTCTCTGGGATGTGGAACAAATCCAGGCATCCTTTAGGATAGTCCAACTACATCTCTAATGTGTTTCAGAGTAAGATGGATACTCCGCATAAGTTGAAGGTTTTGGTGATGTTTCTGTCTCTGGCTACTTTCACGGTCATGGTGATAATGAATGCTGGAAATGCCACTGGGACTTTCAAAGGTAATGCAAGCAAATTTTCTTCATTCAGACGTGGGTTTCATGCTTTATATAATTTAATGATAAAAGGTGGCTTAGATGGGGTAGATCTGTTTGTTACCTCATCAACTCTCCAAATACAGAGAGAGACTGCTGTTCTGTGAAAGGTGGAAGTAGCTGTTGCATTCAGATGTTAGAGCCAGATGCCTGAACCCTATCCAGTCCCTGGAAATCCAAGTAAATGTCCCCACTGACCCTGGATCCAGTGGTGATTGAACAGCAGCCTTGCATAGCCTTGTATCCCGGGTGGAAGCTGTTCAGGCTGCTGCTGTGGGTTTACAGACGACAGTGGTGCTGTGTTTGAGCCCTGCCCAGCTGAATCTGCCCGGAACTGCCATGGTGCTTTCCTCTGGATTGCACGCACAGCTGGCTTTTCTGGTTCTGTGCGAGAGGGAAGGTGCTCGGGGCTCCCAATAGGGGACAGTGATCCCATAATGGATGTCTAAACCATCTGCAGCACATGGTTGGCTTGCACCAAGGGTGCGGCCTCATCATCCTCAAACATGCTGAGGTACGGACGAAGTCTGGAGGAGGATTGAAGGGTGAGGGAAATCAGCAGACTTTCGCCATCCTCACGATGTAATAACACTTTTTCCTGCAATAACATTCACCACCGCAGGTCTGTTCAGGACAACCCCTGGCAACATCTCGGCCAAGTACAGCACCGATTTCACACCAGCTGGGTGGACTTTCCTCATCTGGAATGTCATCTACGCCTGGCAGCTTGCCTGGCTTCTCTATGCCTTGTCAGGGATCTGTCGAAGGTATTTTCTGTATTTACTGTTTACAGCAAATATAGTAATGTGAAGGGACAGTGACTATTCCCTTCTGGAGTAGCTCCGTCTCTTACCCCCCTGTCTGGGGTTTCTATTAAGAGTAAACCCAATGCCATTTATTTTGTCTTGGTGTGTTGAAGCTCTGCTGCTGGAGCATCTCCTAGGTTCAGCCTCCAAAGCTGGGAAGCAGTTTGGAGGTGTACATGAACTGTTCTAAAGTGTGGACAGGTATCAAAGTGTGTGAGCTCCTCTCTGAGGCTCCATTTCCAGTGGTTTGGGGGACCTGGCAGATTTACCCAGTACCTGCACTAACCCTCTGCTAGAGGCTGAGGATCCACTTTCAAAATTAGTGAGTTATGGGGTTAATGCTTTAGGTTTCCTTTCTGTTAGAGATCAAACAGCCAGCACTGGGAGTCTCTTGGTTTGTTGAACTGGACATGGAACTTTTTCTGGAGCAATGAGATCAATAAGTGCCTGATAGGGGAAGCCACAGGGATATCTGTATTGTGCCAGAGAAGGATGCACAGGAGAAACAGCCTGATTTAAGCTGAAATGTTTAACTCCAACATAAAATCCCTCTTAATACAAGGAAAACAAGGCCACAAAGGTTTGTTTGGTCAATGCAGGCATTGTTTTCCTTTCTCCTTACCCACTTTTTCCTGGCAGGAATGAACTTGGATATGTCTTCATAAAGCCAGACTTGCTGCCAATACCTTTTTATGTGGCGTGGTGTCTGAATAATGGCCTCAATGTTGGATGGCTCTTTCTGTGGGACAGAGAGTAAGTTGCTTTTTGTTACAAATACTTTCTAATACTCTTGTTGGGACTGTCCCAGTACTTTTTTTTCTCTTCTTCTGTTTTTTTTTCCCCTCTATATGTGAACACTTAATTACACCTACAAAATTCTATGTTAGGCTTTGACAAAACATAGCCTTCATACAAGTTTGAGAGTTTTGCATTATGTTGTCATCTTGCCCATGAGACAGATTGGTCATTGGTGTCTAAGATCTCCACAAATCTGCTGTTCTTCTACATTTTTACCTCCATAGGTAAGACAGGAGCCATGCCTCTCTTCATTAATGCAGTTAAGCTCCTTGCCTTGGATTGTTTTCATAATGGTGGTCATGTTAAGGGCTCATGAGAGCACCACTGTCAAGAGGTGAAGAAATCAGTTGCAGTCAGGAAAACAACTTCATGATTAACAGAGTAAAACAGCAACAGCAGCGTGTCAAAATGAGGGCTACATGCAGTGATTGCCTTTATTAAAGGCTGATCAACTTAATGCCAGTAAAGGCCAAACACTAAAGCTACAAATTAGGGCATTGTGACACCGCTGAGAAAAATATTATGTCTGTTGTGTGTGTGCATGTTCTTTGTCCTAGATACCTCCTCCCAGCCCTGGTGTTCCTGGCAGTCCTCTCTTTTACCACCTGTGCCTCCCTCTTTGTTTCCCACCGAGCCTTGAGCATCCATTCCTCATGGTTTGTGAAGAGCCACAAAGCTGAGCTCTGGCTCATCCGCATTCTGGTAGGTGGATTTTGAGAAGCTGTGCTGCGGGTAAATGGTAAAAAAGCCAAAGGTAAAAAAGCCTCCTGCAGTGTTGGAGGTATCAAGAGTGAAAGATTCAGTGGCAGAACATAGCTAAGGAAAGATTTCTGCCCTGGCACAGGAAAGTTCCGACCAACCCTTCTGGAAATGTGTCTACATCTCTTGTCACAAACTGGGAGTGGGCTCTGTTCTTTACCCCTCCTGAAACACCACTCTAACACTGGGCTGGATCTCTGCAGTCCCTTGGCACTCCAAGGCTTCACCTTTTCTCCGTGTTGAGGGACTTTTCCAGCAGCTAGGTCCAGAAGCCTGGCTCAAACTGCCCCAGGGCCCACAGGTCACCAAAGACAGGCAGAGATTACCCTGTATGTCACTCCTGTCCTCTCGCTGTGCTGCGTGGCAGGTCCAGAACGGGCTGGCACTGTATGCGACATGGACCAGCATGGCCACGCTGCTCAACTTCGCCATTGTGCTGATCTACAAGTGGGACGTGCCCGATGAGAAAGCAACCACTGCTTCCCTGAGCATCCTGGCTCTCGGCCTGGTGATATGGTAAGTGACCCCGTGGGTCCTCACCGAGCCTCAAAAATCCCTTCCACCTCTCGCTGATGGTGACCATCTGCTCCAATTCGCTCCTCGCTTGTCCCACTCCCAACGCTGAGTACAAAGGCTGAGTACAACTGGGAGCCTGGACAGAGCTTTTCTTCCCTGGCCCTCAGCAATGCCAATAAGCACATGTTGTCGGCTAGGAACACGGTTTTGTGGCTTGCAGGAGCCCAGCCTGCCTTAGGTTGACAGGTGAGGGTGTGATATGGAAACCATATGAAACATGGCTTTATTTTTCCCTAAACCTACCTTAAATAAATTATTTCTGAATCTTCTGAATTTTAATAAATGAAAAATTTTGGACTCTTGTCCAAACTTGGGCCCACAAAATCCCCCATTCCCTGTCTAATTCCTTTCTTATGGAATGGGAAAAAAATGTGGAGAAAATGTTCACTTTGATCACTGTTTTTCTTCACAGGTTTTATCTAGAAAACTACTTTCTCGACAAGTATGTCCGCTATAACCTCACAGTCTACCCCGTGGTCATAGCAGCTCTGACTGGCAGCGCATTCAGAAATGGCTCGTTTTCATCCCCACTGACCAACGACGTTTTTATAGGTGAATCTTTCTAGCTCCTGTAAAAAAAGGCCAGTAAACATTTCCCCATCCTTCCTCTGTGTTGAGGGCAGGAAGTATTGCCAGTTGAAAAGTGTTATTTGTTAAAAGAAGAGCTAGGGATATATTTGAAGGTGTTCATTTTGCTTAGTGAAGAGTACAGCAGAAATCATTGCCCGTGAGCCTCGGGGCTGCATCCAAACCTCGTGTTGTCTCGAGTTCACTCCCCAGTGCAATAGTTTGTCCTGCAATCCTCCATCACCCACTTGGCTCCCCCAGCAGCTCCATGTGTTGCAGAACAGGCCAAAGGTTGTTTAGCCTGGAGAAAAGGAGACTCAGAGGTGACCTTATCACTCTCTACAACTTCTTGAAAGGTGGTTGTAGTGAGGTGGGGGTTGGTCTCTTTATCCAGGCAACAACTGACAGAACAAGAGGACACAGTCTTAAGTTGCGCCAAGGAAAATATAAGTTGGATATTAGAAAAAAGTTTTTTACAGAAAGAGTGATAAAATATAGGAATGGTCTACCCAGGGAGGTGGTGGAATCACCATCCCTGGACGTGTTTAAAAGGAGATTGGATGTAGCACTCGGTGCCATGGTTTAGTTTAGTTGAGGGTTGGGACATGGGTTGGACTCGATGATCTTGAAGGTCTCTTCCAACCTGGTGATTCTGTGATTCTGTGAAAGAACTTCCATTTGCCCTATGTTGTCTGGCACACAGGAGCAGTGCACAAGCTCCTGACCCACAGAAGGCTCCGCAAGGCAAACCCCCTGCACATGCTCCTCTCCTGTGCGGAGCTCAGGCTAGCCTTAACAAGTTTTCCCGGGATTATCTGGTTGCTGCCAGACACTGTAGCAGAGTTGAGTGTAGTCATCCGTGGTAAAAGGGCTTAAGCTGTCCAAATTCTGTACAATCACAGTCTGGCAGAAGCCATACCACTCTGAGCAGTTTTACGCTGGCATGAAAGGGACTGAGCTGTGTGAACTCTGAATCCTGCCGTAGCTGTTCGAGATGCATATTCCCACCACGGGGTCAGCAGAAGGGAGCACATTCCCACCCTTCACCCTTTCCACTGCCTCATACCAGTGGCTAAAGCTAAATTCTGGACTGGCACTACCTTGGAGCTGCTCCAGTACATCTCCCTTTGCTGTGAGCACAGCTGGAGCCTGGTCGTGTCTGAAAGCACCCAGTGGGACTCAGCAAAGCTTGTCTGCCGCAGGCACGAGGGCACTGGAGGCTTGTCTCCTGATGATTGTGGCCACCAGGAATGTGGAGCTGTGCGTGGTCTCTGGCAGGCAGCTCTGTTCCTGCAGTAGGTGCATTTCTACCAGCAAAACTTCGTTCTTAGTGGTTCAGCTTGTTTGGCTGGTAGGACAAGAATGTGCTTTTCCCAAACTTGTACATGTTTCTTTATATAGTTCAACTATTCTCGGAGTATTTTGTTAATGTAATGTATTTTAATTCCTGTGTACAGGAAGCCTCCCCCTTTTTAGACATGCCTTGGCCTGGAAGCATTGGGCAAGTTTGTATTGCAGTAAAACTCTGAGAGATACAGCTCTGGGGGTAATGGATCCTATACAGATGATCGACCGTGTTTTTTTGATTTTTTCCTGAAAACCCTCTGCTCTGGGGGCTGGGGTACGACAAGAGGATTTGTCTTTCTTTTATGCTCTAACATGCTCCTGTGTTTTGTCCCCAGTTGTTCTGCTGGCGCTGACTTGCTCGATCTTTGCTGTTCGGCTGGGACTAGTCACGTGGAGACACTGGAAGAGACCACTGGAAGCATCAGAAACACCAGGCCCATCAGGCACAGTGGCCTGAGACCTCTACCACATTGGGGCAGATACTTGAAAAGGAGAGAAGAGAACTGGGCATCTGCTGGTCCTTCCTTCCTGTATCAATCACCTCGTGCTCTTCTCTCTTGCTCTCCATTCTAAATGCAGACGTCTTGTGTCTGCAAACCTGTCTTGCTCCCACAGATCAGCTACTCACCACCCTGCCTTGAATTCCTTTGGTTTTACTCTGGAAAAGTTCACGAAAAGGTCCTGAGCTGTCCTGTGCACCTCTGTGATGCCTGGGCTGCGGCTCTCTTCTCCTGTCAGTGCAAGGAAGGCTGCCGACAGGCACCCAGCAGGCTTGCACACACTGCTGCTCTTATTCTTTCCTCGGTAGCTCACTTTCCTTGAAGTGTAGATCCAAGTGAGCTGTCCCTGGGATTCCAGGGGAGCAGTGGGGGCTCTGTCATTGCCTCGGCCATTGGTGCTGAGCATCCTCAAGCCCTGGTGCCGTGAGCAGATCTCCTGCAGGCAGCCACTGCTCCTTTTCCTGCTTCTCTTCAGCGTGACAGGAACAGATACTACAGCTTGATATCTAACTTTGCAGTGTCAGATCTGACGTTTGGCATTCAAGGGGGGAGGAGGAGTGGCTCAAGATTCCTGACACAAATGCGTTGCCTTTCCCTGAGCTGTGCACAGCGCTTGGGCTGGTTGGGTGTCTCTTGCTGGGGGATGCTTTGTGGCTACTCTGGAAGCAGGTTAGATGTACAGATGAGCTGGTACCTGATCTGGAGTGAGGCTTGATGCTTCAAAGGAAGCCAGTTTAAAAAAAAAAAGAAACAAAAAACTGGTAGAGCAAGTTTATCCTGGGTGAGTGCTTTCTTATGTGGCTTCATCACTTCTGAGCTGGGAATAGGAAGCCTAAAACTGGATTGACTGAATTGTTGGACCACAGTCTCTCTTTCCTGCGCCTCACTGAGAGCTGATGGTGCCTCACAGGTGTCTGGAAAGTCTTTCTACAGGGCAAGTGCTTTCAGGTGTTGAACATCTTGCAGTACTATTAACAAAGCTAAATTCTAAAATGACGTGTGCTATTGTTTACATTCAGCAAAAACCAAAAGCTGTATAACACAATTCCTCTTATCATTCTGGTGTGGTTTTTTTTTTTTTTAGTTTTCAAATAAATCAACTAATTCTACCACTCTGCCACTAACTCTGTAAATCATCTAAAGCAACTGTCCTGGCTCCCATCTCACTCGTGCCCAGGGTTCCAGAGTGACTCTGGTCTTTTTCTGGGATCTCATGGATGTAACTAATTCCAGTGATCATCAGCCTTAGAGGTAAAGAGTTGGAACATGTAGATTGCCGTGTATTATTTAAACTCCTCTGTCCAGCACGCTCTTCATTAAGTTTCTATTTTATAACCTCTGCCTCCCAAGAGCCCAGCTAATAAATTCCCAGCAGCCTCTCTGTAAGCTGCCCTCTTTAATACAGTGGTATTAAATCTGCTGGCATGGGGATTAAGGGGTCCAGGCAAGGTGAGAAGCTGCTGGGAGGTTGTGCAGCGGTTAAAGCATGGGAAGGTTTTGCATCCTCCCAAGAAAGAGCACTGCAAACAGCTCCTGGACCAGGGCAGCCGCACTGCTTTTCCACAGGACATTAAAATAATGCCTTCAGGATGTTTCTTGGTGTCCGTACCTCATGTGTGTGCTGGCCAAATGACCAGAAACAACACCACAGAATGCAATTAATTATCTGGGGGGAGTCCCTCTGCAGAGGGGAGTCATGTCTCACAAACCTCTTCAAGTTCTCTGGAGGGCTCAAAAAGCACAGCAAGGATGAGCTGTTTTATATTGCCACTGGCTTCTCCAGAGGCACAAAAGCTGTCACCAAAGGTGATTAAAGCTGGGAAGCAGAGCAGGTGTTTCTCCAGGAAGGGAAGCTGATGGTGCCGCGTGTCATGGGCTGGATAAGGGTGGTCACTGAAAATTAAGGGATTGTGTCATGAGGGACAGTTATTTATGATGCTGAAGGAGAAGGTTGGGGAATACCAAAAAGCTCTTACGGGACTGAAGGAGGACGGAAGTCATTGCAGGGATGTACCAAAGAGTGCTGTGCTTCACCTTGCAAGTGGCACACTCCTGCCTGGCCCCTGCCCCTTGGGCACGAGAACTTGGGGCATTGGCAGCCATTCTCACTCAGACATTTCCACATCTGGCAGCAGTAGAGGTAAACCCTACATCAGGAATGGCTGGAAAGGAGTCAGACTCAGAACACCTTCCTGCCTCTCTAAAGCTGCTGTGCAGGAGGTTATTAAGGGTTTGGGAAGAGCTATGGCATCAAGCAATGAGTGACCTTCCTGCCCATCCATGCTCCCCAGAGCTGAGGAGCAGCTCAGAGGGGAGGAGTGTGAGCCCCTTCCCCATGGGCACCTTGATGTGGTGGCACAGGGCTGGGGGCTGCTCTTCCCCCTGCTCTCACCACTCCAAAACCAGCTCTGAGACTCAAAAGCCTTTTTCTGATGAGCTGCTGCAGCAGAACCTCATCAGAAATGAGTTTAATCACTGTTTAATCACTGCAGACCTCCCTGTGAGAAAGCCACTGATGATTGCCATGAAATGATATGGCTGAGCTACCCCAGCTCTCATTTGGCCACCCACAAATAATTTCCTGATCCCCAAAACCCTCTCCAAGCCCTGTTTTCCCATAGCTGGTGCAGACACAGGTTCCCACAGCTGTCCCAGCACATAAAGCTCCATCCAGCTTTGGGAAAAATGGCTTTTCTTCTATCTGCATCAGGAACAGGAGCCTAAAAATAACCCATCTGCCCCTTTTCCTTTCAGTGGTCATGGGGGAAAGCAGATGAAAAATAAGTGTGACCCTTCCTCTTCCAGACTTGGGGATAAAGATAGCTTCAAGACTATTTTTAAAGGGTTTTTGTTCCCTGAAATCCCTTATTTTCACTTGTATTTCCAAAACCACCAGTACATGATTTTACTCACAAAAGATTTTTCTTCCGGCAGAGCTGCATTTCACAGAGCTGGAATTCTGCCAACCTTTTAGCAAAAAATAATCAGTCCCGTCTTTGTTTCCATGAGCGATTATGGGATTTGGGTGAATTTTACAGGATTTAAAATTTCTTGGAAAGCTGGTGGCCTTAAGAACCCAAGGCCTGAAAAATTAGTTTAGTTTCTGAACAGGTGGTAATGAAAAGCTTCACGTGCCTTGTAGCACAGCCTGGGATGTGACCCACGCCCCCTGGACCCCCTCACCTCCTGATAAGAGGAGGCTGAAAGATGGATGGGGCTGGCAAAGCCAGGCATGACAAGCTCCCCAGGACATGAAGGTGTACCTTGTTTTCTGATACCAAAACCTGGATTTACATTTCTCGTCCTCTGAAGAGATTCTCTCTGAGGTTAAATGGGGAAACAGGGAAAAGCAGGGTGATCTGTAAACCAGTACTGGGTAGACAACTTCAGTTCTATGTCCGGGGATGATCAGGGATGCTCCTTCCCCAGTCTGGCGCCAGCTCCTGCTCAGGCAGCCTCCGTCTGAGGATGACCCATCAGTTCATCAAAATTTTTCCACAGGGATGTACTGGCTGGGCTGGATGTTTCTGAGGCTGCTAGACTGTTGTTTTCAGTAAGAGTTTCTGGGAAAATCTGATTCAAAAGTATGTTGTATGGGAGAAGTTGTGGGGCAAGGGAACTATGCAGTTGAACTGAGAAAGCAAATGTGTTAATTCAAAAGGAATTTTTAGAAAAAAAATGAGGTTATAAGACCCTGGATCACACTCTCATTAAAGCCCACACAGCTTCCAGAGAAAACCATGCTTCTTTTCTTGCCTTAGGGCTCAGCTGGCTCCTCTTCAGCCACGGTGAGAGCTGAGGGGATGCTGGGGTTGGGGCAGCTTCCCTTTGACACCTCCCACCAGCAGCAGCTTGCTCTGGGCAGTGCTCCCCAGACCTCATCCTGCCCACAGCCCCAGAACACTGCACCCCCTCGTGATGCTCTGGGTTACAGAGATCAGGCAGAGTCCAGGCAGGAGCCTCTCCTGCTGGGCTCCCAAAAAACAGAGCATCCAGGCAGAGGAGATACTGTGTTACAGCCGAATTCATTCTTTGTGGCTTAATGCTACCCTCAGGATGAATTACTTTATATTAAAGCATCTGTGAAAAGGAGCAATAAATAAATAAATAGATAAATAAATAAAAAAAGCTGAGCCTGCCGGAGAGATGCATGATGCAAAGAGATACTCCATGATGCAAAGCACCAAAGCAGACACCAAACAGAAAGCAGCATTGCTTTTCACCTGCAATCAAGAGCAAATTTGCAAAGCCATGTCCTGGCAGCAGCCCGGGGCAGGGGGCACAGCGGGATACAGGGACTGCTGCTGAGATATGGGCACAAGGGGCACCAGCCACACTGGCCACCACCAGGAAAACACGGATGAGACACCTTGTCAATCCTCATGGCATCTTGTCGGAGGAGCGCTGGCCCTGGAGAGGAAACACAAAGAAGGCTGGCTCGAAACGTGGCACCCCAAGCACCCCAAACCCAGCCCTCGTTGGCTGCACCCCCATTTCCTTATCTGCTATGCAGAGATGAACGAGACAAACCTCTCTGCGGAGGACTGTGAACAACTCCAGATAAAAGCGCGGAATACATACGAGGATGATTAAAGACAGCAGCACCCTTTGCTATGCGCACAGTCTGAACACGCTGGGCCATCCCGGGCTCTTTGAAAACTGTTAGATGTTTTCCAGCTAAATATTTATTTTATCTGCCGGGACAGCCCCGTGTCGGGAGATCAGCTCACTCCGTCTGTCAAAGGCATCCCAGCAAAGAGTTACAGGCTGAGGCTGGACTCATGCATAGGCTGAACACGTGGGAAAAAATGCTGGAGCAGCCCCAGAGCCTGACCCTGCTCTCAGCAGAGCTGGGACACCGCTCGGAACATGCATTGGCTGTGTGATAGCGCCATGGCATTCCCGGCTGGAAACTTTGACTCAAAACCCTTGAATAGCCACACAAGGATGCTGTGTTTTCTCCCTCCTCTTTGAGAAGAAAGGGTCCTGAAGGCCTTTGCCCAGAAGCTGGTAAAACGTGATGTTTAATCAATCGAGAACGGATGTTGTCTGCTCAGGAGGGGACTGATTAGGGAGTGCTGGAAGTGACAGTGACATTAGCTGGTAACTTGGTTTGTCTCAACATGTTCTAGTAAAAACACAAGTTTAAAAAAAACCAGGCATTACTGAAAAATATTTAGCTTAAGTAAGCAGCCCATGACATTTTTTATAAAAAAAAAAATAAAAAAATACTTCCCGTGGTTGCCATTGCTTCCCCTGGCGGCAATGCATATTTTGCGACGTATTTTGCAGGAACAGAATAGAGCAATATTTTGTTTTGAAATTGTCTCAGGTCTGAGAGGAGCATAAGGATTGAGCAGAAACATCTGAGCACTGTGTCAGACCAGCTCGGGAGCCAGAGTCTGGGTTTCCTTGTCTCAGTGCTTCGCCTTAGGCCCATTAAAAATAGAATGGCAAAACACCTGCATGCTGTGTTGTTTGGGACTGTGGTCCAGGCCAAAAATGCAGCCTGCTGGAAGACCCACCTTGTTTCCTCTTGTTTAGGAGGTGCCTTTCCTCCTGCAAATGTATTTCTGCCTCATCCTACTGCCCTTGGCATGAGAGTAGCTTCCACCAAGTGTGGCAATGTATTTGGTAATAAAAGTCCCATCAGACAAAAGCTCATCACAGATGCCTTTAGAGAAGACCGGAAATCATGAGGAAGCACCTGCTGCGTGCCTGGTGCACATTCCTGATGCACCAAGCTGCTGTTTGGATGCTTCTGACATCTCCTCGGGAAGACACCAGCCAATCTGCTTTGGGACAGTGTATTTATGTATCTCTTTACATTATCACTCCATCAGGAGCACCATCTCTCTGACCTGGAGCTCTGGGCTCACCTAACTGAAAGCTGATGGGAAATGACAGACATGTTGTCCATATAACACTGGCAAGAGGAATGTGTCCTACTCAAAACACTAGGAAGAAAAGCTGCTACTGTGGTTTAATAGGATGGATGGAAAACCAGGAAAAACACTGTTGTGGCTCCTCAGACAAGAACATCTCGTTCAGCCAAATGCAAAGGTGTTCCTTGAGGACACTCCTGCAGAGACAAGGAGACTGGGTGATGGCAAGGATGTTGGTGCCTGGCTGGGAAAATGTAAAGGAAGCACTTGAAAATTATCACAGCATTACCACAAAACATATGCAGGCAGGGTAGGAATGAGGTCAGGACTTCTGCAGCATCTGTTCCTTTTCCCTTTTCTTCCAGCACTGGCTCTGCATGGAGGAGGGGAATGTGATGCTCCTGCCCATATTCCAGGCTGAGGGCAGGGAGGATCCCTGCTGCCCTTTGGGAAATTTGGTCTCACAGCTACCACCAGGCTGAGGTGTCCCAGTGCTGGAGCTGCTCCAGCCCGCAGTGGCAGTGGGGACACTAATGTCAGGCAGCAGCTGCTGCCTGACCCTGCAGCAAATCCAAACCCTGCAGAGCTTAGCTGCTCATGGATTTCATCACTGTCTGCAGCAAGTTTTTGAGTGCAGTATCAGTTGCACGTTATCAGCTTGTACAGGGAGAAGCTGAAACAAAGCAAAAAGCCATCCCAAAAGTGCCCATGATGCACCCCTTGGTGCTGCTGAGCTGTCCTGGTGACCTCGCTCAGATGCTCATGTCCATACCTCTGTGTGATATGCCAGCCCTGCTCACCACCCCATTTTCTGCCTGAAAACCTGTCCCTGGAGCATTCCCTGAGAGTATAAACCGGGCAGAGGTGTGGATGCACTACAAATGTGTGCCTCTTAAGCAGCCAGGAATCGCAGCCTGGGCCCTGGGGTGTGTGCCTGAAGCATCACTCCACAAAGCCTCCTCTAAAACCTGGCCAAGTTTTAATCTGCTCTCTGAATACTGAGGGCAACCTGCATGTAGGCATCCACTCCCGGGTGCAGAGAGCTTGCTGCAGTCAGCCGAGATGATTTCAATGGGCACGAGGGCGCAGTGAGATGGGGTTTTTTCAATATTAATGAACTGTTATATGTTTCATTCTGTTAAATGGGAGGAAGAGAGCAGCATGAGGTGTCTTGGGGCTGGCTCACACCAGCCCTCGTGCTGCATGAAACTCCGGCTCCTGGGAGATGAACTTTAGTCCTACTAAAAAGCTCCAGTGTTAAGTTAAAAAATGGCCTGAGAGCATCTCTAGGATGAGACCCACTTGTGGGGTTTCCCATAATATTGCCTTTGGCATGTCAGTCAGAGAAGCCCATGGGGATAAAGGAGCTTCCATTTCTCTCTCTCTTCCACTGATGCTGTCCAGATGCAGAAGTGGTTGAGCCTCTCAAAAGATGCAAGGCTTGGCATAAAGGGTTGGGCTTCCTCACTGGCCCCAGCAGCCTCCTAAAAAGCTGTTTCCTCATTACTCATCTCCTCACACCCCTCTATAAACCTCTTGATCTTCAAACATCTCTCAAAAGGCAAATGTGCTTGGTGTCAGGCAGGACTGGAGCAGCTGCCAGCACACTGCCTTCCATGGCATTGGGATGGAGATGGTCAGGGAAATTACTCCAGCTCGGCTGGCCAAACAAGAATCTTTTATTTCCTTTTCCCTCTTCTGAGAGAAAGGCAGCTCTTTCCTCAGCCATGATGGGATCTGCTGTCTTTCAGCACTGACCGATCACAAATCAAGGCAATGCTGGGTCTTCACCTTCTGGAGCAGCGCTTGCTGCAAGCAGCATCTCCAGCACACATTATCTGTGCTCTGCACCAGATCCCAGGGTCTGCTTTGGGCTGAACCTGGTGCCTGGGCAAGGCTAAGTGCCATCACAACCCAAAATGCTGACTGTGGTTCCCAAGCTTTCTTTGCTTCTCCTCTGTGTGTCCGGGAAACTATTTTTTAAGAGCCCTGGACAGTGCTAAGGCTTTAAGGGAGTGCATGGAGAGCCTGGCCAGCCCAGGAAAAACTGGGGACCTGTTGCTTCAGAAGAAATATCTACCTGAAACCTTGTGAAAACATCCCCTTCTCCCGTGGACAGCAGTAATCTGGTTTGAGACGTCACTGAAATGATACCAATGAAGTTTGGGAGGGTGGCAGTGCCCAAAACGTCACATCTGAGAGGAGTCCTGGCTTCTGACTCCTGCAAAGCTGATCCCTTTGCTCAGGCTTTCCCAACCAGGGTGTGGAGAGCAATAAAGATCCTCTTGAAAGCTCTTGACAGCTTGTCAGAGGAGAGGCTGTGCATGCTGAAGATACCCATGGCACGGAGTACAAGCCTCTCCAGGGGTTTTGTCCTGCAGAAGTGGCTCTCAGGAAAGGCTTGTTGTTGGGCAATGTTTTCTGCCTTCACCGCCAGGGGTTGAACAGTCTTCAAAAAGAGCAACATATGCAAAAACTCACTGCTTGACTCCTGGGTTGGAGGCTTCAGGATGAGACCCCCCCCACACACACACTTTGCAAAGAAAACACAGGGGATAATCAGGCAAGAAAACCTTGAAAATCCTTCTTCCAGCCAAAGCAGCCGGTCTGTGTCCCTGGGTAGCTCTCTCGCACAATTAGAAGGCCTCTCCACTTCCACGCTGTACATAAACACATGTCATATTCCCCATCAGAGGGTGATAAACACACTTTTAACTCCAAGTGTGTTTATCTGTTGGCTGACAAGCTCCGCTTAAGAGCTTAGTTTGCCGAGTCTTAAAGAGGCATCCTTGCTCCTGATGCCAGGAGGGTGCTGGAGTGTGTCTGGTGCTCCGCAGGGGCAGAGCTGTCACTCAGCCCACCCAGAGCTTCATCTCTGCAGCTCCACAAGCTCTGGCTGAGGATTTCCTTTGATAGGACAACCTGCCTGAGCCCGTGGGAGGGCAGGGCTGACTGGGGCTGGCACTTGGTGTAGGATTGCCGTCTGTGGTGTTTGGGTCGGTTTGTTTCAGATGGTTGGGACCGAGACGAGAGATCTCTGGAGTCAGGTCTTAGAGCATGAGGTTTATTGTGAAAGGGCATGGGTGTAGGGGAGCTGCTAAGAATGACCAGACGCAGCTCGAAGCAGGTCAGAGAGGTAAGAGAGAGACAGAGAAGTACAGAATAGAAAGAATTCAGAATAGAATAGAATACCATGGTTGCTGTTTACAATACAATAAATCATCTTCTGTGCTGAATATTCTAATTTTCACTAACCAATCTAGAACAAGCTACAAATCCTACAACATTTACATATAGCCCATGAGAGTCATTGCATTACCATACTGCGTTATATTTTAAACCCTAAAAACTGCTTTTTGGACCCTCTGCTAAGTTGGCAGGGTCTGCTCTGACCCTTGGACCTGTCTGCAAGCAGAGGGGATTGTTTAATCAAAAAGGGTGGATTACCTTCAGTGGCCATACCATTGTTTTCCAGTTATTTAGTAACTGGGGTTTTGTATCTCAAAGCTTGTCTTCATTTCAGTCTCGCTTACAGTTTCCATATTCTCAGCATCTTTTGCCAGGTAATAATATTTATAAGGCTTTCCTATTTCATCCTCCCCAACAACTTGGCTTCTGAAGGGGTGAAGGAGGTGCCATCAGCACTGTGGTCTCATGCTGTGCCCGCAGGTGCTGAAGCTCCCAGGACGCTTTTGGAAGCGTTTGCCCACAAACTGTGTGCCCACATGGCTGGAGAGGGGAAAAGTGTCCTCCTTCAGCTCAGTCCTGGTCAGGGGAAGTTTGGACATCTTCTGCCAGGACGCGAGGGCAAATCAGGGCAACAAGGACCTTCCAGGCAGGAGGCAAATGATGGTGGTTTTTGCTCTATCTGCTCAACCTCCTCTCCCTCGATGCATTTCCCACTGCATTTCAACACAACCTAGGGCTCTTCAAACCCCACTGCCCAGCCTGTGGAAAACACCCCCCAGAGAGGAAAATACCTGCTCTGCTCTGACCTTGGGCTGCAGCTGGGAATGCAGCACGAGAGAAATGGGCTGACTGTAAGAGGGATTTCTTGGGAGGGCGCAGAGCACCATCTAGTGAAGGCTAGCGAGGGAACGAACCATCAGCCAGCCCAGGGACACCGGGCTGGGACCTGCTGTGTGATGGAATCAGGGAATTTGTTTGGATTGGAAAAGACCTGTGAGAGCATCGAGTCCAACCATTAACCCAAACAGCCAGGCCCAGCACCAAACCGTGTCCCCAAGCACCACATCAACACATTTTTTGAACACTTCCAGGGATGGTGATTCTACCAGATCTCTGGGCAGCCTCTGCCAGTGGCTGACCACCCTTTCAGCGGGCAATATTAAGACATAACTTTCCCTTCAAGAGCCCTTTCTGGCTTTGACTGTAGGTGCTTGCACCCTTAGGTAGGCACCGAGCAGGATGCTGCTTGTCTTCTCCCCGTGTTTGTGCAGAGGATATTTGCCTCAGCAGCAGAAAAGGCGGAAAACAGAAGGGAGTGCAACTTCTTGTGGTGCTTCTTTTTTCCAGCTTTCTCCTGTCCCTTCTGGAGGGAGCAGGGCCTCTGGGACTTGCATGCAGACAGGAAACAAAAGTCTTGCTCACAGCTGAGTACAGCTGAGCTGGGCAGTGCTGCCATAGTTGAGTGGAGCCCTTTGTCAAAGGGCCTGGGGAGAATTTAAGGCTCCCTACAGCTTCATGTGTTTGGACCTCAAATTATTTTGTTCTAGGAAATCTTAAAAGCACCCAAAACCCTCTTTCCTGGTGCTCTTTTTTGTCGTGTGACCTCTCTCTGTCTGTGGCTTTGGCCCAAGCAGCTGGACGGCCGAGAGCTCCTTGCAAAGGCTGTGAGATGCTGCCCACCTGCCTACCTGCCCCTGCAGCTGCTCTAATTAAAACTGCACGGATGGGTTAACATGGCTTTCTTTTTTTATGGGTGTGTTTGAAGTGCCTCGTTGCTTTGGGCAGTCTGGGCCTCAATTTAGTTATTAGCGAGGAAACTTAAAGCGTTACAATCACCCTTTATGACAAAATATCTCAGAGGGCTGTCAGACAGGTTTATTAGGAAGTGAAAATATCTTTTGGTGCCAGAGCAGTCACGGATGTCCGGGGACAAGTCCATAATGGCAAATCCCAGCCAACACCCCTGGCCAGGAGCAGCCTGTCCCATGATGAGCTGCCCCATGGGCTGCTGGCTCAGTCTTCTTCCAAAGCTGCTCCTTCACGACAGCGCTGCTCTGATGAGGAATTCATCCTGGCATCTGTAACTGGGATCTTCCTGGTAGGATGTGTCTCCTGGTAGGATGTGCCCCTGCTCCGAGCTGCGCCTTCCTTGCCCAGAGGCGAGGGCCAGTTCATTCCTGGTTGTAGTCCTGCTCTGACCTCGGGAGGTGGTGCTTGGCCCCGAATCATTCCAACCCCTCAGTAGGACCACCAAGGCTGGATTCAGCTCTGGCTGCACCAATAGCGCAAAGCCACTTCCAGTGCCCCTCTACCCAAATCATTCTTGGCTGGAAAAAATCCATGTAAACACTTCCCTGCAAACACACTGAGTGTCTGCCGCTGCCGCCCCCCTAGGCAGGGCTGAAGATGCTCATGCTGACCCAGGGCAATCTGGGGATGCTCTTTAGGCTACCCCACGCAGAGCAGGATCCCAGGGGAAGGAAGGGCTGAGCCCTGGAGTCCCTTCTGTCCCTTTCCCAAGGCCATGGTGTGGCCATTCGCTTGCTGTGCAAAACCCTCTAGAGGGAGCCCCGAGCCCAGACATCCCCAGGCAAGGTCCCACCAGGTCACAAAGATGCTTTGTGCATGTTCAGATGAAGGGTTTGTGGGGGTCTTGTCGTTCATTTGTTTTTGGGTTTGTTTTTTTTTTTTTAATTAAGGCTCCACACTGCTTTAACAACACCATCGGCCACAGCTGTGGGCTCGCTCGCCCTCTCTGAACATTCTGCGTGTTCCCATCTCCCCAAGTGCCTCCTCACTGCCTCCAGCATCTGTCCCCCTTGGACCTCACTGATGAGGGCTGAAGCATCCCATGGGGACACCTCCTCCCGTGGTGCCTCCAAGGGCACTGCACTAATGCAGGGCTGGCACCTCACTGCCCTGGCCCCAAAAGCGGTGGGGAGCATTTTGGGGCATTAGCCACCATTATTGGCACTTGCAGCTCTTCACACAACAGTGCCCTGGGCCATGGCACTGCTGGGGAGTGCCCAGGCGCTCCTGTGCGAGGAGCACGACTTTGTTTCCCGACAGAAAGGGGCCCTGCAGGTCTCAGCGGTGGCTCCGTTCCCAGCCCATGCTGACAGCCAGCCCAGGGCGAGCAGCAATGAGCTTCCCACGGTGAGTTGCTGGGAAATGGCAAGGACTGGCCTTTTGTCCCTGCCTGGCAGGCCCAGCCTGCTGTGTGGAAAGGGACACTGAACACTGTGCTTCTAACCAGAGCCTGCCCTCAACTTGCTCACTCAGTCCAGCGTTGGTCATCGTGGACCCCTTTGGCTTCCGTGCAGGAGAGGCAGGTCCCACGTAGGTGTTCAGCCAAGAGCAACTCTGAGTAGTTTCTAGCAGAAGTCTCTAAGCCTTCCCCCATTTAGCATGCTTGAGGCAGAGCTCACAAAGGCTTCTTTAGTTGTCCCTGCTGCTTCTCGCATGGGTTCCCCCTTTTAACAGGTGGGTACAAACAGGAGGTCCTGCATTTCGAGATGGTATTTAAAGGATTTGTGTGTGCATGTGTATAATAAAGGCACAGGCATGGGCAACTCCATTAGTCTCCAAGTGTGTCCCGTGGTCTGACTGCACATGGAACAGCAAAAGTCACTTGAACTCCAAAGGCTGCTGTGTCCATCCTACCCAAGGCAGTATCCCACCTCTTCTGCCACCCCTCTGTCCTCCTTCTGCCACTCTGGACCCCTGGATCATCCATGCCCAGCAGACATCCTGGCATTCCTAGGCCATGTGGCAGCCACTAGGTGAGTTGGGAACAGCAGTGGAAGCTGCCTAGTGCCACTGGAGCAGCTGTCCTTACCAGCTGGGCTCTGCCTGTGGTGGCTTCCAGCAAGGCTTGCAATGGCTCTCTTCCCCATCCTCATGCCTCCCTCCTCCTCCTCAGCTTCTTACAACATCAAAGCCCTCAAGTCTCCGCTCCTCCATTCCCAGGAGATCTGGTTTAGCAGTTAGTAAGGATTTATGCTGTGACAGGACAATCACCGCTGCCTGTAGGAATAAGTCCCACAGATATTAACCATATTGGGATCAAGGCCCTGCTGGTTTGCCTTCTCCAGCCTGGCTGGATCTTCCTTCCTGTCCTGCCCATTCCTTTATTCATTTACAAGTCCTGTGAAGTCCCAAGCGACATCTGATTTCCATCCAGTTGGACAGCAAACTTACATTTTTCTCACGGTCTCTGTGCTCTTGTGCTTTGGGTCTCTGCCAGGCACTTCACATCTTTTAACTTGCCTTTTATTTTTTTTTCTTTCAGACCACGTTGCTCAGGTCCTCCCTCCCTCTTTCCTCCCAGCCTTTAAAGGAAGCAAAATAAAAACGGCCGACAAGAAGAGCCAGGCTCCTTCCAGGACTCCCCAGGGATGGACCCACTCCCCTCCCTCCATGCCAAGTGGCCCAGGGATTCTTTCCTGGAGTCCCAGCAACAGCAGCTGCTCAGCTTTCTACTCCAAAAGTGAGAAATGTAGCAGCCAGTGCTGATAAAGGGAGCTGCTCTACCTCTCCCTCCTATTTCGCTCAGGGCTCTGCTGCCACTCGGTCACAAGTCACTGCCCTGGTCACTTGTCAGTGCCAGATACCCTGCACGTTACCTCTGCTTCCCAAAATTCGGGGTAACTCCTCTCATTTTGGGGGGCCAAGTGGATGCTCCTCTCCCCAGAGGTGGTGGTGTTCTGCTGCTTGCCCATGGGAATGCAGAGGGAATGCAAAAAGTGCCCTCAAACTTACTTCCTTTCCCACCGCCCCTTGGCCTTTTTGCTTTCTGCTCTGTGGGTGGCAGGGTGGGAAAGAGACAGGAGCACATCCTGGTTTCCCCCTCCCCAAACCTCTTTCTTCCTAGGACATCTTCCCTTTGACACCCATCTGGCCAGCTACAGACACAGGGATGATGCAGAGATGCTGACCCAGGCACCAAACTCTAGCATGGGAGAAGCTACTGCTGATAGCAAAGCCTTGGAGCTGGCTCAAGGCAGCAGGGACCAAGGCAGTTTCCTTAAAATATCCCAAAACCCACCAACCACAAGAGCACTCAGCATCCCATCAGCTCCAGGTGCTCAAAGGCACCACAGCTACGCTGGGATTTGGGGCTTTGCTAATGATCCACACTGAATTGCAATGCCATGGGGGCTTTTCTTCTGCTTGGAGACAACTTTGAAGCAGAGTGAATCTGAAGTCATGGTGAAAATATCTTTCTGGATCAGATGTTTTCTGGGCTGCTGGGGCTGTGCACCCCCTTCTTACATGCAGGCAAGCGTGTGGAAGTCTGCTGTTGTGCCAAGCCTTGTTTTGATCCCAGTGAACTTTGCTCCCTCTTGAAATCCTCTGCAGGAAGCAAAGTCCCTTGGGTCAAAAGGCCTCTCAGTTTTACGCAGAGGAAATCTTACAGAAGCATGGATATACAGTCTTGCCATGCAGACTCAACTGTTTTTTCTATGAAGAATGATTGATATTTAAATTACATCATGTTTTGAATCAGAAGTAGGAGTTTTGTGTAAGCAGCCGAGCCTGCTCTCCAGTTTTTTTATTTAAGGGCATGACGAATCTCACCAGTCAGGGATGACTGAGGGCAAAGACTGTTCATCCCTTTAGGCTGGACATTTTCGGCACCTGCTCATGGAGATGCAGATTTGAAGCAAGGTAAATGCAGAAATGTCTGTCATGTTACAAAACAGCAAAAGATGCACTTGATTTTTCTTTCAGAGTGGGCTAATTGGTTCCTGCATCCCAGAGGGTGACAGGAATCTGCTGAGACAGCAATAAATGCATTTTGATGAAATTGGATCCAAAGCATCGTTTTCTTATTTCCCTAGTTGACAAAACTCTTATATGTGCTGGATATATGACCTTACCTCTTCTTACCCAAGCTGTCCCCCAATGCCTGGGACAGATTTGTGGGGTGCCACCAGGGCACCCTTGCCCCAGCTTCTGTCTTGGGCCATTTTTCTACCACATTAAATAGGCTGCCCTCCACATTTTCCTTGATTTCAGGCAAAATTGCAAAGGCAGCAGGTTTCACCCCATTCCTCGGCCTCATCCAACGGCACCTCCTGTGGCAGCCAGGACTCCCGTGCGAGCCTTTCAGGACAGGTTAGGCTTAAGTCTAGAGGTTAGGTGATGGTCAAAGAACAGTTTAGGACTCCTAAGCCTGACTCACTTCTTTTCCCTTCCGCTTGTGAATGAGTTTTGCTTCCTTCTGCTGAGGCGCCTGAAGCTGCTGCGGGCTGAGCTCTGTGCAGAGAGCTGGGAACAAAAGCATTTGCCCTGGGACTGGGGGCACCTCGGTGCCTCCACTTGCACAGCACCTCGGGCCATGCCAGTGGTGCTATTTGGTGTCACCTACTTTTACCACACCACCCAGAGGGCCTTCTGGCTGTGTCCTTGGGGAGTGGAGGCAAAGGCAGGCTGGGCTGTGCCAGAGGAGTGTTGCTTCCCTCACTGGCAGGTCAGTGCAAGGCACTGGTGCAGCCTTGAGGTGCCAGAGCACCACAGCTTGGCAAAGTCTCTGCTCAGTTACTGGGGAGCTTTAGGGAGAGAAGCCTGTCCCTTCACCTCTTTCGCCTGTTATCTTCCTTTTGTGAATACCTATGGAGCCTAGACAGGGCTGGGATCCACACAGAGAGCTTCCCCTCATTTTTAGCAGTCTGGATGAAAGCTGTGAGTGCTCCATGACTCCTGCTCCGCTGCATGAGGAGGAAACTTTCCTTTATCGCTTCCCTCTCTGATACCTTCATGTAAAATGAGTCCTGCTGGAATGCACCAAATTCCTGTTTCAGGGGATTTGCTGCATGGGGCATCCTCCAAGCTCCCTTTTTCCTTCTTTTTTCCCCCCCTATTGCATCTGCGCCACATCTCTGCTCCACAGGGGCACCTGGAGGCCATGCTGCAGTTCCAGTGTGGCTGGAGCTTGGTTTGCATCTGAAACAAAAATCAGGAGTAGGAGTAACAATGAAGAAGAAGATGAAGAAAAAGAACGACAATGAGAAGGAGAAGAACACAAGAGAAGGACCTCGAGTGAAACAGTGAAGGAACACAGTGTGCTCAGATGAAGTTGTGCTTTAGCCCCTCTCTATTTATTGTCCACCATTTTTATTATTGATATTGGAAAGAAAACAGAGTAGAAGTGTGAATCTGAATCTGAAATGCTTTACAGCAGTGACCTGCTCAGTGTACCTAAAGGCCTGGTTTTCAACAGCTCTCTCATGTGGATTCTCTGATGTCTGATATGGGACAGGGTAACCCACAGCCAGAACCATCAGAAGGGTTATTTTTTAGTTTTATAAACATTCACCACTCTCTGTGAAAAACCTATGAGGTCTTAATAATAACCTCGGAGGGTTCTATCCTCTGCAATGTCTTGCTGAAATTAGGCAAGAAGTGTCCCTACTCAATGGAGACAGCAGGACCATGCCAGAGGGTACATGCCAGTAAATAAATCTTAAAAGTGTCACAGTCCCTCCTAAGAAATGTAGAATAAAAGAGTCGAAAACTTTGGTGGTTTTGGGGCAGAAATGGTTTCAGCAGGCTGCTAATCCCTGATATTCATTACAACTTTAGATCAGTGCTTTAAAAATAGGTCCTGTGATGATGAAACACACTGTCATGAAATGTCACTCACTGTGTGACATGGCAGATGGAGATCTATGTGGTAACACCTAATGATTTTAATGGGTTCTGCCTAAAATGGGACTTGGTGCTAAAAGTCAAACTGTACAAGGTTACAGCGAGTGCTGGACTACCGCCGGCAGAGCCTTGCAGACAGAGGAAATTCTGTGGTGAGCACTTGGCGACAGCACTGAGACACTGCAGCAGTAAAACCTCAAAGCACATCTCCAAAACACAGTGTGGGACTGTGCATGAAAGACTTCAGGGCTGTCCTGGGCAGGATGAGCCCATGGCACCCTGAGGGTCTGACACGTATGGCTTCCATTCCTCGAGTGATGTTGCAAAGAAAGGATTAAGAAAAGACTTATTTTGGTTGCAGACAAACCACTACCAACTGAAAACAAACAGGCAAGACATCAGCTCCCGCTGAGCTTCGAATAAAATGAAGGATTTGAAAAGAATAGTTGCTTGTTTCAAGCATGACTCCAAGGAAGGCAGAGAAACCTTTGATCTCCTGAGCCCCTCTGCAGCGCAGTTTTCAGTTTTAGATGTGTGTCTTGTTGGGTGCAGATCTTAATATAATTATTATTATTTTATATGTTTGATGCAAAAAAAAACAAAACAACCCAAGCTTGCTGGTCGTGGGTTTGGTGCAAGACATCTGGGTGCCAGAGAGATTGGGAGGCAAAGGTCCAGCAGCAGCCAGGAAGCTTTCCTTTGAGGGATGTGGCTTCACCCCTACCTGCCTGCTCTGCAGTTCCCAATGCCTTGGCAAGCTGGACCCTGCAATGAAAGTGAGCCCTGACATCCCCCAGGACTGGTTTTCAGAGGAGGGACAAGAGGGATAGAAATTTTTTTTTCAAAAATACTTTTGGTTCAATGCAACGTCATTAAGTGTGGAATGATTTTCAGCTCAGTTTTCTCTCCCTCCTTCTGAGTCTCTGATTTCAAAGCCTTTGTTTTTCCCTTTAAACATACATGGGCTGCTTTAAAGACAGAGCAATGTTTCCCTGCTTGACTAATTAAAGCCCCAAAATTTGCGTTCGTGCAACGAGCTTGTCTTGTCCTCAGTGAGCACAGAGATAACTCTGTCGTAGCACTTTGATCATCCCTGGAAACGACTGCACCTGCTCCTGCTGCCCTGGCCCTGCTCCAGGCATGGAGACAAGGCAGCAGGGAGGGAGAGAACCTTGGCATATGAAAGGGAACCCCCTGGGTTAAAGGGTGTGGTGGGTGCCATTCCTGCATGGTTGGTTGGTGGTGTCCAGCCATGCACCAAAGGGGTCTGGGGGGAGGCTGTGCTCTGGTGGATGGAGGAGCAGATGATCCCAGCTGGGAGGCCACCAGCCCAAGGCTGCACCGCCCCCATTCCCCTTCACTTCCTGCCAAGCCATCTGTCCTGCAATTTCTGCTCTCAAACACACCTCCTTTCTCCACCTGTGACTTCTTGGGGGTGACACCCTTGGGAAAAGAGTTCCGGGCGTGGAGCAATGCCATCTGCACCCACGTGCTGAGAGCACTCAGTATTTTTACCCAGCAGTGTAGCAGACCTAAACAGACCTGAGTTAGCTGAAGGGATAACTCCTTTGGCCACAAAGGTGAGCTGTGCATGCCCAAGGGGACATGGGGACCTCAGGCACAGCTCATAACCATATGTAGGTGGATGTAATGGAGACAAGGAAGAGGGAGGGCAGCAGTGACAAGTTTTAGGGACCTTGGTGGCTGATGCTGCAGGTGGAGTGAACACAGTCCTCTGTTTGGGTTGGTGTCATAAACACCGTCCTTCAGACAGCCATCAGCAGGGTTAGACCACGGCACCAGGGCTTTTCGGACAGGAGGCTTTACTAGGGAAAACAGGAGCGTGCAGAGGAAGGAGGAGAGTAAAAGAACTGTTGCATGGAAAGAAATGAACAGGGATAAATTAAACGTGACCTGAAGAAGTCACCAGAAACATTGTCTGAGGGAGGTTTGGAGGTGGAGAGAAGAGGCAGAGAAGCCATCACTGCTTAAGGCAGCCTTCCAGAGGAGCTGGCAGCACTGGGGGAATGGCTTAGCCGTCTACAAAAATCACATTGCAGCAAGACTAGCCCTGACTGGCCATGCTGAGGCTCCTGGTGTCCAGAGAGGTCAATAGAACAAGCGAGGTCTGTGGTCACCTCTCTTTCCTGCTGCTCCTTGTGCCTGCAACATTGCCCTGGCTTCCAGCCCCCAGTGGTTAATTCATGAGCCCTCGGTGGGTAATTCATTCATAACCCTCAAGGCTTCTCCCCTGCCTGAGCCCACCTCAGCGGCAACAAGCAGAGCACAGCTCCACATCACCTCCTCCAGCTTCTCCTGCTCCAACCCAATCTGGTTTGCATTGATGCAAGAAAAGAGTTGCACAAAGTCGCTCAGAAACAGTCCCCTCCGGTTATTTCCAGCTGCTCCCAAACTGTTTGAAACCCTACACCAAGACCTCCCAGCGCTGCTTTCTCCTTGTGCTCCTTTTGTCCTTGCCTGCACCTCGGAGGTGGTGGTTTCTGCACTGAAGCACCCAGCCAGAGCTGCTGGGAGGAGCTGCAGCCCCCTCTTCCCACCCAGCACCTCCTCAGCCAGGCTGCTGCAAGCCCTGTAGCAGCAGTGGCAGCAGAGAGGCAGTAGCAGCTGCTCTATGTTCTAGAAAAATCGGCAAATTCTCTGCTGAAATGGAGAATTTGTTCCCCCTGCTTGAATGCTTCTGTCAGTAATGATAATAATAATAAAAATAATAATAAAAATAATAATAAAAAATTAAACAAAAATAAAAATAAAAATAAAAGTATTATTATTATTATTGATATTAATATTTATTGTATGAGTAAGTCCAGGACTGATGTCGCTGCACCATTGCCTAACTATCTGCCATTTCACAGCATCTTGGTATTACAGGCACCTCTCACCCCTCCCCTGTGAACCACCTCTGCCACAACTGACGGATCCTGGGAGCTCTTTTTGAGGTGTCTAAGCCAAGAGCTGGCAGTGCCATGAGCTGAGCTTGCTGGGCATGACTTGCTGCCGTGGAGGACAAGTCACTTCCTCCAGGATCCCCATGGGGTGATGTGTGTGTGTTTGGGCTGGAGTTTGAGATGCTCCAGTGACCACAGCATCAGCAAGGCACCTGGAAGAAAGCTTCACCACTGTCTTTGGATTTGCCTCTGGATGCCTTTCACATCCCATCGTGCCACTGGGTCTGAAAACTCAGCTAAAAAAGCCCTAGCTGCCCACCAGTGCTTGTGACTCAGTGCGTGGCAAATTTGGGCAATGCCTGGGGACCTGCTAATCTCTTGAGGAGTCCCAGCACCTCTGAGTGGGGAAATATCGCATAACCCCATGCACCACGGGGTCTCCTTCCTCCACTAAGTAGGAAAACACCCATAAAAAACATATGTCTGATGCAGGCATAAATTGTACAGATGCTTTGCGCTCCCTCTCTCTCGCGCCCCTTTATTCTGGCGGTTAAGGAATATTTAGGAAGTATTTAGGAAATATAAGAATATTTAAGGAACATTTTTATCTTCTTTGCCATCATTTTCCCCCTCCTTCTTGGCCTCAAGCCTCACACCAGTAGCCTGCTCTAATAAATAATGTAACATCTGTCCGGGCAGTCGTTTGTGGTCTGATCTTATCTGATGGATCATCTCAGCAGAAGGGCTGAGCCAAACCTGCTCTACTCTCTTCCAATAGGAGATCTATTCCAGTGTCCGCTGGGAAAGGTGCTCCGTTCAGGTATTGATCCTGTATCAGGGCTATCAGCAGGCTGAAGAAACAGATCTGTGCATGAGAATCCTGGCTCAGTACCTGCAGAAAGCATACACGGCCTGAGGGAATCAAACCTCAGGGATTTAAGTATAGGCCTGAGGTTTTACAAGTGCCTGAGTGTGTTTCAGGAACGGTGTTACTGTATTACCCAGCCTTTATGGGATTGCCATGCTCTGGTGGGAGCAGCCAGGCAACCATGGAGATCTCCTGGGGCACTGGGCACACGGCCTGTCGGAATTCCCTTCGGTGTTAGTTGGGTTGGGTTGGTCTCTGAGAACAAAGAAGGCACAAGGAAACCTGCACTGGAGACGCTTTCATAGCCAAAACTGAATTGCACGTGTCAAGGTCTCACCTTATTTCCCAGTGTTCCCTCTGTGGTCTGGGGGAAAGGGACTCACATCGGCGTCAGAGCAACAAACAGCATCTTTTTGGGGCTGTGCATGAGGAGATGCAAAGGTGACCTCATGGCAAATGTGCCTTTTCATCTAGGTGGGGCTCTTTAAACAGGCACCTTCATGGAGGTGCTGGAGCCCACTGAGTGCTGAGACCCCTCTGCTCCCAGCCTAAAGGACACTGGGGTCAGGTCACAGGATTCAGTCTGAAATTTCAGGAACCCTTTCTATAAATAAATCTTTCTCACAATGAGAAAGCAGCGAAGTGATGTACTGCGTACACATGAGCACATAGCCCCTGTGGGAGAGGAAAAAGCCATCTGGGGTCAGAGGGCTGCAGGAGCAGGGGAAACCCCACACTGAGCCAGCCCTTCTTGCACAGGACTCCCCAAAACCTCCTTATTCCTCCTCCTGTCACTTATGTCACACAGGCACAGCAGCCTTCTTTCCAATGCTACATAGCTTATACTGGTAATTTCCATAATAAAACAATTTTGGAAACACCTCCCTCCCAAATTATCAAAATAAAAACATTTTTAAACAGTTGAAACATTTATAAATATTTCTAAATACTTTTAAAATAATTGTTGCTTAAAAAAATTACTTCAGTCCTAATTGAAAATGAGGAAGAAGTTGATTTTCAGGAGTTTAATGACTTGGAAAAAGAGTAAAATAACTTTGCTTCGAGTTATACACAAGTGCCTGAGCCAAAACAAAAATAATAGAGGGGGGAAGAGTTTGTATCCAAAAACCTAAACCAAGCCCAAGATGGGGATTGTGGGTTCTTTTCCTGTAGCACCAGAGGAAGAGGAGGAAAAAGAGGCTCTGAGCACCCTGAGAGTTTTTCTGCAGCCAGGGAGTTTTCACCCAGCCGCAGGTCTCCAGTGCAATAAACTCCAGTGGCTGTAAACTCAACTCCACTCCAATTGCCTTTTAAGTGCTTTATCTGCTGTCCTGACGTGCATATTTTATTGCCAGAGCTCTTGTAAAAATGTTTTGAAGCCTGTCCTGCTGAGCAGATCCCCAGCTGAGTGGTTCGGTAGCTGTGGCAAGGGGAAACATGTGCTCATGAGCCCTCTTAAACCTGTAAGGAATGGCAGCCTTTCCTCTGGAAATTCTCTTTTGGAATGGTTTCATTCTCCAGCAAAGGCAGGAGGAATGGCAGAGTTGATGTGTGGACATCTCATGGCAGGACAGATCTATTTAAAGTCTATAAAGATCTTAGAGCAAGAACAAAGTTCATCTTGATCCCCTCTGTCCCTAAAGGAAAGGATGAAAATCAATCACACCTTCTCCACAGCAAAATGATGGATAGTGTCTGAGCTAACTTTTCTCGTGAAAGTCATTTGAAGCATCTCTCCTGCCATTGCAGCTGAGATCAGCCCAATGTCTTGAGCTTTAAATACAGCTCTGGAGCAGCACTGAGGCCCTCTCAGGACACACCACCCTGCACAGGGACCATCTTCCTGGGGCCACAGACAATTTTTGAAGTCTCATCTATTATTACATGGCTCTTCAATCCTCCCTCAGAGGACAAGGTTGCCTCAGAGCATGCAAGTTTTCCTCCTCCCACCTGGCGAATTATTTTGGCATTCACAGCCCAATTATCTAGCTTTTGGTGGCCTCTGAGTAAGAAGCCACCACCACTGCTTTGCAAGTACTTTCATGCTCTTTACACATATCAAACTTTCCTGTGCAGGCAATATTACTGGGCCTGCCTGGACTCCAGATACTTGTGTATTTTAATCTGTTTAAAGATGTCTCCTTACTTAGAGAAGAAAGTGCAGCAAGAAATACCTGTTCTGGAAAGCTCCGAGTCCTTCCTGCAGAGCGTCCCGAGCTGTTTGAAGAGATGCCACATGAGGCAGCACCAGACTCTTCTTCTGGTTCTTGTTGGGATTCTCTGCGGCTTTGTCAAGCAGGAAATGTTTCAGAAGCATATGAAAATGGCTCCTGAAACTTCAGCGCACACTTGAAACCTGTGAATTTTTCCTGCTGAATACTTTCCTCAGCCACCTCCTCTTGAAATGTCAGCTAATCCTGTCTTCAGGCAAAACAACCCCCTCCCACTGCCTTTTGCAATGGGAAGCAGATCCCTGCCTGCCCTCAGCCTTCCCTCTGTTACCATAACTCCTTCTCTCCCCATTAAAGCTGTTTTCCTTAAATACAGCGAGAAAAGCCCTTTGTTTCTGGCTCACCCATCCCCCATGGTCCGCTTTCCCCAAGCGCCCATTCCCAAATAGCCAGAGCCACCTCCATGCAGGGCATGGTGGCCAGGAGCAAGGGAAGTGCTTTGTCCTGCCATGGTGCTCCAGGTGCTCCTCAAGGATTGTCTGAGGCTGCTCAATGACTTCCCTCAGTGGTGTCATGAGGATTCCAGAAAATGCCTGAAGAAATCCATGGGTCTGGGGACAAGGTGCTGGTGGCATCAGGCAGGAGCACACCTGGATGCTCTGCATCTCTGGTTTTGTACACGTAAGGATGAAGACAGGCAGCCTGCTGAGCAATTCACAGGTGGAGGAATTCATCCCTGGGCATTCACATGGAGTAACCCTGCCACGAGATATGTGGTGTATTTATGGCTTCTGTAAACCATTTTCAGAGCCACAGAAGAAATCATTTTGGGATGCTTCGAGCTGAAGTCTACTTCTCCATGGTGATAATTTCACATTCCTGCTGTGCTCAGTGATTCTGGCTTCAAAATTATTCCAGTTTTCAGAGAGAGGCTCTCTGTGTTTCTGTCTGTGATGGGGTGGGTTGAGAGTCTCCTGATGGTGCTGTCACCTGAGGCACAAATTTGGAAGCTGCGCTATGTGCCCAGTTGCGATGCCAACTGAACTCTGCCCTTTGGAGGTGGGATTAAGGGACTGAGCTGTTGTGTTGCACTGTTCACTGAGAACAGTGTGCTGAGCAGCTTGCACAGTTCACAAGAAGATGCAGACGGAGCCTGGAGGAGGTTCCACTCTGCAGCCCCAACTTTGCCTGGCATCAGCAGCTTGGATGGTTCCAGCTCCCATCCCCTTCCAGCTTCGTGGCACTGCTTTAGCACCCCTGGATTTCCGAGAGGCCACATCGTGACTCTGCGAGCATCTGCCCTGAGAGCTGCCAAGCAAGGTGCTAGCTAACATGACTAAAGGGATCCACAGCTGGCCCTGGGATTGCCAAATCTCTGCCTTTGACTAGAAACGTGTAGTGTTTTTTCACCAATGTCACGTGCCCATGGAAAATATCGTGCAGGATCGGATACCTCAGTCCCTTCTTGTCCCTCCCTCACCAGTCTGTGAGGATTACAGGAGCTCTGGGACTCAAAAGTGGCTGATGAAACCCCAGGAGCATGACCTAGAGCACAGGCTGTGGGATGCTGGGGCTGTGCTTGCAGATTTAGCACTGTGAGGAGGGGGAAGCAGAAGCCAAAGAGCCCAGGGTCAGAGCTGACCCAGCGCTGATGTGGTCGCTGTGCCGTGCAGCCCCTGCTCAGCTGTGTGAAAACGGAGAGGTGTCCTGCCTCCATGCAAGAGTATCCTATTCATCTATGCATGAGCACCCAGGGAGCCTGTGCTTTCACATCCAGAGCAATTTGCACCTGAGTGCTCAATTCACTTACACATGAGCACCTGAACACCTTGCACGTGAGCATAAAGAGTCATTAACGAGCATTCTGTGCAGAAGGGAGGACCTTGGTGGGCATCTCCTGGCACTGAGAAGGAAAAATGAAGGTGGTGACATGGGAGAACAGGGCTCTGGGGACACAGATGGGAAAAGTGCTGCATTTGAGCTGCCATAATGTTTTTTCTTGCAGGCACATGGCCTGATATTTGTAATAGGTGCAAGGGCTGGAGTTTGCCATGGTTATTCTGTTCAGACTGCTGTGGCCTTCCTGGCTAAATGTTTTGCAGGTACGAGTGTTTGCAATAAGTATTGCATCCAGGTTTTCACAACATTAATTCCTCCATCCTGGTCCTTAGAGACAACGGGTTAAGTAATGAAAAGTACCTATATTTGGACTTTGATCATATGGACCCTGGTAGTCTAGTCCATGGTGTAAGGGGTGGAGCTCATAACAGACAAAAACTGGGGTTGTAATGTTGGTTACTCCCAGGCTCTGGTCCTCAGGGTCAAGGAATGAAATTTTAGTGCATATGCACACACTGTTTCAGTATTAACCCCTCTGTCTGGTGGACAGGAAGCAAGAGTGGAGCTTGAAATCATCACGTATTAGGATTGTGATGAGGTTGAGAGTAAAGCTGGTAACGGATTTGTGCTCAAACAGCTTTTAAGGATGATCTTCAAGGAGAGGAATGAGCTGGGCACGAACTGCAGGGATTACTGCATTCACCCATATGTTCTGTTGGCTCATACAGGAGCACCAATAGGTTCAAGAATGAGCAGCTGATGAGTGCCTGCATGGGCACCCTATTAAATCATGCATGAGTCCCCAGACAGTGCCTGCCCAGATCATCCATGCCTGGGCAGCCCATCCATGCCCCCATGATTTCCTGACCGTTTGACGCGTGAGAATCCTTGCTGTCCGTGCACGAGCACCCAAATGAGTCACACGTCAGCGCCTGGCTTGCTCATGCATGGGCACCCAATGAATCCACGGAGCAGTGCCAAGTTAGTTTATGCATCGTCACCCAACCGGTTCATGCCTGAACATCCAAACAGCTGAAAAAAGAGGTGATGAGAAGGTTGTGTTAACTGGTAGCAACAGAAATATAGCCAGAACTCCCCAGGTTGAGACTGTTTTACCTGCAGTGCTGCTTAGTCCTGACCACGCAGCAGCAGCGTCACGTAGCACCTGTCTCTGGGCCATGGAAGGGAGCTGGAAAGAGGGAGGCAGGGGCAGGTTTTGTCCTGATGGTGATGCTGAGATCGTTGCCTGACTCGCTGTGTAAAGTGGCTCCTGCAGCACCGCAGCTGGGCACAGGGGAGATCCCTTCTATGTGCTTTTTCTAGCCCTCGCAGCAGCTCCCAAGGTGAGTTTGGTGGCACATTCTGTGGTCTGAGAGGCTTTGCCAGCCTCCCCTGTCTGGACTTTCAGGGGAGTAGAAACTCAGCTGCAGGGAAATACGTTCTTTAGACAACAAGCTCTGGTTTTGAGTGCTGACTTTGAATTGCTTTGCAGTGAGCACATCAATAAGGGATAACCTGCCATCACTCAGCCACGCAGAAACTGGCTACGGGGCTAAGATCTGACTTTTAGATACTGTGGTTTCTACCTCACGGGGGCCAGAGCATCACGACTGTGACTGCCTCTGCCCCACAAACATCTTATGGGGGTCAGGTAGCTCAGCTGGGGCTTTCTGCACAGCACAACACAGCACGAGATCCTCCACCAAGGCAGGGTTTGGGTCAGATGGCCACTTCCTTGTTCTCTGCAGGCACCCAGAGAGTGAAACTGCTGGCTCAGGCAAATGGCCACCCACAGCCAACCATTGCCTCTATTCAGCTGTTTGGGTGTTACTGCTACTTATTTGGTTGTCTTTTTGTTCTGCATTTCATGACCCAGCAAACATAAATAATTGACCGTTGCAGGGTTGAATGACAAATAATAATCAGGTAAGCACAGGCATATTTGCACAAGAAAGAGACAAAGTAGGTGGTGTCGAGGTTGGAGGCATTAAATCAGTTTAGGAACAAACTCAGCAGAAATCCCCATTTATTTTACTTTACTTCCATGTAGACCTGATTCCCGCTAATCTCAGGTAACTCAGGGAAACTCAGCTTAACCTTAGCAAAGCACACAGAGAGCTTTACAGGACCAATTTCAGAGCTCACACCTCCAGAACCAGGCAGTGCTCATTGCAGACATGGACCCTAGAGGCCAAATCCTTCTGTGGACTTTGCTCCTGGATGCTCCTGGACAGGGAAAACCAGTTTGGTGTGGTTGAGTCTGTGCATGTCTCTGCCAGAGTTCCCAGCTCAACTCAGCAGAGTGATGGGGTTCATTCGGGGAGCAGGCGGCAGGGGGGTGTGCCTGGGTGCCCCGATGGGCGATGGCCATCCCAAGGTGTGTCCTGCCATCCATCCCTGCCTGGCCATGGATGGAGATGGAGCTGCCTTGCCCTGGCATGGCTCTTTTAGGACTGGCACTTCAAGGGAAGGTGCACTTGAACCCACCTTGCCGGTGGAGGTTAACACTGGGAGGATGGGATGGGATCTGTGCTCCTCTTCCAGCTTGGATGATGCATCCATCTCACATTCAGAGAAGAATTCTTCTCTCATACATCTGCTGCCCACCTGGGAGGCTGGAAAAAACCCACCCTTTTGCTTTGCCCTTTTCTAATCTTTGTCATAGGAGAAAGATGGTGACTTCAAAGAAAAAAGGGATGGGGAAGCCTAACATTAGGAAATATTCAAAAAACAAGCTAAAAAAAAAAAAAGATAAAAAAAAGAAGTTTTTCTCTTCCCAAAGCCTAAACTAAAATTCTTTGCTTTTTTTTTTTTTTTTCCTTTTTTTTTTCTTTTTTTCTTTTGAAGGGGTGGTTTGGGGTTTTCTTTTTAAATTAGGCAGCTGCTCTGCCCCAAATAGATGTGAGCTGGCCACAAGGGCTGAACAACCTCTCACAGCAAGTCCTCAGCACCAGGATGGAGCATGGGCAGGCAGTGGGCAGGAGGCTTTGCTTCGCATGGGTGCCCTGGTATCTGCCAAACACCCCTCCCATGGCTGAGGTCAAGCAGAGCAAGCAAAAAATTTGCTCTTCCTCAAGCCAGATTTACAATTGCTCTGCTCCCGGTTTGCCAAGCACCATGGCAGCAAGAGCTGGCAAACCTTTCTCAAAACAAAAGCTCCATGGGGCTGGATGAAGCCGAGAAGGGTCCTAAATTAATAAATGTAAAAGTAGAAGAAACCCACACCAGGGCAGTTACTTTAATGGAAATAAGCTGCTTGATTTTGCCCATGAAAGTTTATAGTGTTTAAAACAATTGTAAACATGTCAGTGTACATGGATACGGTTTCTATAGCAGCACAGCAACAGTTAAGGGCTTGCTCCCAAACATACCCCAAAGGAAACTAAAAATAGTGTGTCTGCTGGATTAAAATCTGTATACATATTCGGGAAGACATACAGGAACTAGGAGTTTGTGAGCCTCCATCGTTTTTTTCAATTTTTTTCCCCTTATTTCTCCCCGTCCTCTGAAGGGACTGGAAGGAAGGTGCTGAGTGAAGCAGCAGAGCGTGGGGAGGGGTGTGCCCAACGCTGGCAATCCTCTCCCCAGTCCTTCCCAGCCAGGACCAAGCCTCTAGGATGCCGTGTCCTCTCCCCACCCTGACACAAACAGACCCATCAGCCAGGGCTTGAAGAGATATCTGGTTTTTTCTCCCCTCTGCTCTGTCCTCACGGTTGCCTGGCTGCAAGCAATGCCTGCATGCTCCTGCTGCTCTGCCACTGCCTCTGCCGCAGCCTGGGCGCCAGCAGAGCCGCTGGCTTCCCCTGGCAGCACGCAGGGGTTCGGGGACACAGCAAACACCATGTCCCCCTTCCCTCCCTGCAGATTGCAAGGAGGGTGCAATCCTGCCCATCCCTGCAGCAGGGTGGGAAGAGCAGTGGGTGTGAGCTCAGATGGATTTAGGACTTGGGGATGTTTGCTCCTGCCTTTGAAATGGCATTAAAAGCAGCTCGGGAAGCTGGATGCTCTGCCAAGCAGGACCCTGCTGGGGCAGAAGGGCCTCCTCCCTCTGCCAGCCTGGCCCAGGGACCCCCGTCCATTTCTGGGGTGGCTTTTGCCCACCAGCCCTGTCACTGGCAGCATCTGCTCGGGCAACCCAAGGCTGCCTTTGAAGCAGAGGGAGCTTTGCTCATGTGGTTTGGCAGTGGGAAAAAGGCCTTTCTGGAAAGGAGGGTGTGTGCTCCTCAAGAGGAGCATTCAGAAACACTCCTGAGGCTGCATGGGAAGGGCTCGCAGTGACAACATCCCCCTGAATGAGAGTGCAAAAGTCCACTGCGTTCCTAAGAGACCGTGCGATGTGTGTCACAGCAAAAGCCAAGACATGCAGCAGAGAAACCAGCCAAAATATACAGCAGACACAGCACATCAGAGCCAGCACTGAGAAATCTAGCTTGATGCAAAGCAAGGATTTTCAGAGTAGAGATAAGTGCTCAGCACATGCCATGGGCAATCTCCTTCCCAAAGAACAGGGTCTTAATAGTACCCTTTCTTTCTGTGCACTTTCACACTCAGGAAAATGCCAGTTACAAATGCTGAATGAAGAAACACTTAAAATCCCCCAAAGTGAAACCATCTCACATCTTCCTTATTTCCTTTCTTTCTCTTTTTTAAAGCATCAGTCATCTCATGGCAAAGCATCGAAGATATAATGGCAGTTAAGTGTCCAACTACCCCACGGCAGTGGTGCCATACCCAGTGCATTGTTCATAAATGCAGCATCCCAGCCATCATTTCAGGAGGGATGCAGGCACGGAAAGAATTACTCATGTCTTGTATCTTGAACAACTCTACTCATGCTAAAATGGTGTTGCTTTTACACCATAAATCTTTTATGCTTTCAATTTTTTCTTAATTATAAACAGGTGCCTTCTGATGTTTTGAACACGAATTTCATGCCGCAGCAGTTAATGAGTGACTGCTCCCTGCTAATAAAATCTGCACAAGTGGATTTATTGTGGGCATTAGTTTGCAAAATAACACCGTCATAAAGAAACATGGCAGGGAAAGGTTTTGGGATTGTGGTCAGTATTGGGGAAATTGCTTGCTAGCAGGTTGGAATCAACACCCTGGTCAGCTGCTTGGGGATGATAACTGGGATCTCTCAGATAAGAGTGACAAATGGCATTTAGTATTTCTGCGGCATCTTTGACTACAAAGCAGTAGCATCTCACCTCTCTCTCTGCTTTTATTCTGCAGAGCTCAAATTCCTCTATTTTGATAAATGACATCACTGAAAGTTTTGTCTGTGTTCCCTGAGCAGCATTCCTAGCAAAATGAGAATCACAAGCTGGAAACAGCACAAAGATCCACAAGGAAGGAAAACCAAAGCAGCTGCATCACAACGCCTAATTGCCTTTGTGAGCTGTCCGGGATTTTGTGATTTTTCTACATTTCATCCTGATTTAAGGCAAGCAAAGCACACTGCCAGGAAGGGCAGCGTGGCCACAAGGGCCTCAGCTCTGTGGGACAGGGTCCAGCTGCTCTCTGGCCGTGCAGCCCCGTGCTTTGGAGGATGGCCGTGGCACCACGTGTCCTCCATTCTTTTGCTTTGCCCTTCCAGCGGTCCTATCCCCTGCCTTTAGGATATGACTACCCTCCGTGTGACCTGAATTGCTGTTTGTTTGGGGAGAATGGGCACTGGGGCAAAAATACCCTTGGGCTGAAGCCGGGCTGCGGCATTAGCTACTTGTTTATGCAACAGAAGGTGTAGCAACCACACCATTCCCAAGGCAACTGGGAAGATGGTGCCATGGACTGGACTCTGGACTTCTTGACTTCACCTTCCTTCCTTGCACATCACCCCCGCTCTCCATTTCCACTCCGCAATTGCTCTCAGAGCCAAAGAAGAAAGCTCTCCCTACCAAAAGACATCCAGAGAAAGATCATGCCTATGCTCAGCCAGGGTTAAACTGCAGTTTTGGCCTCAGTCTTGCATTCCCAGCCACCTCCATGTGGGCTGTGCCAGAGGAGAGCCCAGACACACTGTCTCCCTGCTGATTTTACTCATGGGTTATTTAAAGCAGACATTGATAGCTCTGAAGTCGCAGCAGCTGAGCGTGGCCGCCAGTGGCTAATGAAGGTGAATGTCAGGAGTCATCATCAAAGTGATTAGTATAATTAAACCAAGATGTGAAATGCCAGTGCCAGAAGCAGAGAAGTCCCTCTGATGGGAGGTTTGCTTCACTGGTTTGAAAACTAGGTGCTTCCTTTGAATCTCCTGGTGCGCTGTCTGGTTTCCCTCTGGTTTACTTTGCATCAGCTCTCTTTTGCTGAGGCAGCTGAGCACAACCTTGTGCTGCGACCATGGGCAAATTCCTCCTTTTTTTTTTGAGTGGTCTTACTTCCCAAGCTGTAAAGCACAGATGAAAATATTTAGCTGCCTACCTGACAAGGCTGATGTGCAGATTAATTAATATTTCTCAAGTGCCCTGAAATTTGCCAAGTATTATTGCTACACAACAACTGTTGCTACGTAGGGAAAATTGCTGCCACGAGAACCAGGCACAAACACCGCACCTACATTTCCCGGCCTCACAGGGGTCAAAGCCCAGCTTTGTTACGAGGCTGCATCCAAAAAAAATCCTCCTCTTGGCCTCTCTGTTGCTTTGCTCATGTTGCTTCTGCCGCTTTTGTTATTCCCTTTGGTTCGTCGGGTGGTACAAGACAACACCATCGCTGGCATCTGTGTGTCCCATCCCAGAGCAGCACGAGTGATGGGACCTGCCAAGGCCAGGGGTGGGCAGCAGCTGGTCCTGGCATGGCTGGGCTGTGTCAGAGCACAGCTCACTCCCAGTGGGATTTGCTGGGCTGTCGATACCGGGTGGCCCTGGAGCAAGCACATCTTCCCGGGTGATGGGCTGTACCCAGAAACACTGTCAACACCCAGCCCCGGGAAACTGCTTGGCTCCAGCCGCGGAGGCAACGAAGCAAGGGTGGGTCTGCCCAGCTCTGTGATACCACACCTTAGTGTCTGAGTGACTCACGAGGCGTTCCACGGCCGTTTCATTTCTCTTCCCCTTTTGCACAACTGGGGGATGAGGTTTTAAAAAGCAGCATGTTTGCCCCTCCATTTTCAAGTTTTCCTGATGGGAAAGCCTTGTTTTCAATGGCTGCGAACCTTGGCTTGGTGGGCATCACATTGGTCTGTCCCCCCGAGAGCATCAGCGTTGCCAGCACTGAGGAAGAGGATGAGCTTGGGTTACACCAGTGGCTTTTGGGCTGTCATCAAGCCCCAAGGACAATGCACATATTAATAAATTGAGTGTGTCATGGGTGGTTTCCTGGTCCTGAGTCCAGCTGGCAATGTACTACTGCTGTCAAAGCCTGCTGCAGCCCCAGATGAGGTGACCCCATCCAAACTGCTGCCTCTGAGTGGTCTCCAGATCACACCACTTCCTAACCACTTCTGGTCAGTGCTTGAGTTCGCCAGCCTGCTCCAAAGTGGTGCTGAGGCTCTGGAATGGATTATTTCATTGTCGCAGACACAGCCAATATGTATCAGGGGCCATTTGTCACCAAGCCATTAGAGGCCATTTGGTGGTGGGGTCCTGGCAAAGACCACCAGCATGGGTTAGATGGTATTTCATCATCCTCAGGGTGATGCTGGACCCAACAGAGCCCCCAGAGTCGTGGCTGGTGGGCAGGCAGAGCTGAGCACTTGCTAGGAAGGTGGGATGCTGGCTCCTGCTAGCGAGCCTGTGCTTTCACAGCTCTGATTCATTCTGGGCTGCAGGAGGCTGCCATATCCTGAGCCTGCAGGCACCTTCAGAACATGACTTTTTCCTCTGCAATACCCCAGTGATTTCCTTCAATATCCTGATTTCCTTCAGGAGAGCCCAAGTAAAACCAAGGGGCTGAAGGATGGAAGTTTTCCTGGCAAAAGGACAAGACCATGCCAAATGAAGTTCAGTGACAGTAAAAGCAAATTAAAGACCCAGGAAATGTTTTGATCCTTTAGGTGAGAGCAAGGGAATTTGGTATCGGTCATATCTGTCCAGGAATAAAACACGGCTACGAATGGCCAAATACTGATTCCAAAATCCAGCAGTGCCCTTAAAAGCAAAGTGAAACCCCAAAGCAATGTTAGGATCCAGACACAGACCCCAGAGAAGGGGAAAACACAATGGGCACTGGCAGGTCTAGAGAGGAAAGATCAAGAGCTGCTGGTAGCTGCGTCCCACAGGATCCCTCAGTTGAATGGAGAAAATGAGAGCTTTGGAACATTTGGGATACAACTCTGGAAGCTCATCAATGTATTGGTAGGAGCCTTTGAGTTCCTCGCCCAAAGTTGTTACCCAGGCCACCAGTGGTGTCTGAACCTCCCTTTGGGTGCTGCTGGAGCTGCCCAGGAAAGACCTGGTGAGTCCAGCCACAGCCAGGCCACTGTGGGACTCGCTGCAGGCATCTCCCAACCCTCAAAATGAAGGGCTAAAGGTGGCTGTGCCTGGCCCCAGGGGGACTTTTAATCAGATCCTGGCTGCAAATCTCCCTGGAGCAATGATTAAACAAACCTTGTTTTGACAGAACCCATGATGGCCTCCTTCGCTTTAACTTCTTCCTTGGACTGACTTAAGCCATCCAGAAAACACTGTGTTAATCATATTGTTCGAGTGAGAAAGCAGAAGGAAGAGTATTACTCTGTTACCACGCAGCCAGCTCATGTGGCTTAAATCATAGCTACAACAAGCAGGCCTTCTGGCAGATGAGTTCTCAGGCAGAAAGCAGAGGATTTTTTCCATGACATGCAGAGGGGGAGAAAAAAGAAAAAAAAAAAAAAAGATAGCATTGGCTGCCTATACTGATTGCAAGCAAAAACATATAAATACATCTGTGGTTTTGTGCGTTTTCCTGGGATTCAAGGACTCAAAACCTGCTTTGTTTCTTCAACCACGCCATGGTTAGACATCTCGGACTCGGGTGTAGCATAGACTGGTCACTAAGGGTTAAACTGGCAAGAAGACAGGGGCTGCTCCTCTCAAAGGAGGGTATTCGATGGAAGGCTGAACATCTCTATGGATATGGATGCTCTGGGTGTCCCACTGCTTGCCAGTCCTTTTAAAATATGGGTAAGGTACCACCTCAGTGTGTCCATCCCTCATGCTCCTGTGCTGGCCCTAATGCTGATCATGTTCTGGGCCAAGCCCCTTTGTTTTTCTCTGCCTCAGTTTCCTCCGGTGTGAAAGGGGCTGTGGAGGTCACCTATAAACTGGACCCGTCCTGTGGGCGCCGGCAGCACTCACATGCTGATGTTTGTGTACTGATTTCCTTATTACTTCACCCTCCAGACTGATACAGCAGCTCCAGCAAGCAACGCGTGGTGTTTTCATTCTGCCTCATTAAAGGCATTTAAATATGCCGTGCTCAAGCAACACCTGCCTCCTCCATTTTTCGGGTTGTGCCATGGGTTGGGTGAGGGGGAGATGCTGCTGTGTCCTCCTCTCTGGGAAGAGGCATGGGATTGATGTCCTTCCACACGACAGCTTCAGAGATTGTAGGTCAGAGAAGAACAAATGAAAAAGAAGAGGGGGCAGGGAAAGACTTTAATTTTGGGAGTGGATGTCTGGGAAAGCTGAGATGTATGTTTGCATGGTCCATGGGAGGACTGCTGTGCTGCTGAGCAGCAGCCAAGCACCTTCTCCCACCTGAGCAGCCCAAGAGATGCGCCTGGGTGGTGCTGGTGGAAGGCTTGATTCCTGCACCTAGTAGGGTACAGTTGGTGGAGAAATCACTGCAAGTGCTGAATAAACTTTCCCTCTACATCCATGTTCAAGGACAAGCAATGAAATACACCCTAGAACCCACGGGGTGCAATCCTGTCCTCTGTGACAGCAGGATGCTTCACGGTCTGCTCAAATCTCCCGTTTTGCAGTTGTGTTCAAAGGGAGGTCCTCTGAAAGGACTGCAATTTTTGTCCCACACCATTAATTAATTAATGCATGCCAGGGGGATTGACACATGTCTGTCCAGGTCCTGTGACACTCGAGCAGCATCCTGGCTGAACACTGTGCTGGTACCACAGTTCCATCCCTCCCTCCCTCCCTCCTCGCTTCCGTTATGAAGTGCCCCTTGATTTTACAGCTCTGCAAATACACTTTGAGAGGGTAGATGTTTGCTTATTAACTTAAAGCAAATTACATTTCTAAGAACTGGTGGGAGAACATAATTTAATCGGTGTACACGATCAGCCTGATTGATTGCAGATGATTGCACAGCCACCCCTTTCCTCTGCTTGAGTGCAGCGCAGGTGCAAGTGCACACCACTGGGCACGGAAAAGAAAGAATCACCTACCAGGCTCAGGGTGCTTCAATTTTTCTACTATGATTTGATGTTTAGCCTGATGAACCCAAGGCTGAGTTTGTAACAAGTCGAAGGAATTAGCACGCTCCTTTGGAAAAACTCAACACCTGATGATCGGGCAAACCTCTGCGCTCGGGGTTACAGCATCATGTCTTGTGCTTGACAAGCTCTGACCTCGTGTCGGCCAGAGCTAAATATTAATTTCCTTAACCCTTCCAAGAAGGAATTCAGCATCGACTTGTAATCTCAAATATTTTCACGCGACTGACTAATGACTTAATCACAGCTCGCGGCACTGAGCCACGCTGATTACCCACGCAGGCAGGAATTGCAGCATGTTGTGGCACCAGCAGCTGCCCAGCGCCCTGTCATCATGCTCAGTCCCAGCAGCATCAGTCCCCCATGATGTTTTCTTGGGTGTAGGTTTGAGTCCCTTGGAATGGGCTGGATGGGAAAGGTGATGCGAACTTTGGTTGTGCAACCCAGGGTGGCAGCTGGCTCAGAGAGGCACAAGGACACCTGTTGGAGACACAGGCTCTCCCCCAGGAATGAGGGGCCTCTCCAAGGTTTTGGGGAGGACTTGGTGAAGTACCCCAGCAGGCTGAATTTGGCAGCCCAGGTCTGGAAAATGATCTGGGCATGGCCAGGAGATGCACTGAAGAGTTTTGGATGGGCCATGTTCTTTTGGGAACACAGTGTTTAGCAGCATGGCCCTGAGCCCAGCAAAGCCACTCTGGCTGGGGATCATTTTATTTAATAATATAGACAGGGGCAGTGAGGTGTGAATGAACTGTTGCTGTTGGGGCCATATGCAGTTAAGAGAGGCACAGAAACCTGGCCAAGAGCCTTCGCTGTTTCCTCGTTGCTGCAGTGAGATCACAGGACGATACGTGCTCTGATGGGAACATTAGAGGGGACCATGTGTCACTTTATTTTGCATCTGACTCAGAGAGCCTGCTCGACACGAACACTGGAACAGTGTGTGGCTGTCAGAAAACAGAAAACAGTTGTTTAAATATCAAAGATTATTTCGGAGCACCGATTCGCTGAGTCGCAGCTACAAGTTTCAGTGCTGGGAGGGGAAAAACGGTGTGAAATGAGAAGGATCAGCAAAGGTGATGGTCTACCTACCTATCCTCCCTTCTCCAATGAATTATCCATGGTGTTGGGTCACCTCAGGCCAGCTTGACTCCCCCAAAACACTGAGTGTTTTATGTTTTAGCTCCCTGCTGTATCTCCATGTAGTGGTACAAGCTTATGGTCCAAGGGTACATGGCAGGATCAGAGGGAAAAGCAACCCCCAGGCTTCCTGCCAGCAAGGAGCTCAGTTCTGAAGCCCAGTTTTTAGCATCAGCTTCTCCAGACCTTTGTGCATGTCACAGAGGACTGTAAGCTTTCAGTGATGATCGCCCTTTTTCCATAGCAAGGGACATGTATTAAATATAAGGAAACACCGAAAACAGTGACCAAACTCAGCTGTTTCCTTTTTTTTTTTTTTAAAGTTGGGAGAGAAAAGCTTCCTGAAAATTGTTTCTCCTACAAGAGGAATGCTTTGTAATGCTGATTTGTCTCTTAAGCTTCCTCTGAAACGTCTTTGAGAAAGAAATGAACCCTGAGGCAGGATCGAGATGAAAAGGGAACCGGGAGCAGTGCTGAGCCAGGGGGTTGTGCAAAGGATAAATGCTTGCATGGGTATAAGAAAGGATCGGTCCAATTCACGAAACAGGAGTCTGTTGTGAAGGTGCTAATTTAGAGTTAAATAAAAGATGGTCAGCAATGGGACACAAGCCCTGGGCTCGCTGCAGGTGCTCACCCAGGACAGGGTTGGGACAAGGCTGCAGCAGGGATGCTGGGATACCGGAAATATCTCACCATCATTTCTTCTTCTGTGGGAGGTTGGTATGGCCAGGGAAAATCAGGAAAGAGCCTCCCAAGGGTCACAGTGATAAACCCATCAGATACTACAGAAGAGCACAGTGTGTGGCAGCAACTTGGAGCGGCTCTTGGGAGCTGAAGGGGACCCCATTGAACACAGCAAGAGGGACTATTTATTGTGTCAGGACACAAATGCTAGGGGCAAGGCTCTGTGCTGTGAATGCCAAGCTCATCCTGTCCCCCCAGGCTTTCTTCAGCACACTCTGTGTCTGCTTCTGCCAGCTGCACCTAATTCCTATATGGCTTAGTAAAGTGAGCATGGGATGGCAGCGTGAGGCCTTCTGTAATCTGGTCTCAGTACGCCCCGGGCATAATATTCACCTCTCCACACCTCAGTTTCCCCTAGTAAATTGGATAATAATGAGATCTATTACCACTGTCGTGTTACATCACATGTGCGGCAAGTGATTCATTACACGCAAGGCTCTGAGCACGTCAGGCAGCACACAGGGGTCAGGCAGCAGCAGCTCCCTCCAGCACCATGCCTGCCTGTGACTGCAGCGGTTTCCACCTACCCCTTGCCTCCTGCCCCATCCCATTTCCCTCAGCTTTTGCCCACCATCCCAGGAAAGGAAGTGCTGGTCCCTGGGTTGAGACACACCACTTCCTTGTGAGCAGGACTCAGCAGGTTTTCCATGGCAGAGTCGGAGCCAGGAGCTTCTCCACGCATGGCTCCACACTGCTGTCACCTGTCACCCTTCTGCCACATGCCTGCACACGTGTTTCTTATTCCCGTGAGGCTGAGTCCCGTGGGAACCTCCGGCAGCTATGGGGAGATGAGGAATATGCTCCTGCTCGAGGGTGAGGGTCTGACATGCACCGTAGTGAAGGAGGAGGGGATGCCACCATCGGGAGCTCAGCAAAGAGGAGACTAAAGGATGCCTTGACCAGAGGGCTGCAAACACGTGGGTTGGGAATATGGCAGGGAATAACGAGCTGCTGAGCACGGAGAACAAAGTTGCAGCAAATCTGAAGGCAAACCAATAAATGCTCTGTGGAGAGCTCAGCTTTAACACTGGGCTTTGTTTGCAGCAGCCACCAAAAGCCGGAGTGGGCTGAATTTACCAACAGAGCTATTTTATCTCAGGTGTTTTAAAAGAATACTGCCCTTGAGGAAAAAGCTGTTTTTGGGATGCACAGGGTTATGCCAGAGATCATGAGAGATGATCACCTAGATCCCTTTTGTTCTTATAATCTGGAAGCTGTGAGTTATATCTATTAATCTCTTCTTAAAAATCCCAGGACCAGTGAAACTCAGGTTAATGACAGGTAGAATTTAGACATCCTGGCACCACTAATATTTCTAACCCTGGATAATTCTTCAGCACCTCACAGTGTGATGACTATGAAAACATCTCCATTGACTCTGTGTCATGCTGGGGCAGGACCATGCTGTTTTCTGAATGATGTGGTGGTAAAAACTCCTATTTCCCTTAAAAATCTGTTTCTCACTACATATAAGAAAGACCATTTGAAGACCACATCAAGGTTGTGATTTCTCTTATGCCATGGGAAACATAGAACAAAATCAATTAATATAGTCTTTCTTTACGTGGCTAGAAGGGTCTTTCAGTTGAAATATATACATATATATACATACACATACATATATGGCCATATACACATACATACATTTTTCTGTACACCCATAGGTATGTGTACATACACACACAGGTGCACACATGGAATTGTAGAATTATAGAATGTTAAGGGGGTGGAAAGGATTTTAAAGATCCTTTAGTTCCAACACCCTGCCCTGGGCAGGGACACCTTCCATTAGACCAGGTGGCTCAAGGCTTTGTCCAGCCTGGCTATGAACACTGCCAGGGCTGGGGCATACACAACCTCCCCAGGCAGCCTGTTCCAGTATCTCACCACCCTCACAGCAAAAAAAATTCTTCCTAACATCTAACCTAAATTTCATTTCTTTCAGTTTGTACCCACTGCTTTTTGTCCTATCACTACATTCTCTCTGGCCCCTCTGGAGGCTCCCCTTCAGACACTGGAAGGTTACTGTGAGTTCCCCACAAAATCACCTCTTCTCTGGGCTGAACAGCCTCTTCTGAACTTTCTCAGCCTGTCTGAGGTGCTTCAGTTCTCTTATCAGCTTCGTGACCATTCTTTGGACTTGCTCCAACAGTCTCACATCCTCCTTCCGTTGGGGACACCAGAACCGTATGCAATATTTCAGGGGGTGTTGCAGGAGTGGAAGAGAGGGGGAGAATCACCTCTTTCTACCTGCCGGCCACACTCCTTTTGAGGCAGCCCGGGGCTCTGTGTGCTTTCAGCACAGGACGCGCAGGTAAGTGGATGCACACACACCTGCGCACAGGGGCGCACATGGGCGGCCACACGCGCGGTGCTCAGCGGCACTACAACTCCCGGCATGCCCCGGGGCGGTGAGGGGGCGTGGCCCAGCGCNGGGGGGCGGCGCGTGGCAGTCGGTGTGAGGGCGGCGGAGCCGGGGCGTCCATCGGCTTCTTCTCCGCGGCCGCTTCTCAGCAGCTGCCGCCGCTGCTCCCCGGCCTGTGCTTCGCAGCACCGACCCGCCGGAGCCCTGACGGACGGAGGTGAGCGCTCTGAGGCTTCTTGCCTTGTCGCCCAGTCGGAACCATCGCCCTCCGTGCGGCCGTGAGGAGGCTGAGGCTGCCCCTTTCCCCCGCTCCCGGCCTGCCGGCGTGGGGTGCCTCTTCTGCGCGTTTCCTCCCTCCTGGGGTGAGTATCGCGCCTGTCGCGACATAGCTCCATCCGGGGGCTGCTATCGAAGGGGTTGGGGGCCTGCCCGGGGCCTGTCCCCTTCCTTCCTTCCTCGGGCGCCTTCCTCCCCTCTCCGCCGCCCTGCGCGCTTTGTACTGCGCCTCGCAGGGCTCCCTTGTTGTGGCTGTTTCTAAAATAATTATCCACTCTTATTTTTTTTTTCTGGGGGGGATTGTGAAGCTTTTTGGCTTTTTTTAATTTTGTCTTTTTTTTCCCGTTTTTTAAAAAAATCTTTTCTTCCTTCCCACCCCCCCGGAGTTGGCTCCGCTCTGGGGGCTGGATGTGCTGGGGAAGCTCTTTGTCATGAAGCGGCTGCCGAGCCGTCTGCCCTCGGGAAAAACATTACTCTAAAAAAAAACGACCAAAAAACCAAAAAAGTCGCTCAATACTTGAACACCAGGGTTCTGTTAAATTCGGAGGGTGGATTTTTTTTTTTTTTTGCGGTGGCGGTGGTATGTATATTTTTTGGGGGTAAGAACGAGTTCTCCCCCCGCCTCCCCCGCGAAGTCCATTGATCGCAGCCTCCCGTGCCGGAGCGCGGAATGGGAGCAGCACGCAGGCGGGTGACAACAAAACAAAGGGGGATTTTGTTTGGCTGTTGTTAACCTGCAAGATCTTGGTAGGAAAGCTTTCTTCTTTTTCTCTGGATTTTTTTTTTTTTTAATCCCTAGCTCTTCCAAATTTGATGTTGTTTAACTCTGGAAAAATCCAGATAGGCGGTGGGTAAGTTGTGTCTTAATTTTAAGCTTCTTGGGGGAATTGCAGGGTTTGTCTTCCGTCTCCGCAGCCCCGACTCCTTTGTGAGCAGCCCGCCGTCCAGCGCAACTTGTGTCCGGTTTTTCTTTTCACTCTTGTTTTCACCTAGTTAAATAATGCGTTTTCAGGAGGATCCAGTACGAGGGGGACATTTCTGCCTGCAACAGCTAGAGGAGATATTCAAAAGGCGGGGGAGAGAAGGAGCAGTTGTGTTTTCAGCTGAATAATTTTCGTCTCATGAAGGATATATTTTAAAGCATTTAGGTTTTTATACCGGTAGCATTTCCCGCCCTCCCCGCCTTTGTTTTTGTTTTAACTGCCACCTCAAAAACTGCAGCTACATCACCTCTGCAAAATGCAGTTTCTGGAATACATGCAAGCGAAAAGCAGTCTGGCTGTAACGCTGGTGTTTCTGGCCTTAAAGGCCACCCTTTTTTTTCTTTTTTTTTCCCCGGGACTCCTCTGCCTTGAAAAAACACTGCTTGGCGAGGAAAATTACAAAGCCTTTCAGCGAACTAGAAGCTGACGCTTCTGCATCTGAAGGACGATAGGGTTTTTTTTTTCATTTTGAACGCGTTTGGTGGCGGGGGGAGACCGGGGGAAAAGAAAAGGCCGTTTCCGGTTTCTCTTCAGCAGCGTTTTGAATTTTTTTTCCCACAAAGAAGCAGGCGGATGACCTGTTGATGATACATCTTCGGTTTCTTTTTGTTCCAGAAGGTGCCTGTAGGTTAGTGGAGATGAACAGGCTGCCCAGATCTTCGTTTGCATGTGTCGTTGTGTGGTCTGTGTGGCTTTGTAATGTTTTAGGCCGACAGTTTTGGCGTGAGTAATGTAGAGCCAAAGTTCAGACGTCTGCCCGGGACACTTCCCCCTCTCGTCTCCACTACTGTCCTTCCCCCCCAGGAAAAAACATGATTTGTTGAAAATTGAGCACTGGTAGTTAGAAAATTAGACTTTCTTAGTGCTGTGCAGAGTAGGTGTCCTAACTCTTTGAAGTCGTATGAATGGCCTGGCAGGAAGCTTTAGGAATGCATTTTGGTTGTATATAGGTTGCTACTGGGTACCTTAAGCTTCAAGGTCTCCTGTTTCAAATGAATTAAACATATAGGAGCACCTACGTTATGCTGAGTAAAGTCATGTAACGTGTGGCTCATGAATGTTTCCGTTCTTACTAAACACTGGAATGTATTTCTCAACACAGCAGGTCACCGTACTAGTGTTCATCTTGGAAATTAACATTTTGAGTAACTGCTAGTATTTCAGTTAAAGTAGAACTTAATATATTACAACCAGTTTGTATTTTGGTAGCAGTATTGGTTTCTATTAAGAAACCAGGGATGGCAAACAGGATCCTTTTACTTGAGCATTTATAGGTAGTGACTGTGTTTGTAGGTGCAAAATAGAGGATTATGTTCTTTGAGCCAGTGGTATTTAAAATTCTTACTCATTTGTAAGGAGCTAATTACAAGTATTTTTTGATATAAAATGTCTTTTCAGACAGGAGCTGTGGAATATAAGGAAAGCAGAAAACCTAAAGCTGTTTGTAGATGCTAATCCATGCCCTGAGCTAAAAAGGGAAGAATGAGGGTGTTTCATGAGAAATCAGTCACCTTTAAGTACATACTTGTAAGTGAAATTACACAGTTGATTAGCAATTCCTTCTGCATGCCAGAAATTGGAGGTACTTGTTGCTGGCTGGTCACTGTGCGCCTTGCTGGTTAGATTGTAAAAGTTTTGACTGAACATTAGAATGAAAAAGTCCAGCTCTTTTGCTTCCTAGACATTCATTCCTTAATCTCCAGTTTCACAAGCATGCTGACAAACTGTCAAAGGAAGTGACAGCAAAGACATGGGGTAGGAAGTAGGTTGAGTGCTGCTGAACACTGCTGAGTTTCAGTGGAAAAAAAGTGAGCATGTTTCCATCTGATCCTGTTTCTGTCTCCTTCCAATCCACTGGTTAGCAGGATGCACCAGGAAGTGTCATATTCCTACTGTAGTTCCCCAGTTCTACTGAAATTAGTATTACGTCTCCAGTCAGGCCCAGTTAGTCTACCTGGATGAAAAGGTTCATGGGGAAGAAGGTAAAATAGCAATTTAGTTATGAAAAGTCATGTCAGTTGGGCCATACTTGAGTGGCTCTGTGTCCCTAAGGAGGTGGTGGGCAGCTCGTGGGATGGATTTCCCTGTGCTGCTGTAGGTTCTCCAGTGGGTGCTTGGGGGTGGGCTGGGCAATAAGGTAGCAACATAGCACATTCTTTGTGGCCTTAATGTTTTTGCAGTGGATGTGTCAATTAATAGTTATAAGTGATTGTGTTTCTTGTTTAAAATGTTAGAATTCACATATGTATTCAAAAGCCTGCCTTTCAGGTTAAAAAAGATGGAAGTTATTTGTCCTGCTAGAAATCCTCCTGAAGCTTTAAAAAAAGCAAGCTCTACCTTGTTGCTGCCTTCTCCTAAAAGCAGTAAAAAGTCTTGACAATTACTTGATTTGCAGAAAAATGACTGCCTTGCACTATAAGTATGTATTTTTACAAGTATCCTGTATTTATATTGGTTTGAAAAGGAACACTTCCTTCAAGCAGTCAGAGGTTCTTTGGTGCTTTGCACGAGTGAGTGCACAGCTTATGGGCTACCTAGGTGAGCCCTATGCCATGGACTTCTTTTGTTGACCCATGTAATGTGATTTGGAGCACCAGATGTTCCTAGCTGCTCACAGTGACCTTTCTGGAACAACCCTGTAGTGATGAGTGATTGTGAAATAGCTGACTAGAAACTACAAGCTTGGCAGGAAAAAGCTATTGTCCTCTGCTGGCACTGTGTGCTGGAGGTAGGTGGTCATCAATACCTGTCCTGCTCCAGCAATGTCTCCTGGCTGGCGTTTGAGGTTTAAATACTGTGTGGTGGCATTTGGGGACATGGGCTCAAGTGTGAACGAGTCGACAGCTTGTTTGGTGAGACTGAATGCAGCGCCTGGGTGGAAGTGTTTGGTTAAGGATTGATGGTGTCCTCCGTTGCCTGCCATGCAGGAGCACGGTTCAGTTTGTGAACAGGTAATAAAAGTTAATCTGCTGACCTTGGTTTTAATCTATGCTGCTGAATTTAATCACAGTGACTTGAATGCCACCCATAGTACTTATGTAAATGCTGAATTTTGGGCTTCAATCTCGTACTCAAGAGCAGAGTAGACTAAACCTTGCAGTGAATTTCTGGCTGTGATTTCAGGATTGGGAGTATCCTATAATTTTACTCTTCTAATTAAAGGTATATTGCAGTTTTTAGATTAGGAGTGGTCAAAACCTCTTACTCTGGTCTGGTAATTATGTTCCTGTTGGGAAGGGGATTTGTTCAATTCACACTCACTTTCCTTAATCGCCTGTGTATGTTGTAGAAGACTTGGGATATGTGTCAATGTTGGCTCAAAACACTCTTGATCTGCCTTGATGTTGGGTAGACAGCTATGCCAACCAGATGTTTTTCTGTGCCAGCCCTGGTTTTAGTAGTAAATTGCCTAAGTACATTTTTAGAACGGAGAAAAGCATTCCTTGTAAGAAGTTTTCTTAATAATAGATATTTGGGGCAGGGAGGTGCTGATCTGACTATATTAGCGTGTGTATATGTGGGTGAACAGCAAGGAAGGTATTGAAAGGCTGAAATCAAAGTCAAACCAGAAGAGATTTTTGGAATGTTTTATTGTTATTAAGGATAGTTGATAATTTGAATAGCTACTAGATAATGGTGTTTTGTGGATTGATTGAGGTTTTGAGTGAATAGGATACATAAAAAATATTTTGTGGGTACTTACAACTTACAGGTTTGGAGTAAGTTAGTCAAGTAGGATTCTTTGAGGGATAGTTTGTTGGAACTAGGACTTGAAAAGAAGATGCAAAAAAGCAAACAAAACCAAAAAACCCCCAAAGCAAGCAAAACCCAGAAAAATAATAAAACACAAATCCCTGCCTAGCCAGAATTTTCTTTTAAGTAGACCATCATCAGCTCTTTTTTCCTTCCATTGCCAATTGATTAATCTGTCTAGATGTACTTAGCTGTTTGTATTTCAAGTTTGTAATGTTTCTGTAACTACATAACCCTTTGTAGTTATGTAAGCTTCATTACAAATGCTTAAAAATACTCTTTCTGAGCTGGGGTGCCTATTTTCCTTATTTTTTGGACAAGGTAGGGAACAGAGATTGAATTTGAGGGCACTGATTTGTTTATTGTTAAGAAGACTGCTCATGTTTGACACTGGTGGAGCTCAAGGCCTGCAAGAGTTTGTGAAGGCATAATGAGAACAACCTTAGTGATGTGATTTGTACATCTCACACTGTCCTGCTTATCTCTTCCATGTTTCTGCTTAGTTATGTGAACCGAGTAGTGAGCAACTGGGAAGTTGCAGCTGTTGGGTTAGTTTGTTCCTGCCAGCTTATCCACATGGACGGTAGCACCTTGATCTAGGCCAAAACCACTAATGGCTTAATTGTTCTTTGGGTCACGGCAGTCAGACTGGCATCTCTGGGTTAGATCTGGCTTGAAACGTTTCATCCAGCTAATCATCTTCGAGCAGGAATTGATCAGTGCTGTCTGGGACAGCTTGCAAGGCACCCAGGTGGAAATGTGGGCTTTAGAAAAGGGAGCTTGTGTGCCTGTGTAGCCTGCAGATATCGCCCCCTTAAACATCATGGGACACTCTAAGACAAGGTTTAACTAGTCACAGAAGCAGGCTTGGAGTTCCACGTGTTTGTAGTTCCTTTTCTTGTGTCAAGATCATGACTTTCCAATGGTTACAGATTTGCCCCAAAATGCCCACTTTCTCTGCTCTCAGATCCTCCTGCTTTTAATAGTCTAGCAGTATTAAACAGTAAAGACTTGATTTTTAAAATCATACAGGCTTGAGTACTGCATCTGTATTTTCTTTGTCCTAAGACAAATTGTTCATGTTAAATGATAAAAGTGGTCCCTGAAGAATTTCTGCTAAGAAATCTCAAGGCTCTTCTTCTCTTTAAGTGTTAATATGTATACTGAGATTTTTGTCTCATGCTGCCTTGATATCCTTTCCATTTATCTGAAGCAGTTGTAGTTCCATACAATATTTTTACAAGAATAATTATTGCCTTAATTGTGGTTTGACACAAGTTTCGATGGGGAAAATAAGCAGTGATCCTTATGTCAGATCATGGAGCTGGACTGTTTCTTTGGTATGAGCTTAGGGATAAAAATGCAAAATGCATCGTACATGGAAGCTTACTATAAGTAATTACTTTTAAAGACCTCGTTGCTCATTTCCTTCTTTAATACACCTCTTGGGATAAACTGCTATATTCTAAAAATGTCAGTTCTGTCATTTCCCACTAATTTTTTCTTTGTTCGGCTTGGTTTACTTTCTTCCTGAGCCACTTCAAATACTTTGAGGAATGCTCAACATTCAGAAACAGCATTCATTCAGAAAATGAATGCAGGTAGATGTTTGAGTTGCTGTATTTACATTGTTGCTGTATTTTAAGGTTAGCGGAAGATGACTTTGAATTTCTGTGCTGCAGTGAAAGAGAGTAAAGTGGCCTCAACCCTTACTAATATTGGAGGTAGGGTATCTGGTCCCTCTTGGAATTGGATCTGACTCCTTTTTGCTGGGCAACTGCTGTCTTTTGAATTTAGGAAACAAAATGGAGCATGCTACAAAGTCTTCTGATAGAAACTGTGAGAGTTCCTCCTGTGTAGGAAACCAGAGCTGTTGAATTAATACTTGAAAAACCAGAGTTATAGACTGTCCAGTCAATACTTCTATTTTCATCTTCATGATCAAACTTTCATAATAATTAGATTTCAGATTTAGGATGCTGCTTTCAGAAGTCCACAAAAAAACATGTCATGCCCACAAGTGGCATGGGCACATTGTCTGTGCAGTTGAGTAGTTACAGGGGAGAAGATAATAGTCCAACTGTGAAACAAGTGATTGTGGTAACACCTAACTTCAAAGCCTGCTAGTTGTGGGGATATTTATTTAATGTACTTTCAGTAAAGAGCTGGGAGAGCACCAGCTCAAATGGCCTGAAACTTACAGAGACAGTCAGTTAAAAACTGCTTTTAACTGGGCAGAGGTCTAACAGTTTTTGAGGTAGGTAGTGCAGAGAACCAGAAGGCCCAAGAGCACACACTTAAGGTTTAATTTACTCTTTTTCTCATGTGATAATGTTGAGGCAAATTTCTGATGGTAGTGCTGACGCTTCTGATAAAGACGGCTTCCTGGTCCAATCTGCTGTCCTTGTGCCTCTTCAAGTTAAAAGATTGTTTTTTAATATACATACATACATATATATGTGTGTATATATATACATATCATATATATTTATAACTGTACTTCATACCCTGGGATTAGCAGACCAAGCTTTAGACAAATTGCATTGTAATGCATATTAGTCTGAAGACAGTTGATCAGCCCTTTGTGCTTAGATGACTTTCATGGCCAAGTCATCATCTCTTGATTCTTGTGGTCGGTGGATCCATCATACTGGAGCTTCTTTTTTTTTTTTTTTTTTTTTTTTTTGTAATAAGGTAATTAGTATGCTGCTGGTAGCCCACATCAGTTGTTTTAGTATTTATTAGGTATTGCATTTGGTGGATGTGAAATACCATTCCAGTTGAGCTTTCCCTTTTGGTGCAGCTTGAGCTGTTGCCTGTTGGGTGAGGTTTCTGTAAACTGGTCAAGGTTGCTGCACCTCCTCTGGAGGGCTGGAGTGTAGCATGGCAAGGGTAACAGTTTGGTGGGTTTTTTTCTCTTGTCTTTTTTATAAGAAATGATGTATTATTGTATTGTGGCTGTCAGCCACCTGCTGAAGTTGAGGAACTCAGCTTGATCATGCAGGCAAATAAACTCACAAATAGCTTTTATTTTTATCTTTTTTTTTTTCTTGCACATGTGCATGTTTATACAGTCAGTACTGTGGCCAGTATTTTAACTTTGTCAGAGGGTTTCCAACCAGCAGATGTGAGCATAGAGTAGCTTCTTGTACCTCTTACTGCTGGCTGAAAAAGGTCAGGGTGCTGTGGTAGAAAGTGTGAACTTATGAGCCATTTGTGACTTAGATACAGCAACTGCTTTTGAATTTCTGTGCCGGTATATACACACTATTTAATCTTTTCCTCATTGCAATAAGCATTCATATATCACTCTTCTGAGGTATGCATAGACAGCAAGAGGAAACTCTGCTTGAGAGGGGGAGCATTGCAAGCATTTTTGCTGCCTTTGTCTTACTCTCCAGCTTTGGGGAGGGACTCGTTCAAGTTGCCAGTGTTTAAACAGGAGCAGAGATAGGAGCCTGATCCAAAAAGTGAGGCATGAATTAACACTTTAAAGCCAAGACAGACCAGTCATAGGGAGAAGTGAATGTTGTCATGTTAATAATCACATGTCTCGTGTCTTTCAGTCTTGGAGTCCACATTAGCAAGTATTGTAGACATTATTATTTTATAGCTATTAATGAGGAGGAGTAACAGATTTATCTGGCTGCTTTATATATTTCGAAACCTCAATCACCAAGAAATAGCAGCTTTTAAGATTCAGATAGTGCTTGGCTGATATGTAGAATGAGATGGCACGAGAAGTTTCTTGCCTCACTTTGGGCTGGTGTCAAGTGTAGCATTGCTGATTTCCTCTTCTGTTACTGCACCAGTTTGCCAAGGCAGGGCTGTGGCTGAAATGTAACAAAGCTGTTGTGCTCTGCTCTCCTGTTCAAGTAGGAAGGAGCACAGGATATGGGAGGTGGCAGTGAGAGGAACCTGTGTGCTGGAATGGTGGATGATGTCTCCAAAGCCCCAGATGGATGTTAGGCTTGTCCCTTTTTTTTTTTTTGTCCTTGTTTTAAGAAAGGCAAGGAACTCACAGGTGTGTTGAGGCTTAATTTGTTAATGCTTGGAGGCTGCTACAGAAATGCAAATAAGTATTCAGTTACTAATCAAACCTTGCTCTGCTTTGAGGTACGTAAACTAATGAAGTGCCAACAAATGTGAAGGTGGCTGAAAAAACTGATAGTGAAGCATGAGTTCCCTGAGTTCAGACTTCCCATTTTTCTTGGACTTTCACTGTATCAGATATTTAGAAGTGTCAGTATGACTGAAGACCAGGTGGAGAGTTTATGTTGGACACAAGCATGATGCTGGGGAGGAAAGCACAGTGGAATGTGGGGAGGTCTAACATCTGTTTGTAACCTTTTGTCACAAGTGGAAGGGATTATAGAATGACAAATAGTGATTCTCTGCCAATGGTCATGTGTTCCATTCAGCATTGCACAAAGCATGCCGATTAGATTTAATACAAATGTTCCCTCAGAAAGATCACCTTGATTTAATTTTTATTCAGATGCATAAAGTAGAAATTAACTGAGGCTCTCTGTTTGTTCTTTAAAGACTAAGTACTATATTTCTAGCTCTTGGCAGACATTGTCCACAAGTACTTCATGTTCCATTGGGCTTATGCCAAATTTAATGTACCATGTGTACTGAAAGCATCAAAAACAGACTTACTTTAATTTTAGATTTTACAGCTATTATTGATTTTTCTTAGAGCTGTTCCATCCAATCTGCTATCATTTTAATTTTTCTCCCTGCAGGAGTTTGGGGAAGGGTCATGACAGTCTTTATTTGTGTGGCATGGGACTGTTTATGTGAGTGAAAGCTGTAGATCAGATGTCTCTACAGTGGCCAAACTCTCCATTTGTAGAAGCTAAATCAGCACAGTGCATTATTTCTGAACTCTTTTCTGTAATACTGACTGATACATTGTGACTGAGGACAGTGTTAAAAATGGAGTCTATCAACTGTCTTTCAAGATTGAAAGATTGACTTGATCTTTTTTATAAAATCCTGAGACAGGAAGCTGAACATACCAAAAACTGTGAACTTTGATTTTTCAGCACTTCCATGCTATATGAATAAAAAGAAGCCTGACAGAAAGACCTTGGACTCTGAAGAGACAAAAAAAGGAAGAGGTAGGGGAGAGAAGCAGAGCACCAAGTAGGACTTACGGTAGGTAGACAAAGAGGGGAAGGAAATAACTGAGGGAGAGAATAGGATATAGTGCAAAATAGCCAGCCAATATGGGCTGGAGCATTTGTAATCCTACAGTCCTCAGGTCTGCTGGTCCCTGCTTGACAGCTGTGTCTGTTGGCCTCAGATTTTGGCTGTTCATCTTTTATTTTCAACCCTCAAGGCCAAGTAGCTGTGCATACATGGCTTCTGGCCAGGTGGCTCATAGCACTCAGAGTGGAACAGGATTCCCTTCCATTGTGTTGATGTGGAGCAGCATGGCATTCAGTGGAGCCTGGGTTTTCCCTTTCACTCCTTCTGCTGAGGCAGCTTTTATTAAATGACAGTCTGTTTTGATTTCTGCTTTGCAATTTTTGACAACTCTAGCAGAAGGTAAAGTTGCTCAGTGCTTCGAAGACCTACATCTAAGTGGGGAAGTCTCTCTTGATAGAGAGAGACTTAAAATCCCAATGCATTCTACATTCTCTGTTAATAATAATCATTGTGGTTAAAGTATGCAGGTGTAGCATTGGGGAACAAAGGCATACGATCTCCTAGGTGGTGTGCAGAAAATCTGTTTATTTGCAAGAAAACAAGCCTTCTTATAGCCTCCTTTAGGCAGGGTAGGCACGGATTGGCTTTGTGCTTGTCAATGATGCACCTTCCCATCCAATCACTGCAGGAGGCATCTGGGCAGGCCCAGTAGTATCTCTCTCCCACATGCAGGAATTCCTAGTTAGTCTATATTGTAAGCTTAACCATGGCAGTTGGTGGTTTTGCTTAGACCTCACTCTTGTGCTGAAGTACCAAGTGTGGTTTTAAGTCAGGTGTCTAGTTCTCAGCCATAGTTTATATTTCAGACTTTACTCCATCTCAAAGAGGCTGATTAGTCTTTGGAAGTATTATTTGAGCTTTGACAATCTTCAGATATTATCTCACAATCTTCAGAGACTGTATTTTGTGACCTACGCCTATCTTCTCATTCCACTCCATGTGCTGGAGTCTCTTTTGGGGCCTTGTTAAGTTTCTGCAGGTTGTCTTTGCCAGGCAGTGTTAGAAGATACTTTTCCAGCATGCGACCGAGTGACCAATTCAGAAGAATTATTGGTAGAAGAGTTTTTACAACTGGACTATAACCTGTGTTAATGTTGGTGTACCCCAGATTTTAGTGTAGTAACTGGTTGTGGAGGTAACTTCCATTAATATGAGCAGACAAAATACTGCCCTGTGAAGAAATGTACAGGAAATGATTAGGCCTTGATGAAGACAGAACTATAGGTTGTTCGAAGTGTTTTTGTAACTGAGACAGAGTTTTAAATTTTTCATTTATTGCTGTTACTGTGCTTGTTTCCAAGCTTAAAACATCCTCCATATAAGCTTAGTATTAACTCAGTATGCATGCTAATAAGATTATTGCTGTACTGAGCAGTCTTTTGCTGATGAATATAGCTTCTGTTCCCTAAAAGAACAAAAAAAGTTGAATAGAAGAGTGAGCATACAGAAAACAAAATTAGCTGTAGTTAAAAATGGGAATAGTTAAGTTTCCTTGTTATTTGAGATTAAGCAGCTTTTAAGTACTGCTCAGGAATGAATTCTTATTTCCTGTTATCTCACTATTAATTAGTCCATGCATTTAAAAATACATAATTTTACTATTTTCCTGGAAATGAACACAAAGTCATATGAAAGGTGATCCCAACTCTTTGTTCCTGTCCTCTGTTCAGGTGCACTGAGTAAATCCAGTTGAGAAACAGTTTGGAGCACGGATCTGTGGAAATCATGGTTGTGCAGAACTTTGTGCCTCGTAACTGCGGGGCAGCAGGCAAGCCTGCTGTGTTTTATGCCACCTTAAAATTGTTTAACTACAAAATGTGCTCCTGCTGTATGCTAACGACTAAGTTCAGGCATTCCTGCAGTTACAAGTGTAGGTGATGAGTAATAGCTCTGTGATGCATGCAAAGCTCATGCCCCTGCGCTAGTGGCCAGATTTGTCAATGAATAGAAGAATTTGGAAGGGAACTCTGGAGTTTGTCTGGTCCAGCTCCCCTTACTCTAAGTAGTTTGAAGTTAAAGCCAGCCCTTTCATCCCTTTCTTTTGCATGGTTTTGAATGACACGCAGCCAGGGTGTCTGCTAACAGTGCTTGCCTAATGCTTACCTGCAACTGGCAGTCTTCTGTTAGTGTAAAACTATGACTTATCCAGTATAATTCCAGAACCTGTTCTTAAATTTCCGTAAATCCTGAGCTCACCAACTGGCAACTGATTTCCCTGAATAATTTTGAAGAACTGAGCATTTGAGTTGCTTTGCATGAGGAGTACTGACTAGAGAGTAGTGTTGTGTTCAAAGACACATTTATTCCAGTAGACACTGAGCCAAGCCATTTCTTAACCTCTACGAAGCAATTCTTTACAATGTCTGTGAGTGGCAGGTAGATTTCCTACCTGTGCCTCTGCCAGCTGACAGTTCTCAATTGCTGATGCTCCCTGTTGGTGCTGATGTGGATGGGGCTTAACCATATGGTCTCACTCTGGCTTTCTCTCGCAGTGTTGAAAATCGTTGTCGTGTCTGCACTAGCAGCTAACTGATCTCAGCTCATTGTTGACAGCCACCATCATCAACAGGTCCCTCTCCCTCTGCGTGTGTGGCTTTTGATTATGTATCGTAAATCCAAGTGGAAGCATGGTTACAATCTCGAGGTTCTTGGACATGGTGAGTTTGCATCTACACAGTTGCTCTACAAGAGCAAACTTTTTCTACTTGCACATGAACTTCTTTTCAAATTTTTCATCTAGAGTATTCAGTAACTACTTCTAGGGTTCCTTTCAAATAGGCCTTTTTTTTACCTCTGGAAGATTTTGATTGAGATCAGCTGCTAGAAGTACAAGTGTAGAACAATACAAATTATTTGTATTGTCATGCCGTAGCTATCTGTAAAGGTATTTGTTCTCCAATCACTATCTTTTTTTAAAATAAGAGAATGCTTTAAATAGTTCACTGGACTGTATCTCTCTACAGCAACCACTCACAGCTTTTATAAAAATGCAGATTATTATATTAGCAAGATGCCTTCTAAACTGTACCAAATTTACTTTCTCATACCCTAATGTTGGATTTCTACCTCAGGTTATTTCCAGAGGCTCTGATACAATATTTATTGCCTGCTGAGAGTGATGCCTTCTGCATCTTATCTCCCTGGCCCATGCACACACATAGCTCCCCCTCCCCAGATCTGAGCTATGCAGTACTTGGCCTGTCTTTACTCTAGACCTGCTGACCAGAGTTTTTCCATGAGCTGAGTATTCTCATTAACTCAAGAGAAACAAATTAATTGTGGGAGTTTCCTAAGAGGTGCACTGAGCTGTGCCTTAAGTTTTGTTATTAGACTGGCTATATATCCTTCTGATGTGGTAGGCTAAAAATTCTTGCATTGCTTTCTGTAGCTTTGCCTGTGAACGTGTCTGTGACTTGTTCTTTTTCCTTAGCCTGCTGGTTTGAGGACAACAGCTGCTGCCTCCTCTCACTGTTGCTTTAACTAAAGTAGTCATGTGGTGGTGTGAGAACATCAACTTTACCTTGCTTAGACCGGTATTCAAGTGGAGTTAATGTTGGTGAAATTGAGAGTACAACCTCAGGTTCAAAGGGTGTGATTAATAGTGAGAGGACTTTCAGTATATAACTTTGAAAATGTTTGTAGTTTTATTTTACATCTCAGGGGATTGGAGCAAATAGGCATGAGATACTAATCATAATAATGTTTTTCATGATCAAAGCTATCGGTACTTCAATGGCTGCTATTTCTGTTTCAGCTGCCAAAGTCCTGAAACTGGTTATGAGCAATCAGTATTGGTGGTTAACAGCCTGAAACATTTTAGGTATGGGAAATACCACTTGATTATTTCACAGGAGTTTGCTGACTTGAATTCATGCTGCATATTTATTTTAGTTTCTTATCAGCCCTGTATTCACTGCGCCTCTTGATTTTCTGTCAAATTTCTATCATGAGTGAATTCTTAGTCCAAAATTCCTTAACTCCACAAGTGTGTTTCAAGGGGAAGCTCAGCAGTTAGTGCAGTGTGGTCTAGAGCTTTAAAAGTAATGTAGCTGTTAGAGTTTTATCAACTTGAGAGTCTCGTTGGGAAATGCATTAGGAAGAAGTTTCTATCTAATGAAACCTAGGTCAGAGAGGACTTGCTGTGTTCAACTACTTGTATATATGCCAAAACACTTAGAAAAACTCTAGGAAGAGCTGTGAAACGTAGTTGAAACTGGTGGTTTGAGAAGCTGGAAGGTACCTGGCATTTAAGTGCTTCATCTCTTCAGACAAACAGTACGCAACTTAAATACTGTAACTGACAATGAACATTGTCTCTGAAGGCAGTGTGATTATTCTTAAGGTCTTGGACTTAACCAGAATGAGAGTGGTGAATTAAATTACGTGTCCAGCCAAGATTTTCTCTAGTACAGTCTTGTATAGGTAGGCTGATAGTGATCTTGCTTATGTTGCTGAATTCAGGTGCCTTCAGTGCTGCTGAATCCTTACTTACACCTGCATAATTGGGCTCAAGTATCAGGTTTGGTGAAGTGACCTGGTAGATGAAGAGAAACAGAATAGCAGAACATGAGCTTCAATTTATTTTCCTTACTTAGCATGGTGTTTTTTCTGTTTGTTTGCTTGTTTTTTGGTGGGGTTTTTTTGTTGTTACTTTTTGGTTTTTTGTTTTCTTTTTTTTCCTTTTTCACATTTTTCTTTTTGTCCCCTTCACAGTATGGTTAGAAACAAAATACTGCTGCTCAGTACAATTGGTCATCTGCTAATCAGATGAGCTACAAACCTCAGATTTATTTTTGTGAAACATTGGGAAGGTTTAATATAGTAATAAAAGAGAAGAGAGTACTAAATCTGCTGCTTCATTACTGTGTCAGGGAATAATCCTTCCTCCCTGACCAGTACTTAGCTGTTCCAGGCATGGCATGATGTAGTTTTATTTTTTTTAACAATAGCTTTATTTAGATTATCCTTTTAACTAATGGTTTTGGCACACTTTAAAAAGACATTTAAAGAAGAGGATCTTGTTGCAGAATTCCAATCTGGGCTAAACTTACAGGCTGCAAGTATTTTTACTTTTTAAAATATAATTAGAGATTCTTCATTTGTGCCACACTAAAAATTATCTTTGGAGCATGTTGAGTTTGCAGGCAGTTACCTGAAAGGCTGAAGTTTTGTCAAAGGATTCAGTCTTCTGTACACTGGAGCTGGTTTAGATTGCTCTAGATGCATTTGTGGTCAAAAAGAGATTTCATGTTGCTTTCAATTAACAAGAAAGCTTTTCTTATGATCTTAGATTTCAGTTGGCTGCCACTTCACTGGGAGTTTTGATTGTAATATTTCAATACCCCTTTGTGTTAGGCCTTCTGTTATCTTTGGTTAACGTTTGTTTTCTACACCTTTTTTTTTGCCAGTAAAGATAAGTCTTGCTGCTTCAGTGTATACAATCGTAGTAGTATTTGGGGGTGAGAATTGCAGCCTTTCTTTTTCTTATACAATTTTACGGTTTTGGTAGACTTCTATATTGAAAGTTAAGGAATAAGCACCATGCTATGTCTTTGGCAAAGCGATACTTAAACATGTTAATAAAATAATCAGTAAGTAATACATGGGGATGTTGGGATGGAAATCACATTTATGGTGATTATTAAACTTTTCATATTGCTGAATGAGGGTGGATGACTGGAAAAGACAGGACTTGCTATGAAAAGAAACCCAGTAATTCCTAAACTCTCACCCCTTCGTCATAGGCTTAGTCCTATTTTTAAAAAGAAGGACCTAGAACAAGTAAAACATACAGTTTGTCCTGCAGCTGGGCTTTGGCACATCCCAGTACACCAGATATGAGGATGCTTAGTTGTAAGTTTTAATACCAGAAGCAGTAAAATACAAGTCTCTGTCACAAAACTGGGAATGTGCAGTTATTCCCTAAAGTGGTGCTTTGCTCCACAGGCACTGAGCTCTAACTCACAGTTCTCATTGGGCAAGTTTCAGGACTGAAGCTTTGTGTCAACAGCTACACATCTACATTTTGGTTATAATATATATATCAGTCTTTTGAGTAATTGAAAAAAGTGTATCTTATTTCTGATGTGAGAGAGCTACTATAACTATTAGATTTTAAATATAATGAAAGTTAAATAGCTGTATATCTAAAGTTGCTGACACAGGTTCTTTCCCACATTGATAATTAACCGTACTTTCAAAATAAAGAGCTTAGACCACAAAATGCTTTTAAAGTGAAGACTTTTATAGAAAATAGGGGGTTTTTGCTTACCTGTTTTTATTGGTTTTGGGGTTTTTTAAATTTTTCTGTAATTTAAATGAAGTGCCTCCCATCTAACAAGGGAATAAAAAGCCTCAGTTTGGAAGTGGTTACTAAAAGAAAAATGCTTTACCTCAGAAACTAATAAAATTATTTGAGGTGATGTACTCCTCATGTTGGTTTTTTAATATTGCATACTGTTGATAACATTTCGGAGTTGCTTGGTGTAGCTGACCTTGCATCTTTTTGTCCTAGCAGTCATGTTTGCATGCAAGGAATAGATATTATAAAACAGAGGAGGGCAAGCTTCTGACAGTGCTGTATTTATTTGTATGGTTCAAAGTTTATTTTGGGGACATGTAATCCACACATTTCCATCAGTGAAATGCTAAAAGTACAGAATGACTTCAGTGTTTTAAGAAGTCTAGCTGCAGCACTGGCTGCTAAGCCAGAGAAAGTGTTTTCTTTATGTTTAGAGAATATCGATTCTACAGCTGGGGTTGATGTTGCTGGAGTGAGACTGAGCATGCTTGAAAATTTGTTCTGCCACAAAGTTGTATTGATGCAATAAAGGCAGCTCTGATGATCAGCCTGACAACTTGTAGCTTTCATCAAAACTCGCCTGACACTTCTTAAAGTCATACTGGGTGTCTAGTGTCAAATTGGCTCCAATGACTTTGCCATATTTGAAGTTCTTTAGTTTTGTTAGTGTGTCTGTTGAATAGTTAATTACATAAATGGTATTCTTTACATGGTTGAGGGTTTTCTGGTTGTTTTGTTTTACTTCGAATTTGCATTGATCCAGAAGCTTGAATGTCAGACATTTCTGCCGAATCTGGGTAGTGACTTCTTCACGTGTGACTTCTTCATGTGGGAACTGCCCATGACAGTTCATATCCTCAGAGCCTTCTGCTCTGCAAAGGGGTGGCAGAAGACATCCTTAAGCACTAGGGTTACCAATGACAAGCAGCAAATTGAATGCAAGCAGGGCTTCTACAAACCTTTGTGAATAGGTGTGAATGAGGCACTGCTGAGCTCAGTATGAGCAGCTGTTAGCTATTTGAAGCAATGTTCATAAACAGTGTCAGTCCAGAGAGGGCCAATCTACCCCTAAGATCTTGCAAAATCACTTCTGAAGAGCCAGATTTCTTGGAATGAATTGGTCTGCACTGAATGGGTGACTAAAAAGGGACAAGTGAAATGGCTTCTCTAGACTAGATTTTCTAGTGTAGCCAAGTTAACAGTAATAAACAGGACCTAATGTTTCTGTGCTACAAAGAAGATACCCACATAGACTGTGTTTGGGTATCTGGAGGGCACACCATGGGTTAAAGTGGAGGCTTCTCTCAATCTCTTTCCCAGGGTTCAGGAAGGAAGAAGTTTGTAGTATATTAACCAGTCAATTTGGTTAATAAATAAGTGATGCTGTAAATAATGTGAAATTTATTTCCAAACTCTCTAAAGTGCTGCTGTGTCCTGAATTGTCTGGTACTGTTCAAAAATGACATGGTTGTGGTGCTGTCAAAACTGCCATTTTTTGTGGCTGTCTGCTTCTTTCAATGTATTTGCCCAACAGTGTTTCCTGTTTTCTGAATGGAAAATTTTTTTCTTTGAAAGACGACAAGTAATTCTTTGCTGCACAAAGCCTGCCTCTCAGGGCATACAGGTACAAAGTGCAAAGCTGAGGTCGTTGCTAGAAGTGAGTTTGCAAGTGTGAAGATACCTCTGCATGTCATAAAAATGCCGGAATGAGAAAGAAATGTAGATTTTATTTCATGCTTGTGTGAGTTCAAATCTAGCTCCATCTTTAACTGTTAAACTGCATTTGTTTTGGAGGCTTCTTGAGGCAGCTTTGAAATATGAGTTGGTGTGTACAGAGAGCCAGAGTCCTGGCTAAGACACAGCTTTAAGCATGGGATTTTGTTTGGGGTTTTTTTCCCAAATAAATTGTTGAGCAGTTTTCTTGAGAACATGTCAAGTAAGTAAACCCGCATTAGCTGATGAGAAATACACTGAACTTGTGTTCTCAAACCTCAATTTTAAGAATCTTACCAGTTTCTAGGCCAAATTTTAAAGGTTTATATTCACACAGAGTTCTGTTGTGGAATTCTTGAGGGTCAAGGAAGAACATTTTTTGTCTTCAGGAACACTTTCTTTGCTGGTAGAACTACGAAGAGTCAAATTGCTGCCTTGCTAATGTAATTGCATTAGTGTTTGTAATATGACGTAGCATCATTGAAAATGCTGGGGCAGTCCATGAAACTACAGCTGAACATTTTAACGCTGCCTCACAATGGGTGCATCACTTTGGCAGTTGCTGGAAAAATGTTCTGCCACAGTGCTTGTCACTATCCCTGTACTCAACTAATCTAAAATTACTTTTGTCTTCATCTGCTATATTTTGGCTGACATGTGCTGAGTAGACAAGAAGCAATACAGATTCTGGAATGCATAGCTGTTTTAGAAACAAACAGGCCATTTTCTTGTTTCCAAAATGCCTTTGCTTGTCTTTTATGACCGACATGCTTGAGAATATTTCTTCCTGCGGTTGGAACTGAAGGCTGTACTAAAAGTTGCCATATTGAGCTCGATACCTTCCCTTATTTGAAGGTAATGTTTTTCTGTTAGCACATACAGTTGAAAATTTGAAACTACTGATAACCTTGAAAACCTCCAATCATACGTCAAATGTTAAACATAATGATTGCCATAGCTCTTAATTAAGACTGGTCCATATGGTCAGACCAAAGTCCCTTGGGTCCTTATAGAAATAGTACAGCTCCATCTCCATGATTGAGGAATTCCATCCTGGGCTTTTTTTGGTGGGAATATATCTGGCATAATAATGCCAAACATTGCATCTGACAAGAGCAAAGAGTACCTACCAGTTCTCCCTTGTACCTCTAAAGAAGTAACTATATTCCTGTCTCAGCCAAGGAGTAGAATTTAGGGATGGCATCTCTAGCTCTGCGCTCTTACTGTTTGGGAGTGACCTTTATATTGTTAGGTGTTAGTGCCTGTTAGGTAAAGTGCAACTGCCTGTTTATTTTTATAAGCAGTAAACCTCTTACCCAAATTGGATTAGAAGTGTAGGAAGTATTGTGCCAGTCTAGATATGCTAAATCATGCACTGCCTGTGGGATTAGAAATTAAAGAAAAAGATCTGGTCGACTGGCATGGGATTTTTTTTCTCTGAGCAGTAACAAACTGTGAACAGGCAAGTCATCTAACATGAAGAGATATTGGAACTGTCCTGTTTGAATTGCTGGCTGTAGGAGGTGGTGCATATGGAAACTAAAGTGTGCAAAAAGTTTATTTCGTGTTTATGTATAAATACAAGTTGTATTAACATAGAAGTAGGCTCACCTTTATTTTAAAGGGCAGCTTTTGATGTATCTAGATATATTTCAGTGTACCTCTATTAGAAACCTATTGCATGTGACAAGTACTCAATTCTTGCTCTCTTCAGTTACGGTCTAAAGTAACATTTGTTCTGTAACTGATCTCATACAACAATATTTAAAGTGTTCCTAAAAAGATGTCCTTGACTGTCAGAAGTACAGGGAACAGAGGTACTGAACCCCCTGTGTCTACAGAGCTGTAACATCTCCTAGCAGGCCACTATGAAAACCTGACCCTTGGCTTGCAGAGAGGAGGCAGCCCCTGACAGCTCTCCAGAGGAATGTAGGTCATATGCTTTTATGTGCAAATGCTGCAGGTGATATGTTTGGAAAGGACCAAGTTTTCTACCTTGTGTAAAGTTTGAAGTGAGGAGGAGCAATGTAGTAAGATGGTTATGTTTAATAGCAGTGATTTGCAAAATACTCAGGTATGAACTATGGACTTGGGACATTGACAGGCAGAGGTGAGCCATTTTGAGGTTATCCAGCACTTTTTTTACCAGAATTGCAGAGGGACTGCAGTCAAAATGGTGAGTGTCAAGAGTTTAGCAAGTGTGGTTAGGAATTTAGCATAAAGCAGAGGGCTGTTGTATAAACTTGACTTTTCTGCTTCATAATCTCTTTGAGGAAAAATATATTTGCCTTCTTATTAGAGATCCATTTGTGTGATGTGGGAGTTGATTAGAATCTGTACTGAATAGTTTTTAAACTTTGTCGCTCTTAAGATGTTTTCTCCCTAGAGTGCGAGTGTGGGGAGACAGCCACTTTTAGCTGAATTTCTATAGCAGAATACTTTTCCTATCCTTTTTTTGCTAATCTGAGTGAATAATTTAATATGAAATGTTTTTCATCTCTGAAAATGAGGCAAAGGTATTTTTCAGAACTGAAAGTGTTACTGCTTCAAGCAACTGTCTGTCTTAACATTCTCTGTACAAGTCCATGGTTAAATGATCTGGCTTTGTGGGAATGAAAAATATCAGGTAATGCAGGTTTGGCTAGTTCTGCTATAACCTTAAAGGCTTTGCAAGTACAAAAATTGTGTCTTGGAAATGAATTCAAATTGGGCCTCCCTTTATTTAGGGGAATCATAATACCTGAAGCTCAGTGAATCTGCATTGTGATGCTGAAAGATTGCAGGACAGCAGCTAAACAATTCTTTAAGGAAGTACTTGGGTATAGCCAGGGTTAATTGAACCAGAAATGATCCCAGAGAAATTTAAAAAAAAGATCCCTTTTATAATAGTTTTTTTTTTCACGCACCTGGGGAACTGAAGTTTACTGTCTTGGAAAAAAGCCTGGTGCAACTACATCTGTATGGCTCTGACTTGGCAGATGGCTTGCATCAGTTTGACCCTTTTGGAAACAAATGTGCTTTCTATAGAATGAGGCTTTGCTTATCATTCTTTCAGTCTTGGATTTTTAGGAATTCAGCATGTCTGATGTTTCAGGGTGGTACTTGAAGCCAGGTGAATGACCATCTGTGCTGGTTTCAACTGGGGTAGAGTTAATTTTCTTAGTAGCTGATACGGTGCTGTGTTTTGGGTTTAGGATGAGAATAGTGTTAATGCACTGATATTTTGGTTGTTGCTGAGCAGTGCTGACTCTGAATCAAGACCTTTACAAGGTCCCATGCTCTGCCAGCAAGGAGCTGCACAAGAAGGTAGGAGGGAGCGTGGCCAAGAAGTCCCATGCTCTGCCAGCAAGGAGCTGCACAAGAAGGTAGGAGGGAGCGTGGCCAAGAAAGGTGACCCAAACTGGCCAAAGGGATGTTCCATACTGGGATGCCCAGTATTATAAACTGGGGGGAGTTGGCTGGAAGGGGCTGGCTGCTGCACAGGGATGGTCTGGGCATCAGTCAGTGGGGTGGTGAGCAATTGTGTTGTGTAGTACTTTCTTGAGTTTTCTTTCTCTCTCCTTTTATATTGGCTCCCCTTTCCTTATTATGTCCAGTTTATTTCAATTACTTAATTGTTCTTATTTCAACCTGAGGGTTTTACGTTTTTTCCCCTAATTCTCCTGCCTGTCTCATGGGGCAGGGAAGGTGTGAGCAAGCAGCTGCATGGTAGTTGGTGACTGGCTGGGGTTGGTTAAACCACAACATTGTCTTAAGAGCAGCTTAATTCCCAAATGTCCTACTTGGGCAACAGTTGCTGTGTTGAATTGCTCATTGGGCTCTATTTCTCTTGTGAAGGACTTCCTTGGTAGAGCTGAGGAGCAGGTGCACAAAAATGAAAGGGAAAGGACTTCATAAGAAATGCTCAGTAGGTTTGTCTGATGGCAGAGTATGACTCCTGTGATGGGAAATGTCTATGTGCAGTTTGAGAACTTGTTGCCACTCTGTAACTAGGCTGCTTTAAGGACAAATTGCTCCACAGCTGCTTTAAGATCACCATGGCTGGATGAAAGACATTTTAGAGTTGGCAAATCTGTTCAAAGGAGCATTTGTTGTGCCTTAAGAACTTGAGATTCTATTTAGATCTTTTACCCAGCTGTCCTGCAAATCTAATTAACCTCTCCCACCCCCTCCAGAAGTGGTCAGTGTAGAAGAGTTCATAAAGTACCATCTACCCTTCATGTCACAGAAACTTGAGATGCAGAAAAGGGTTCTTATCTGGAAGCTGTAGCTGTAACAATGAACCTTTGTTTTCTTGGCCCTTATAAGAACTTTCTTACTTCTTGCCATAAGCCACCACACAGTAGTGCAGGGGATTAGGTCATTTCCTTCCCTTTTCCTCTTCCTGCAGATTATTTGATTAGCATTTCTATTGTATACTCTAAATAGCATGTTCTTGGCTTCAGGCTGTTCACCCCCTCCATAATCTCCTTAAAACACAGTAGTATGACTTTTTATTAACAGTGTGACATGGGAACTCCTTGCACAGAGATTACATGTGACGTAACACAATAAGAGATTAATGGGGCTGGTAAGTCAGTAATCTTCCCTTCTTTCTTTTTCCCTCATACACCTGAGGTTAGGCTTCTGAGAGCCCTCTGATAGTGTTAATGCTTTACAACAGATGAAATATTTGTGGTTTTTTGATATCATTGGCTTTGATCAGAGTTCAGCCCCTGACTTTGTGGGAAGCAGAGTTCAGGGTATGTATAGTGTATGTTCAGCATTCAGTATTGAGTGTACAAATATACTTCCCCCATGGGATCATGACACATCCTGGTCTTCCATGTTTTCTGCTCCCTTTTCTCAGTGTTTCCTTTCCTTCCATCTCTGTTCTTATGTATCCTGTGTGTAGTAATTTCAAGCTCTTTCCCTGCCTGGGGTTTTTATTCCACTCCTTGCCTGCCTTGTTGAATAAAATTATCAGCAGCTGTTTAAAATGTCATGTTTCAAATGTTTGAAATTTAGTAGTAATATATTGATCAGGTCAACTCCAGCATGAAGAGTTTGCTATTCAGGCTTCTTGCCAGTCTGGACAGTAGAGGCCATAGAGCTGCCCTTTGCCTCTACCTGTAAGGCTGTCTTTTTCACTGGCACAGCTAGAAATGCATTCCTCTTGAAAACTCCTGTTGAATGTCATGTGAAATCACATAATTGTATCAAACTGTACAGCATCTGCTTGTGACTCAGACAGAGGAACATGACGATACAGCCCTTTCTTTCTTTAACAACTTTAAGGAAAGAACCTCCCCTGCAGTTCAGCATCACTTCATGTAATTAGCAGTGATGTCTTGGGCTACAGATTACATTGTTTTAGTCTGGCATAGTATCTTTACTCCAGGAGAAATCAGATAGCTTGCCTAGTGACAGTGTGCTGGAGGCATTTGCTTCCAGTCCTCAAGGCATGGCATGGTTCTTGCATGCAGTGAAAATCATTAAACCCTCCTCATCATAAAAGTGGGGGGCAATGTTGACGCAAGAACAGCTGAGTAGAGCATGGCTGTCAGTAAACACAGGCAGGGAAACAAAGTGGTTCAAAATCTGTTGGGTGAGATTCAGAGGCAGCCACATAGAAGTGTGCCTATGGGCAAAATAAACCCTAAAATAACCTGAATTAAGATGGGGCATGATTAGCTATAAAAGGGACATTGTGTGGTGTGTTGCCTGATAGCTCCGAAGGGTCACTAATATGAAGGCAGGTAAGAATTGTTATCTGCAGGAGGCTGGGTGGGGTGGTAGAAAGCAAATCCACCTGCAGCTGCTCACTGTACCTTCTTAGGTGGCTGCAACATAAAGTAGTCTACAAGCTTTTTAACCTGAACTCTGAGCAGCTGTATCTGTAAAATGAGAATAAAGGAGTTCTAGAAGCAAATTAGTATTTAAGTTCTACTTTTCAGGATGAATGCTTTTGAAATAGTACAACTCAAGTTTTACAACTTGTGTGAGAAATGTAATGCAACCTAGAAGTGGTCATACCAATGTAACTTATCACTACAGTTAAATACCTGAATACAGAGCACCTTTTGTAGTCTTGGTGCCATATCTCTCTGTTAAGTGATACTAATGCAGTCTTGATGTGGTTTTGGTTGGTTGGTTTTTTTCCTTTTGAAACAAAATCACAAAAGCAAACCCTTAGCGCTGATTAAAACAGCATTGATGCTCCCAACGTTGTATAGGCTGGGATGAAATAGAAAATACTTCAAAGTGATGGGGGAGGTGGAGTGGTGTGACTCCTCCAACCCAGTAAGAAGTGCCATTTTAACATCTCCATGTTACCAGTGGGAAAGCTGGGTTTGTGTGCCAGTAGTGTGAGGCTGTTGATTTTTGACAGGGAGGAGGATTCAACTTAAATGTCAAGATTGGGCTTGATGAGTCTCTGGCATTACTGTTGAGATTGATGCAGAAGGTCCCTATCCCCTCATTTGCATTGGTATAGTGGGCTAACAGAATAAACCCACAAACAGGTAAGCAAAATCAGTTGTGTTGAAATAGTTGGGGATTTGTGTGTGGTTTTGGTTTTTCCCTTAGACCCTTTCTAGCTTAGTAATCTGATAGCTGTGATAATGGCCGTACCATTTCAGAGCAGTGTTCAGTAGTGTGGGTTTTTCGGTGACCAAAGAGTGGAAACAAGGGAGCACCTATACATCAGTGTTTCTCCAGGCACTTTCCAGTGTTTAGCAGCTGTGTCTCAATCACTTCTGTGGAGCAAAGTGGTATCTTTGTGCTTGGTAATCTATAATGGGAGAAAAACAAATGTCTTTGAGCCTATGTATAGTTTTGTTATCCAGAATATCCTAAGACAAGGTGTTCTGCAGCTGATTTTTCTGGGTAGTTGACAAGATCCTGTAACAGGACAGCTGTACAGTATTACTTAGGGGAAAGTTGGCTGTGGAGTACAGGTTGAGGAGAGAGAAAAGAGGGATGCATTCACCTTGTTCTCAGCAGTGAAGCTGACTTATGTGGAGCTGCAACTTATGCTGTGTTATGACATTATGAACAAAAAAGCTGTTTTGTCAGTTCTAATATTTGGATCTTACCCAGTGGCTGTAGTGTGAGGTGAACTGGGGAAGAGAGCCAGCTGAAAAATAACAGAGCAGATAAAACAACTTTAAAATGTTGACAGATCAGTCCCTAAAATTGTGCTTAGAAAATTGAGGTGGCAAGCCAAGGAGAGCGCAGCAGAAACAGGAGCAACAATCACTTGTACAGCTTGGAGATGTGAAATGTCAGGCTATATCTACATTGCTTAAGCCAGGGTAACCATGTACCCCTTCTTCACAGCTGCCCACTACAGCTGTGATGTAAAACATGATGTAAAGGTTAAGCTGCTGTGTCATATCATGCTTGGAACAGCCTTGCAGCATTTGCATGATCAACTCCACAAGATAACTTGGAAGCCGTGGTGGCTTGATCACCACTTCATGGCTCAGACATTTAAATTACCCACCCACTGGTTTGATGCAGTGATTTCAATGTTGGTGGAATGAGAAATGAGCTCATAACCTGGTCTGGCACATGCAGATTTGCCTTTCTAAATGTGCATCCTGCAGGAATGAGCTGTTGTGGAATCATTGGCCATGACAGTCCGGTACACACAGGTGGCATCTGCAGGTGTGTCACGTGTCCAGTTCTACATCATTAGTGAAAACGGAGATAGCAACGCCTGAGGAGTTTCTGCTGGTATAATTCTCACTGTATTAAGAAATTACTCTTTGTGTGGGAGGTGAGGAAAGCTAGCTGGGTTAATAAATGATGGTTTAAAAAAAAGAAGAAAAGGTATAGCATGCATGGGTACAGTTATGTAAGAGAAGGAAATAAATCAGTGTTTCTCTGAGAACCTCATCCACAGAGCTACCAGGCAATTGGGCTGCAGTATTGTTCTCAACACACCCTCCGCTTCCTTTTTTCCTTTTTGGGGCCAGGGTTGGATGAATTGATGGAGCAGGAGCAGGATGCTGGCTCTGCCTCTAGCCAATGCTGCGTGGTGCCGCGGTGTTTACCCAGCTTACGCAAGGCAGAGCCAGCCCCTCTTGAGGCAGAAGGCGCTTCCCACGGCTGAAGTAAAAGCACGCAGAGCAGTCACTCAGTCTGGCAGTTGCTGGGGGCTTAAAAGAGTTGGTGGATTTCAGCTGATTTTTAACAAGATCGAAGGGTTGGGTTTTTTCTTGTCTACTGTGTAGGAATACTGAAAGGACACAAATATCCTGGTAAGTGCTCTGCATGCCATCGCTTTTCCCTTTTAGTGTGGTATTGTTTCAGTCTCTCTTCTAAAAGCCTCCTCAGTTGCAGTGGTTTTCGGTGATGCGGTTTAAAGGAAATCTGAGAGCAGGCAGTGTCTGCAGGCTGCCCTTCCACCTCAGAGAGGCAGAGACATTCAAAGTGCACAGAGACTTAATAAGTGCTGTTTGATCATAAGAAGTGTCAGTCACTTCTCATTTTTAGGGTGCAGAGCAAGGTACCTTAAAACTGTCATTACCTAACAAAACTGTACCAAGGGGAATTTCTCATGGGGCTGTTAAGTATTTGTGTTATCTAAATAGAAAAAAGAGGCTTTAACTGTAATTCCTATTTTTGCAAGATAATATAGTATGCTATGTGAAAAGGCTTTAGTCTAATACAAACAGCTATTTAGCAAATACTTTGGTACATGAACTGCCTCATCAGGAAGTCAGAGGCTCATAAAAGGTAAAACTGTAACATTCAGGCATATAGAACAAGAAGTCATTGTGGTTTTTTTGTAAGCCCAGGCTTCTTAGCCATATATTCCAGTACAGGTGCATCAGACAGTAGAATTTCCTGGACTCAGTCATCAAAGCTTGAAAAGTTCTGTTGCTTTGTGTGAAAACAAGATGCCTCTGTTTTGGTCTAGACTCTTAGGAAGTTTTGCTTTTGTGACTGACTCAAAGTGAAAGTTGGGACTGCTGGTGTTTTTCTTTTTTTAAGGCAATACTGTGTCATTTGTCTGAAGCAGTGAAGATAATAATGTTAAAGGTTTTCAACTGTAGAGTTCTCTGCAGCAGAACTATACTTCTGTACTAGTATTGTATGAATTTTTTTCTTTCCTGCTTGTACTTTTGCAAGGTACTCTCTGAAGATACAAATAGGTATGCTATGGCTAATGAACACCTGATGTTCTCCCAGTGTGCCTCTATGCAGTATTGTTTTATGGCGTTTTCATAGGGGTTACAGGTTATAAATAAACTTCATTTGATAATCTGAGTGAAATAAAAATGAAATCACAACTATACTTCTTTCAGCATACCACACAGAGTTTGTACTAACAGGCAAGGTGCAAGTGCAGCCAAAACTTCATGGAGAAAGCTGCAAATTAATCTTGTGAGGTAGCTTGTGTGAGTAACTTTGACAGGTAGTTCAGCTGATGGAACAAGGACAAGCTGTGGTGTTTGGCCCTCGTGTCGGAGGGGCTGAGGCTCTGCACGTTGTCACAGCTATATCCAAAAGCTGACGTGGAGGAGATGAGTGGCAAGGGGGTTCAGACTGCGTGTAAATGGAGCAGGTTAACTGGTGAAAAACTTTCTCAGCTAATTAAGGATACAGATAATATTGCAGTGACAGCTTTCAAATAGACACCTTGTGCTAAAAGACAAATGTTTTTGGCTTCCCACATGCAGTCTGAATTACATCATTTATAACCCGTAGGAGGTTATCGTGGTTTCCTCAGGGGAGGATCAGCTGTTACTTTTCATAACTGAAAAAAATTCTGGACTATTTTTTTTTCCAGGGGAGTATTTTCAGAATTGATTTTTGTCAGTCTTTTGGCGTGGATCATTATTGGTTACATAAATCTTCCAGGTTTAATACACGCAACCACGTTCTCGTGTCATCAATGGCAGTTCAGAATAAGAGAACTGAAGTGAGTAGAGGTCTGATTGAAATCAAGCCCCTGTGCTTAGAGGGTTTTTTTCTGTCTTCTGAAGAGGAATGCTATTTTTGAGTACTATCATAAAGTACAGATTTTCATATAGGTGCCTATAATAGAAGTCCTATTCTAAAATACTCCCCTTGTTCATTGAGCAAGGTTGATTGTCCTCAAGGCGCTGTTCTTGTCTTTCCTGAAATTGCTGAGAACTTCTCTGAGGCTGAACAGAACTTGAAGCAGAATGCTAGCTGCCAATTCAACCAAAACTGCTGTTTCTTAGACTGGAAAAAGTTCACTGTAGCCTTGGAGCAAAACAGTAGATTTGCTCCTGTGTATCAAGTTAATGCCCCTTTGAAAGTGTCTACAGACAATGGGCTTTTTCTGTGTGTGTGCTCTGACTCCTGCATGACTTGTTTCCAGGATGACCAGCCCACTAATGGCAGGCGTCCATGGTAAAAAGATGCTTTCACTCTGTTTATGACAATGAAAAAACTCTCTATTGAGATTTTACAGATGTTCTCAAGCCATAGTAGCAGATAGCTGTTGCATTGGTTTATGCTGGGTGTCCTGTCCAGGATCAGCTGCTTGCTCCTTTCAGAGCTTGGCCACGTTTTTCTTGTTTTTGATGCTTTCATATCATAAGGCACTTGTGTGTTTGTAGTGGATGACTAAGCGTATTGAGTTACAAAAGAAAGGGTGTACAGTATAGACTAAAGAAATAATAAGCCATACTAAAGCAAAAGGCTGCACTGATATTCCACACTCCCAAGGCTTATTCTTGAGGTGTTTAGATACTGAAAAACTCCCTTTTATAAAAATAAGAAAATGAATTATCTTGCTTCAGGTAGTGTATGGCTATTGATCTAAAGTGATAGGCATTTAAATTGCACTAACAGCTGCATCACTATACCTTCCGTGTGCATCTGTAGTGAAGGAAGCACGCTGTAGACAGAATCTGGCTAATCTTAAAAGTGGAGTCTAAAACCTGCTGTTAAAATTGCAGGGGTATGTGTGAAGGAAACGTGAGCTTGTTTTTAACTGGAAACTGGGAGAAGTGTGAAAACTATAACTGATAAACACATGCTTTTTTTACCCAGTGATCAGTAAAAACTATTTTAATACAAGCTTACAAAAAGATTGATAGGACAAAGAGTTAAAGGAGAATAACTTTCCAGTAGTGGAAGTTACTTCACCCATCACATAGAAGAAAGTGATTTCTCAACCTTTGTCTCAGCTTTCAGAAACACAGTGATGGAAGGAGCTGATTCCTTGTTGCTCCCACCCGTGGAGATCAGTGATATTATTGATATTGTTTGTGAAACCGGGCAACTTGGACTTGGTGGGAACGCATGCTCAAATAAGTCAGTCTGCTGGGGATTACTAAGGGGTTTTGGGCTGAGGTTTTTTTTGTTTTTTTTCATTTGCTTCTCTCTGATTAGTTACTGCCTCCTCCTTCCATGCTTGCAGTTATATTCATCTTGAGAGACTAGTATTCTGTACAGCTTGTTTGTCTCGTAGTGACTTTTAACTTCATTATTCTGGCTGTTTAAATCTGGAAATCAAGATTTTTCCTTTGAAGTAGTGAGATGTAACCAGAGAAGAGAGTGTGCAGTGCTGAAATACTGTACATGTATTCAGGGGATTTTGGTTTCTGATCTTGCAGTCACAGGAAACTTGCCTAATGGAAATGGGAGTGGTAAAGAGCTTAAATGTGTAAATGCGTGTTGGCAAACTTGGGTCCTACTTGTGTGTTGTCAGGTATTGTCACACTATTCAATGTGAATTGCTTGTTTGCAGTATGGGGTTTTAAATCCAAATAAAGCTATAGACAGTAACATGTAAATCTGGAGGGATAAGGACAAAATCTTGTTTCATTGGTAATGGAGTTACTTATAATTTATGTCTAACTGATCAAAAGTGCACCCAAAGTGCATATTCCAGTTGCTTGATAAAATTGTGTAGGCTTCCTAAAATTAATTGTATTCCTAAAATAATTTAGGTTGGGAGGTTGTCTAGTTCAGCCCCTGGACTCAAAACGGGACTGGACTGCCTTAGGCCAGGCTGTTCAGAGCCACATGCAGCTGATCACCAAGGACAGAGTTACCAACCTCTGTGGATTGAGGGTTTTCCCTGCCCATAATAGCTAATGGGGATTTTTTTGTGTTGTAGATTGTTTGTTGCCTCTTGTTCTATCACGTCATACCTGTCAAAAGGACTGGATTCCATTTTGTCCCTATCTCCTCTGGTTTAACGCAGAAGTGCTCGGGGAAGAGCTGGATGTGAGAATTGCAAGGGTAGTCAGTGGGAAAGTGCAAATAGCAAATAGTATAAAAACAAAAACATCAATACATAAGATGTCTTGTGCTTTATTTCTAAAAGCCAAAGAAAAATCCAAACCTTAAAATATGTAGATATGGAACACAAAGATAATATTTTAAAAATGGAGGGGAAAATTCCCATTTTTTGCATCTGAATCAGCATATTTTTATTTTAATATACTCATTGACAGAGGACTTCTTTCTATACTGTGAGAGTGGTTTTCTATGCAGTATTTTAGAAAAGGGCTAGCCTGGCACTAGCTACAGTTGCTAGCAGCTTATAATGCTGGCTCTGTGTTTAGAAAATGACGGTAATTTATTACAAAGAGACTTTTATTCTAGTATTTTTAGCTTGCAGCCGAGTGTTTAATGAATCTCTGCTTGGGCTCATTGAATTTATGTTCTCCCCTCCCCCTGCCCCATTTTAACCATTAAGATACTGCTATTCTTGCTACAATTCCAGAAGCTGAACTTGGTCTATGAAATAGCAAACTTATTCACAAGGTGCTTTGCCTTACTGCAAACAAAATCTGAAGACTTGCTGAAGCAACTAAAGACTAGTTGTGAGTGAGTCTCGTTAGCAGGAAAGGCAGCTGAATGGTTGAGGATGACTGGTAAGCTAGAAGTGATAGTTCAGAACCAACTAAAATTCAATTTGTCTCTGTCCCCCATGGAAAATGATGTGTTCAGGGAAAGTGAGCTCTTAACCTCGTGTACTCTGAAGCATGATTTGTGAGGTCTTCCCAGGGAATAGTCGGGATGTAGAGACCAGTGTTTGCATGAGACTACAACAATATGACTTTTCGTTCTACTGGAATGGAGTCAGGAATCTGTGGCTTGCTTTCTCTGCTATAGCAGTCTTTGCCTTCTGTGACTTTAGTGAGTACTGTGGAACCGGAAGGCTTGTAAGAAACCAGATTTACATTCCTCAAACAAATTTTAAATGCTTTTCTCAGTTTAGTTGTTATCACTTTTCAATCCTTCAAAACAGTTGCATGTGATAGTACTGAGCAAGTTATCCTTGTTGAACTTTATACTGCCCCCAGAGGAACAAGTGTTAAGAATAAAAGGGTATTACCTGTTCATGAGCTCTTCCCATTGCAGTTTCCTGGTTTTGATACTGAAGGATTTTAACTGGTACCCATTGTGGTTTGGGGCCAACTACAAGCAGTTGTGCTCGCCTTTAGCCATGCAAGTTGCTTTACTCACAAAATCTTTTCAAATCCATAATACAGTACTGTGCAAAGGTAAGGGTTTTCAGGCTTCTGTCTCTTCCGCAGAAGTAGAGATCTTGTCATGAAAAGTTTACTGCTGCTAGTTCTATGATTTTTGGAAGAACGTTGGATGAGATGGGATCTTGTAATTGACGTTTTATTCTTTAGCAGTGTTGAAGGTTCTTGGAGGAGTTTATAACAGTCTGTTGTTCAGAGCTTTCTCCAAGGATGCCTGTTGCGCTGATGTCTGGAAATGCTGCTGCAAAAATGTAACTTGCATATATTTTGTTCAAACAGTCGGTTCCTTAGCTATATAAAGACACTTCAGAGCCAAGTTGTCTTTTTAATTAGCCCTCCTTACTTTTTGAAGAAGTCTCCTGTAGTACTCTAGGAATAAAAACTGGTCAGGTTATACTACAAGAGAAGGTCCATTATATATTTTAATGGATCCATCTTTTCTATTCAACAGCATTCCTTCCTGTAAGTTCACCACTCAGCTTTAAATGATCCATAAGCCTGCTCTGTTTCAGGAGTGGAGATGTTATCACATGGCAGATTAGACTCATCTCTAGTGGGACAGCACTTGAGTTTTATTTGCAGACATGGAATTTCCCTTGGACTGGTCTTCAGGGCCTCATTGGAAGGATATAATTGATCTGTGTTATACCTGGGAACAAAAATATTTTCCTTTGGGGTACAGTGAACCAGGCAGATCACACTGGATGAGAAGTAGTGTGTATGTTGGACTGATTTTTTTTTTTTTATTTTTTTTTAGGAGTGCTCAGTTTTGTTTGTGCTTGAGTTGAAGTAATCTGGGGATGTTAGTAGTTGTGATAGTTGTGTGTGAAGCTCATAAAGGTTGTGAGATGTATTAGAAAAATTTTAAAAATTCAAGCATTCAAGCCAGACTTTTGAAAGTGGAGGAGCAAGCTGTGTTATTAACGATGGTTCTATGATGGTTCTAGATTTCTAACACTCAAACCTTCCTTAAGTCTAATAAGTGGATTTCTGTCATGTGCAAAATAAACTTGACTGGATTCCTTTAAATGTAAAGCAAAAAAAAATGTTTTAAAGAGGAGTTGAGCAATAGATGTGGAGCATCTTTCCTAATACTGAGATTTTCTATAAAGCTCCTTGTATTGCTGAAGTCTGTCCCTGGGAACTGCTGACCCCTTTTATCATTTCTGCACAGTTATCTGGCCAGTTGTTCAGGTAACGCTTTACAGTCTCCTTTAACTGTTCATGTGTTTTTTTCATCAGACTCTGAAGTTGACTCAGACTGAGGGATGTATTTTTTTAGTTTTCCATTAAAATTGTTCACTTGGGTGAACAGAGGAAGAGGAGAAGCTACCCCAAACCTGTTCTTATACTAATGGCTAAAGTTATTTTTATTGTTTTCCTTCCCACTTTCTCTAAGTGAAAGGATTAGCTCTTTATCTAACACTGTAATGTGGGATTATACTATTTAACTATTTGGTTACTGTGTCAGGGTACTTCCTAGTCCTGTGCTGTTTCCTAATAGGCACTGCTGTAGGTTTCATGGCGGTATTTCTTGTGAGTTGTTAAATGTCAAGGCAAAGGACCACTGTTGGCCAAGATGAAGTTAGTTGTATGTGAAGAAGACTGAATTGCAGGGGAGAGGTTGTTGAGGAGATCAGTATTCAAGCAGAAAATAGGTTAATCATGTGGGGAGGAGGTGAGAATATGAGCTCTTTTAGAAGACAATTAGACAAGCAACTATAATGCAGGATTTTAAAATAAAATAAGAAATGCTGAACTTGATAATAAAAATACTTCATAGAAAATATATCCTTATTTTTGTATACAGATAAATTATGAAAACTTGTACTCACTTCTTAAGTAGAAATACTTCAGAAGGGAAATGTGTCTAAAGAACTGAGCATTAAGAAACACTAATATCCATATGGTTCAGCAAAGCAGCCCTGAGGTATATTCACAGGCACAGAGTTTCAGAGAATGTGGCTCCAAAGCTGGGTGTGACTTCCAGGAGGTAAGGAGGACCCTGGAAGACATGAAAACAGTGAGCACAGTGTTGTGGGGCTCTCTTGATCAAATTGGGCAATCTCCACTTTGATGTAACTACTGGCATCGTAAAGATTTAAGGTCGTGTTTTCATGTGATGCGTTCACTTTAATGTCTTCATTTTAGATTTTTAAAGGCAAAACCTAACAATCCCAGGGGAGTTACTGCTACACTTGGGTCAGCGATCTAGAAATGCTTTGGAGCAAACTATATTTCTTGACTCCTGTGCCACTGCTGCTATTCCTATGTGACGGGGCGGGGGGGACTGCTGGATCAGTAAAATGCACTTGCAGCACCAGCTGAGTGATGGGTACCCTAAGGCTTGAACCAGGATAGCTGCCGAGTGAAAGTGCTCTGTGCTTCCCAAGCAGCAGGAATAGCTTGGTGTCCTGGAGATGGACACAGACAATTCACAGCAGTGTTGTGCCCATCAGGTTTGTTGCAATGCACTCATCTCTCAGTGGGTCATGGTACTCTTTTGATAATGCTACATGCTAGCCATAAAGACAGGTTGCAGTTAACTTGTTTCAAGCACTGTGAAATCTACAGTACTCAGACTTGAAAAATAGGAGAAGAGATTTGGAAAATAGTGAGACATGAAAGGAGGGGGAAAAACGTTTCTATTTAGCCTCCTGGTTGTGTTTGCAGGCATCATAGCAAACACTTTGAGGACAGAGAGATGTTTTTTCCTGTATTTGTGAGAAGCCCCCCCAAGTAGGTGGAATAGCATGAAGGAGCAAACTTGAGTTTTTTAGAGAGCACTGTGAGCTGATTGCAGATGGTAATCAGCATATGCATACTGAATATAAAGTTGGTAGATTTGAGAAAACATGTTGAAGGCCAAGCTGCTCTGTGAAGAACCAAAGACTGGGAGAGGGTGCAGACATAAGGTCAGTAAACGATCTTTGCATCAGCTTCTGAACAAAGGTGAGCAGGCTGTCAAGCAGTGCCATCCATGTCCTGTTCTCTGTTCTTGTGACATAAGATGGGGGTAGATAAAATCTGCATGATGACATCTTTTCTGCTAATAACTATGGTCTAGTTAAGGTAGAAGAAAGTGGAGATACAGCGCTGTAGTTGTGATCAAAGTTGATGACAGGGTTCAGGAAGTGTTGTGTGGGTCAAAAAGTGCGTTTGCACAGAAGGCAGTGTGTTAACCATCAGTACTAAAGAATATTAGTAGCTCCTTGAGGTGATATGAAAACTTACCTGGAAGGTCCAAAAGAATGTTCTTATTTCTGTTAAAGAAAGCCTCAAACAGGCTCTCATCAGTGTTCTTCTTTATCAAGCAAATGCTCTGCTGGGTAGGCTTTATCTAGAGGAAGGTCAGAGATGAGCTGCATAGGTCAAAAGTGTCTGGAAATGCTACTAATGAGAAGCTGTGAAAAATACAATCTGAACTGTTCCTCAAAGCAGAAGTCTGAGGAAAAGATGCACTTCAAGACTGTTTTCATTTGGAGTTTTGTGGAATTCCGTCAGGAAATCTCCTTCAAATAGATGTTTATGTCACTTCTGTCTCTGGCTAAACATGAGAGATCAGATTGCACACCCTGAACTTTTATGGTAGACTCAATATCAGATTGTCGTACAACTTCCTTCTATCTGCAAATCCAGAAACTTCTTGGAAAGCTCTGAATAAGGCACTTCCCATGAAAACCTCTGCCTCTCTAGCTAATGGATTGGTCTTGCTTTGTGGGTTTTTTCCTTTAAATTTAATGCCTCTCTGGTTCTACTTAATAGCTGGATGAAATATAATAAATGAAGCTATGTATCACTTATTCTAAAAACTAGCATGGAGGAAAACAAATGTGGATGTTTTAAGTCCACAATGGAATTTTCTAAATGTATTTTTTTGTGATCTGGTAGTTCTTCAAGGCAATTATACCTTAATTCATGCTGTATCATATATATGTTTTTTAAATTATTTTTCAAGCAAAATCAAAACATGGAAAACACAAAATACTGTGCCTGCTATATCGGATAGGTCTGCAAGTTTGTGTAATTAATAGATTAGAGTATTTTCTCTTACATTTAATTTTGGTTTTATTTTTACAGGAAATAATGAACAAAGTGTGCCACAACTCTTGATCAGAGATCTGAAATTTGAGAAGAAGTCATTAGCTAAGCTCATGTTTTCTCCTGATCAAGAAAATCATCCATCAAAAGCACCAGTCAAATATGGTGAATTGATTGTATTGGGGTAAGTGTGTGTAAGAGTGTGAGGATTTTCTATGCTGTAATTCTGTGGACGTGTTTCAGTATTGTGTTAATCAGTTCTTGGATTTAAATGTGATTAATTGAAAATCTGTAATTAGTAACACTAGTAATTAAGAACACTTGGTGCTTAGAATAAAAGTTCTTGTGGGTCTGTATCTCATGAGAAGCTAAGTAATGCAGGAATGATGGACATGGTTCTTTTTCTGTCCTTTCTGATAGGTACAATGGGTCTCTCCCAAATGGAGATAGAGGAAGGAGGAAAAGTAGGTTTGCTTTATTTAAAAGGCCCAAGGCAAATGGGGTGAAACCCAGCACTGTGCATATTGCCTGTACCCCTCAAGCAGCAAAGGTAAGTTCCATTTCTCTGCATAAGTCTGTCTGATTTGTCCTAGTGCAGTATAGAGTGCTGTTACAAAATGGTGTAAACAGCATAAAGTTCTGACTGTGAAAAGAATGGTTTATGTTTTTCAAGGCTTTTTAGTACCTGTCAGGGTTAGCAAGAAACAATTCAGCAAAGAAGATTTGGTGCCTGGTCCTTGCCATGGCCAGGAAAAAAAAATAGTTTGGAAACATTAATGTTCTGGGCACAGGCTAGTCATACAAAACACTTTCTATTTTGTTTTCCTTCCAAACTCACTACAGACATCTGTTCTAGACTTTGTGGTTTTGCACTCACTCGTGCTTTAGAACTAACTTTGCTTCACGTGAGTCTGACTTAAATGAGCCTTTGCCAAAGCTCCACGTGTACTTGCTGCTCCATCCAATGGGTAGGAGTTCCCCAGGGATCAGGACAGGTGGGTTTTGCAGGGCATGTTTCATAAGGCTTGTAATCAGAGTTCCCACTAAGAAGCAGTAAAGGAAGGGCTTAGGCCCTGAAGTTGATTTGTCAAAACTAGTATGTTATAGCTATGAAATACTTCTGTATTGTGGCTATTCAAGTGTGTGTGCAATTGTGTTCAGTAAGTCATGGAGCATTTCTACTAAAACAATGGAATTTGAGGATGCTTAGTGGTTGTTTAGAAATTGCCAGTGACAAGATCAGGCCTGTAAACAAATACAGTAGTGTTAAATGTTTGATTCCCAGAACACCTTGATGCTTCAGGATATTGACCCTAAATTCAGGGAATGCCATGAAATATTCGGAAATCAAAAGCATTTTTCTAACCAAAATTCTTGTAGAATTATGTTTATAACATTAATAACATTTATTTTTTGCAAATTCTTTATAGTCTTGTAAGTGCTGTGTAGCAGCACTTTTAGAATTGTTTGTTCAGTTCCTACCAGGTTATTGCAGAATGAACATCTAGACTAACAAACTGAAACCAACCTGTCTTGAGTTTCTCCATTTTACCCTATTTACCACCACTTTTTTGTCTGTGTATCTTATAGCAGTCATTACTGATTTTCATATTAACTCAAATCCTGTTTTGAGAATGAAGTCTCTCGGTTTTTGTCCTCACTTTGCTGTTGGCCAAGTTCATGCTGAGATGGCCATGAAGGTGTTATATTCAGTTTTAGACTTTTCATTTGCTGTTTTGTCCTTTTGTGTTCAGGCCAGCATTCCTTTAACACAAAACATGACTAATAATAGGCCCTGGTTATGTGTATTTAGTTGCAGCATGTGGTGAGGAGACCAATTTGGTCTGTAGCTGAATCAATCCTGCAGCTTTTTTTTAATGGCCAGGACTGGGTTTTGTGAAGTTTTAACTACAGGTGTGTCATTAAAAACCGTGTGCCTTAATGCATTAATTAGCACAACAAGAGCCTGGTTATATATATATATGTATCTATTGTCTGCTTTGCTGATGTATACTGTAGAATTAATTTGCACTGGTTCAATAATATTTGGCATTTTTCCATAGGCAATAAGTAATAAGGACCAACACAGCATATCTTACACTTTGTCTCGGGCCCAGACAGTAGTAGTTGAATACACACATGACAGCAACACAGATATGTTCCAGGTATGTGAAGTAAATGTGTAAGTGTATTCTCACTTTTGATAGTTTCAAACAAGGTATTCTCTCAGCAGGCTTTTCCCTCAGACCCAAAAGTTTGTGTGTGTCAGCTTCTGCATTCACTCTTCAGAGCAATTTAATTCTGTTCATTCCCAAGGCCATCCTATGAACAGGGCTGTGTGTCTGGGCATCACTTGGGCAAAGGTGAAAGTTGGGGGTTTTTGTGACTAATGCCCAAGATTATGGCTTTGCCTTTGATTGCTCGTCTGCAGGTCACATAACCTGTCTCCTGGTCCCTCGTTGCAAAATGAAGGGTAAAGGGCACCGTTCTCTTTAAGCACTTGGAACTTTGCTTCTGGCATTTACAAAGGGATTTGGGATCAGCCAGCTGGAGACAGGGTGAAAGAAATACAGTGTGGAAGCACAGGAAAGCTTTTGGCACAACTAATATGAAAAATACTCTGAACTTCTTTAAGCAAACCCAGAAATGTCTAAAGCACTGGAAGATGTGAAGAGAGGAGCCTCAGTGCTGATGCTGGCAGTTCTCAACAACTTTGCTGCAGTTCCTGTGTGTATGAGAAGGGACCACAAACACAGTTGCAGCTGTGGTGTGCCCTCATATCTTATAATTGTTTCCTGTTTTTCTCAAAAGGAAGGGGTTTGTTTTGGGGGTTTTTTTTAATGTGTGCTTTGTTCTCTTTGATTCCCAGACTGTGATCTTGCGTAGATTTTTTTTTTTTCCCCCCCCTCATTGTTGCCGCTAGTTTATGGCAAGGAGTTTTGCTGTCACAGCATTTAGCTGTGACGCCACTGCAGGATCTAAGGAGGTGGGAGGTGTTGGGAAGTGGTGGAGGAAGCTGCTTTGCAACTGTAAATACTTAAAACGGAGCAAAAGGACTGTAATGAAATAACTGCAGCGTAGGCTATTGTTTGTGTGAGTGTTCTCTCTCCAGGCATGCTTTGGCATGTGTGCTGCTCTGAAATCGCCCCTGGCAGTCCTCGTGTACTCACGGGTTGTCCTGCTTAAGAAGCAATAGAAAAATACATTCTGACAAAGCAGTTTTAGGCTCATGAAAGCTCTCCAGTCGTCACCAAAAAGCACCTCAAGCTTTTGGGTCTCTTGTTCAGCAGTTAATCTGTCTTAATGTAACCACCTATTTTCAAAGAGCCTGAGAGCTCTGGAAGTGAGTGAGTAGTAGTGTGTAAGGGGGCTTTAAAACCAGCTGTGTGGATGTTTGGGAAAGGGTTATTACTTTTCTTCTTAGTTTGTAAAGAAAAAGACAAGATGAGTTGACTGGAAAAGCAGTGATACCCATACAGTTCTGCCAAACTCAGTACAGTTGTGTGGGACTGCAAAACTCGTGGTTCTTTGAAGCCAGAAAAGGAGGCACAGCTACCAGGAAAATCTGACTGTAGTCAGATGTTACATTCTTGTGTTCTGCCACCACAGCCACCTGGTCTTTCACAAAAGGTTTGCTGCCTCTCAGTACCCACCAGAACAGAAGAGACAGCTCACATAGTCTATACCTTGACTTAGTCTGGCACTGTTTAGAATGTTCTGGGCATGCAAAGTGACTGAATGTCACTTTTCTTCCCTCTAACTGCTGTTCCCTGGCTGTTTGGTGCTGCTGCAGCTGGTCTGCCTGACCTCAGTGTAACCTCTCTGATGAAAAGGCCTTGAATGGGAAATCATCTCAGAAATGAGTTAATTACATCATTTTATTTCTCCTTCCTTCATTTGGCTGTACTCAGCTTTCAGAATAACTTTGATCATTTGAAGGCAGAATAATTCATCAATTCAGATGCGGCTTTAGAAACCTAAATTGATAGATTGGTGGACAGGAATGCTTTAAATTGTAACGTCATGATTTTTATATCATTGCTTTTAACTGCTTTGAATTTGAGTATTCCTAGACCCAAAGACAAACTTCTGACCATTTTTTTCTTAATCCCTTTCCAGATTGGTCGGTCAACAGAGAGTCCTATAGACTTCGTAGTAACAGATACAGTTCCTGGGAGTCAGAGTAATTCGGATACACAGTCAGTGCAGAGCACTATATCAAGGTTTGCCTGCAGAATCATATGTGAACGTAACCCTCCCTTTACAGCAAGAATATATGCTGCAGGATTTGACTCCTCAAAAAACATTTTTCTTGGGGTAAGGGAGTTTTTTTTCTTTTTTCCTCTAAAAGTTCAGTGCAGGCTTATTTTTTAAACTAATTCCTAGCTCCACTTCAGTCAAATCAAAAGTTCTCATTGATGTAATTTCTTTTAGGAGAAAGCTGCAAAGTGGAAGACATCAGATGGGCAAATGGATGGACTAACAACAAATGGAGTTCTTGTTATGCATCCTCGTAATGGATTCACTGAAGACTCCAAGCCAGGGGTGTGGAGAGAGATTTCTGTGTGTGGGAATGTGTTCAGCCTCCGTGAAACCAGATCAGCTCAACAGAGAGGAAAAATGGTGAGAGAAGTGACCAGTGTTTTATGCAACCTGTTTAAAATGGTACAGCTATAAGGGGTATAGTTTGGGCATCGAGCTGGAATCTTCTGGAATTCAGTGTAGTTGTCACCTCTGTAATTAATTACATTGCCTTTTATGTGTCTGTCTGTGTGCACAAAGGTGTCTTGCTCAACCTGAATATCTGACTGGGTTTATCTACAAACTGGTACTTAATTGCACATCTAGCCTGCTCCTAAATAGAGTTCCCAGTCTACTGTGTACTTCTGCAAACTGTCCTAGGCCTGTGCACATTCTAAAAGTATTTTCCTGATTCTCCCTTGTGAGGTTATGCTTTTAAGGTTTTTCCGCTTTTCCTTTTTTATAGAATAATGAAGAACGGTTTTAATTTTATTGGATATTCATTTCCATGTTGACATTCTGAGTTTTCCCTCTTTCTCATGTTTCCAAAGCATTGGTGACATTTCCAGGAGATAATTGCTTTTGGTGTGACTTGGAATGTTTCAGCAAAATGCTACATTGAACACTTTAGGTGCCATATTTAGCTAGGAGTGCTAACTGGAGGAGGGGAAAGCCATGTGTAAAGGTGTGTTTTAAGAAAACAGTCGAAAATATGATGGAGGACCGAACCAGGCTTATGCTACTCCTCTTCTGCGTTTCAAGTGACGTAGTTGGGAGTGCTATAGGGATGGAGTAGAGAGAAGTTGTTAAGATGGGAGAGGCACCTTCCTTATTTAAAGTGGTCTATTTTAATGCACACATTAATCGTTTAGGTCTTTGAGGTGGGGTTTTTTATTTTAAAAAAGAGGGCAGAGAGAAGCTGATCCTGGACTCTCCATGGATGTCTTATATAGGCAGTCAGAAGCTGCTTGAAACTATGACAGATCTTCCAGGCAGATTTGTATTTTGGAACTGCACGCTGTTACTCTTCAGAGACTCTTAGGTGACAGCTCTCTGTGTCTGTGTCCGTCTCAAGGTTGAGAACGAGACGAACCAGCTGCAGGACGGCTCCCTGATCGACCTGTGTGGGGCGACGCTGCTGTGGCGCACGGCCGAGGGGCTCTCACGCACACCGACTGTCAAGCACCTGGAGGCGCTGAGGCAGGAGATCAACGCGGCCAGGCCCCAGTGCCCCGTGGGCTTCAACACCCTGGCGTTCCCCAGCATGAAGAGAAAAGATGTTGTAGACGAAAAGCAGCCGTGGGTGTACCTGAACTGCGGCCACGTGCACGGCTACCACAATTGGGGGAACAAAGAGGAGAGGGACGGCAAGGACCGCGAGTGTCCCATGTGCCGCTCCGTCGGCCCGTACGTGCCTCTGTGGCTCGGGTGTGAAGCGGGATTTTATGTGGATGCCGGACCTCCAACTCATGCATTCAGCCCATGTGGACACGTGTGCTCAGAAAAGACAACTGCATATTGGTCCCAAATTCCTCTTCCTCACGGTACTCACACTTTTCACGCAGCCTGTCCCTTCTGTGCGCATCAGCTGGCTGGTGAGCAGGGTTACATCAGGCTCATTTTCCAAGGGCCTCTCGACTAACACAGGTGTTCCCAAGGACTGCAGTAAACTGATAAGCTAAGCGATTCTCATTTTTAAACCAACTGTTTTTCGTATTCTCTGGGCTTTGCTGGTTTGCATTAAGATGAAGAATTTTTTTGGGTTTTTGTTACAACAGCTGAATCCCTCTTTATTGAGAAAAGTCTGGAAATTGAAGAAATTGGGGGAGAAGGGGGAGACCGCCTGCTTTTTTTAGTTAATAACTGCTTCTGAAGAGGTGAAGGAAGTGTTGTAGAGTGAACTTCGATGCCTTCAGTTTAATGATTTTGAATCACATGCCCACAGTGTTTGAAAGTTGTTTCATTCTTTTTGTATATGGAGGGTAAATAGTTCAAAGAACATTAGTTTACAGCTTGGATGCAAACATTGTAAAATATAACATGTATATTAACTCTTTTCTATTTATCTTTATTATTGAGAATATTTAGAATGTTTAGAGAGTAGCATGGTCATAGTGTGTTACATGCAGCAATTGGATGTGTAGAGTAGTTCTGGATGGAGAAGAACGTGGGATGGAAATGGTAGAAAAATCTTTTAATCTAAAATACTGAGTTCTTAGAGTAGCTAAAATGCTTTTTAAACAAAGCTAATGCAAATTATGATGGCATAAAGTTGTGCTTTAACCATGTTGAAAGGTAGGTAAGAAGGATTTCTTAAAATGTCTTTTTGGTAGGACTGTACTTAAGATCTGGTTATGAGGAGAATATTTACCAGACTCTTCAAATATGCAACTTAGTCTAGATTAAGGATTTTTTTCTCCCTTCATGCTAAGACTTCTCTTTATTTAGCATTAGTGACATTTGTGAGAGTTTTTCCAATGTTAAACATGAACAGACCTGAAAGATGAGTTTTGTTCTGTTCCTTGCTGTTTTGGGGGGTGGGCGAGGGTGGAGGTGGATGCACCTGGGCACGTGTGTGGGGAGCAGTGTGTGACTTGGCCGCAGTCCCAGCTTCAGAGGGCTTTGTCAGGGGATGCTCAGCCTACCACCTGCTGACTGGTGGGGGGGCCGCAGGCCTGGCCTTTACCCCTCTGCCAGCTGCAAATGCTCATCTGGGCCACCCATGGAACAGAGGTAGAGCTTGGTACCCAAGGGATGTGTGCCTGTGTCCCTGCATCCTTGGGCAGCTGGGCTCAGCTGGTAATCTGTTGGGAGAGCTGGGGCTGGGCTGGGCTCAGATCCTGGGTGTGAGATGCTGCAGTGGGCTCTGGTTACTGGTCTGTCCCTGCTCTCCACTTCCTCCTGCTCCTTTCCCTCTGGATCCACCAGAAAAGACCAGCGCTGTCAGTGCACCGTGCTTCATGGCAAACACGTGACCTGACCTTTTTAGGATTGATTTGAGCTTTTTTGGCCAGCTTCATACTTTTTTTTTCCAAAATATGTACTGTATAATTGACAGTAACAAATGTCTGTACTTTATAGCAAAGCTTTCATTTTTCTTTTGAAGCTGTTATAAAATTTCCTTTGTTTAAAGAGACCTGTGTTGCTTAGATGTCATGAATTACTTACTTTGACTGTCAATTATTTCTCCATTTTTAAAAAGAAATTATATATATTGTTTGGTTCACTCAGGAAATGCATGTGTCAGGAAATCTGTACTATAAGTTCAGTTAGCTGTCATGTACACGTAACTGCTGTTACTCCCTTTCCATAGAAATATAACTGATTTTGACATTTTCCAGATTATATGCATTAAGTAATGAAACTTATGCAGCAAGAAATCCCTGTATTGTAGTTGTTCTAATCATCTTATTCAAACTATAGTATACTGTAGTTTTAATTTTTATTTGCAAATTAATTTATTTAAACTACGTGAGTAAACACTTTTCAAAAATAGAAATTCTGGGATTGTCTGTGGCTTTGTTTCCAAGAGATGGGAAAGGTGGCTGGGGATGGCCCTTCTGTTGTCACCTCAGGTTTCTCCCTGTTCTGCATATGTGGATTAAGAGCACAAAGAAGCAGCTGTAAAGACTTTGCATGTTTTCCCTAGTCATGGCTTTGAATGGCTCCTTTAAGATGTGTCCTCTCAATGTGTTTTATATTTAACTCTGTGTTAAAGGTGAGATTGCTGTTTAAAACACACAGTTAAATGATCTCTTCCCTGAGTAAGTTACAAATACTGAAATGTAAGCAAAAACTGAACTAAATGTCTGGGCTCTTTTAAAATGACAAGAGTGCTTGATTCCATCTTCCACAAAATCTAATTGACATTTCTCTGGTCCTGACTACAGGAGCATGAAAAACCAGAAAAGGACATGATGAAAGCAACAAAGCAGTATGAGTAACACAGAGCTGAACTGTGAGCACAGATGGAGCACAGGATGGTAGGAGGAATATGGAAGGTGGTGTTGGAGGCCCAGCTGCAGGCTGGTGTGGAGCCAGGGGTGCAGTTGGGTACATGCACATCTGACTGCAGAGGGGAAGAAGAGAGGTTCATGCCCAACATGCAGCCCTCGTTAAGACTCTACCCCATTTAAGATGATACATTATGCTTGCACTGTATTTCTCTACCCCACTCCTCACCCCCCTAGCCCCCCAAAGAAAAGACATGCCAGACAAAGGTGTCTGAGCAGAACTGGCTGTGTCTCTGGGAAGTGTTAGGCTAAGGTCACTCTTCAGTCTGCCTCACACTCTGCCTCTTGTATACTTTTTTAACTCAAGATGGGCTTGGTAATCCCATTTTTAAAAGGGCAGAACATGGGCATTCAAATGCTTGAGACAGGGAAATCCCACTGTCAAAGGCAGCATAGCAACGGGTGAGTAGTTTGAGGATCGAGTTCCATCACCAGCAGGAGCAGCAGTTCTGACTGTGGTTCCCTGTTTGAGTTCCCCCAAGTTTCTGTTCTTTGATAAATGATCGCAATAATCCTCTGTAAAGTGTAGAATGAATATGAGATTGTAAGTACTCGACCAGCTGACTGAAGCACTCTGAACTTTAAGGCCAATTTTTTCAACAAATTTTGGGGCTTCAAGAGGAGGCACTATGCTGGCCTTGAGACAATCACAGTTCCAACTTGTGACAGCCTAGAACAGCCCCTGCAGCTGCAAAGACCAGCCCCAGGTGAGATCTGTGGCCTTCACCTGCTTTTAAAGCTTTGCTTGACTGGCCAGAAGCATTGATTCAACCAGCAGATGGGATAGGACTGTTCCGTGGGAGACCACTGCAGGTATAAGGAGCTGATAAGGGAATGCATATGAGAATGACATTAGGTGTAGGTACTTTTCTAGCTTTGAAGTTCAGTTTTCTAGCCTTAAAGCTCTGCAGAAGTGCCTCTGGAAGTGAGCAGCCGGTGTTCTGGTTTGTGTGTGGCTGCTCTGTTCTGTGCAGTGCTATTTGCAAAACAGGTGATTTAATAAACTAATTTGCCTCTCAGTTGTAGGAACTTGCATGGATTTAACACTGATGGGAGGCAGCAACTGGCTAATAAAGCCCTTTTGGTTTTGGGGTTTTCTTTTTCCCCAAAGCAGAAGTGGGGCAGTGCAAGATGCTGGCTGGCTAGGAGGGCAGGGGCATAGACAGATTGCTGGGGCTTTCCCTGGGGAGAACAGAGTGCTGTGGTTCCTCTGCTCACTCAGCCACTGGGTTGGAGCAGTCCCACAAGTGCCTGGTGTGGCCCTGAGCTGTGTGGTGCAGGCTGGGGATGAGGCCTTCCAGTCCCAGCTGTGCTGGGCTTGTTGCACCTGCAGGAACGTGCCTGGTCTCCTGGAAGGTTTAACATGAACTCACCTCAGGAGACTCCTGTGTTTGAAGGTGCTCTGCAAATCCCATAATGATCCTGCCATGGCAAGCTTGATCTCGTTCTGAAGTGACACTTTCCATGCTCAATTCTAAAAATACATTTCCCATTTTGCAATATAAATCCACCCTGATAACTACAGCTACTTGCACGCTGTCTTTCAGCCTGGATTAGGCCTGGTAGCTGTTGAATTAGACCAGATTTTGTGGTCCTCATCTTGGCTCATCTTTTTCTGTAAAAATACTGGCAGAGCTCATCTATTTTTAATTGTAGCACTTGGCTTTAACATAAGGGCTGTGATCATCCTAGAAATGCAGTTTCTATGGCTCTTTTGTGACTCTAGCAGATCACTTGTACCCGCACTGTTGTGCATCCTGTAAAGACGTGGGAAAGCATCTCTGCAGGAGCTGTGATGGTTGCTGTGACTTGGGTCAGGGACTCTTTGGCAAGTGTGACCTCTGCAGGGTCAGCAGCAGTCCTGCCCCTTCCCAGGTGCTGCTTCCAGGGCAGCAGCAGGAGCTCAGGCCCCTGTTTTCTCCTGGAGAACAGCTCTACATCAGTGTGCTGTTGGGAGGCAGTATCCCATGGTAACGTGGCTGGTGACACAAGCTGAGCTAGGGAAACACCAATGGGTGCTGCTGCAGCAGGAGCAGCCAACTCCTTCAGCTCTGCTCTTTCTTGGTCTGGCCTGGTCCCATCTCTTACTGAGAGCAAAAGCAGGGCAGAGTTAAAGAGCAGAAAAAGGGGCTTTTATTCCCTCCAGCCTCAGGTGCCTCTATGAGAGCAGCCGTGCCAAACCCAGCCTTGGGGAACCGCAGCAGGGTTGGTGGCCTCAGACATGATCAAGGCTGGGATCACAGCAGCATTAGGGAATGGCATTAGCTGTAAGCCCCAGTGCCTGAATCTTTATGTCCCTGCCTTGGACCCCCCTGAGCTGCTGCTGTGCATCATCCTCCTGCCTTCCAGCCCTGGCAACACAGCCCATTCTGCAGCCACAGTGAGCAGGTGCCTGCGGAAGCAGGTCCTGTTTGCCTTGCCTGGCACAAGCCTGTGTTGGGAGCAGCTTAGGAATCGCCTGGAACTGCATTCCTTGAGGCTAAGCTCCAGGGAAGATGAGTAACCAGAGGCAAAGTGCCATCTCTGGCAGTCAGAAGCTCCCTGCCCACTCCTTGCCACTCTTGGATTTGCTGCTGTTGTACAGCTCTCTGTCCTTGTCCTACTGCCTGTCTTGCAGGAGGGGATGGGAACCAGCACCAGTGTCACCATGTTTGCTGGCTGTGCTGTGTGCCTGGCTCTGCTGGCCAGGATGTGTTTGTGGCAGCAGCAAAGGCACTAGCAAATTCTTCTGGGTTCTCCCAGGGCAGAATTCTTCTGGGCCCATCTCCCCAGTGCAGGGGGCTGAGATACCTCACAGGGTATCATCAATGACATCAATATCAACTCAAGAAGGACTTTCCTGCTGCAGAGGCAACTCCTCTGTAATTTGGCAGCAACTGCGATATTGTAATGTTTTTATTTTGAATACTTTTTCTGTCTCAGTGTCACTAAACAGCTCTGAGGACTAAATTGTTAATCTGCTCTGATTTCCTTCTTCTACCTTGTCTATGTCTGTAGTACCAGTTCTGTGCTGAGATCGCTACTGGAGATCTGCTGTCTTCCAGAAAAACAATGAGGGTAGAGTTCTTTGGATTTAGAACTCATACCAGGATTGTCGGTTTTTCCTTTTTGTGGTGGAAAGGTCTCCTGGAAAGGCTTCCCCTCTGCAGCCCTGGCACAGTGCACCACAGACTCCTGAGGATTCCCCATGAGCACTACACAGAGCGTGAGCGGCACAGAGAGAGGAGGGAGGACAGGAGAGTTCCCATTGTCAGTCAGATTTAAGTGCAGTTAAATACAGTTAAATCAGTGGGGAAAGCTTCTATATGGGTATTTTCTTTACTACTTCTAAGATTAACTGCTTATTTATGTAATTGTCTTGACCCTTATATTTCTTTTAGCTTCAACAGCCCCCCCAAAATTAAATTCACTTTCTCTGCAAATGTTTTATCTGAAAGTTTCTCAGGCATGTTTGCTGTGATTATGCCTTTCCTTGAGTGATTCTATTAAAATATGTGACTTTTAATGCATTGAATGATGTTGGCTGGACCCAGGCCCTGCAAAATGTATTTTGATGTTTTTTTGGTCATCTAGTTTTCAGCCCAGATAGAATTTCTCTTCAGTCTGTCCTGGAAAATGCTGGAAAACGAGCTGGTCAAGAATGAGGGAAAAGCAATGGCTTTCTTGGGCTCTTGGGAAACAGCTCGCAAAGGCTGAGTCTTGTGTTAAGCCTGTCTCTGGGCTGAAGGGATTCACTTCTTTCCCTGGATCATGCTCAGATGCCAAGCACCTCCCACTTCTCAGCTCTCTGAAAAATAACTTTTTAATACAACCACCTTACAAATGGGATCTACCCCTGTCATTCCCTTTGCTTCGCTGCAGTTTACAAGCTGGATGAACACGCAGCCTTTAGTGCTTCCATATCGACATCTCTCCAAAATAATATTTTTAGCTGATCCCAGAAGATTTGAAACAAAACAAATGCACGCAGCGATATTCTAAACCTGCCTGGATGCAAAGCTAAAAACTGCAGCTTGCTGTCATGTGCTGGATGAAAGGAATTGAGTCAACTCATCCTTTCCAAAAATCCCATGCTTTTTTTTTTCCTGTCGTGTGGGAGGAGGAGAGAATTAATTATTCAGTGGAATGAGGACAATTAAAAGCAAATGCAGCTTCCAGCGATGCCATCATCTGTTCAGTTTGCCCTGAGCAACACAGAGGCAGCCTGGCTTTTTAATTGGCCCCTTTCCCCTCTCTGGCCTGTGCTTCCCATTGGCACAGGGGCTGGCAACTTCCAGAGTCTCCATAGGACTGCGATGCAGGTGTGCCCATTTTAGTTTTGCCTGGACAATCACCTGAGTTGTGACCTCGGAGGGGCTGAAAGGCTCCAAACTGCTGTGGATTGAGAGGTCCCAGTTCTCTCCTACCCCATTTGCCTTTCCCTGGAGCGGAGCTCTGTAATGGGGACGTGTCCATGGGTCCCACCCCAGGATGAAGCTATGGTGTTACCTTTCACCACTGCTGGAGGATAAACGTTGCCTGAGATGGGTCACAGGGATATGGGCCTTCCCACAGCCTGTGGCCACAGTGCCCACCTGGGCACAGCTGGGCCCTGCTCTACACAGCAAAGCTGTTTCTAGTAGCTTGCTTCACTTCTGAAGGGGAGCTAAAGCAATCAGCAGGCCTTTAAGTGCCACACACCCACCCAGGGCATGGATGTTTAATGCTTTTTCACTTATTCTAATGCTTTTTCACTTATTCACATTAAAAGTGGATCCAGAGCAGCTTTCCTGAAGAGGCAGGATCAGCAGTACCAAAAACCGACCTCAGCTCCACCATCGCCCCGGGGGCTTTCAGTGTTACTCAGCTTTTTTTGCCAGCGTCACCACTCATTATCACTTGGAAATCTCACTCCACCTGTTCTGGAGCAGGAGCAGCAGAAGGTGTGTTCAAGCACCTTTAGGCAATGATGAATCACGGCAAACTCCTTGGCAGCTCCTGGCCGCTGCCTGCCAGGGAAAGCCATCACCGGAGCATGGTGAAGGCCTCTGCAAAAGTGGGGCTTGCCTGGAGACCTTGCCAGCCCTAAAGCAAAAAAACCCAAACAACAACCCGTGCCCTCTGTCTCCACACCAATATTGCCAAATGCACACTATTTATACAGTGGAGTGTTTTTCATGCCGTGGAGGCCTGAGATTAGTGTTCCTCACAACAGCATAAATATATTTATAGCCCATGTGTGTCTGCGTTTTGTTATACTTTGAACTTTAGAGGCTAATGGTTAATAAAGCCAGGCTCTATTTATGCTTCTGCAGCAAAAAATAGGTTGAATAGTATCACACAAGAGGCTTAGGATCTGCTGGACCCAAACAACCTTTCAGACTGCAATTTAGGGGCTCATTCACAGAATAGAAGGATAAAAGTGGTTTGTCAGAGGTTAGCTTCCCCAGGGCACAGCAAAGGAAGAGAAGAGCAGCTATGGGCGTCCCCAGCATGGGGGATATTTAACCCACCTTTGCTCTCGATACTCAAAAAAATCTGTATCTGGAATTCTCCTACTATTTTAAAGGAAAAAAACCCAAACAAACAACAACAACTAATAAGAGTTCTCATCAAACAATTTTTTGCAGGTTTTAGATGCAAGTTTCCTTGCATCAGCTGATTTTAAAATATATTGTTCATCATGTAACCACAGATCCATGGAAGGTCCTCTCCTTCATTCATCTGCCCTGTGGCAGGGTCAGTTCTACTCAAATGCTTCTTGCAAGTGTTCAACATGCTTAGTCTCTCAAAACCTGTACTAATGGAGACTCCTCCACATCTCCAGGCAGCCTGGCCCATGGTTCAGTTATAGAAATTCATAAATTCTTATCTACTGTAAAACTGTAGAACTCATAAACTTGTATCTACTAAAGTAAACTGAAGAGCAGGTTGGGACCAAATATCTACCTACTTATTGGGGTTTTCATTCTTAAAGAAAAAGAACTCAAAGCAAAAGCTTTTGTATTCCAGGCACTTCTGCAGAGTTTAGAAATAAAGCAAAAAGCAGCTTCCTACAAAAGGTATTGATTGGCACCTTCCCTTGTGTGACATTGAATGAACTTGTCCAACAAACAGACCTGGAAGAGAAAAAGGGAGGAAAGGCGCCTACCAAGCCCTAAACCTCTGATATTCATTTTATTAAAATTTAATGAGGAGGTATTAATAATGAATGCAGCCAGGAAGATGGGAGAACAGCAGTGGAATGGCCTCAAGATTCCTCGTTAGCCAGATTTCTCTACAGCACTGGGAAAGAAGAAGGCAGCTTTCAAAGGACGAGAAGGCTCCTGTGAGGGACAGCTGGAAGCAGCAGTTTGCAGTAGGCTCTGTGGGCTGCACAGATTGGTGAAAGAGTATTTTAAGTGTTTTTTTCATTAAAAGCTGAAGTGGGGGTGAGATGCATGCATGTCTTGTAAGGAAAAGATGCTCCTGAATTCCAAGACCTTGAGTATAGCATAGGGAATTGGGGTCACTGCCTCGCTGGTGGTTATTTCCTGTTTGAAATTAACTCTGACTCCCTATGTCTCCAATCCCACATGATATTATCTGCACAGAAATCCAGTCTTCGACATCTTCAGCCAGATTTTGGGAGCTGATGTTCCCATGGCAGCGGCTGATGGGACACACAGAGCTGGAGACGTGATGGATATAACACCTTGAGCATAAACAACTCCCCTGCCTGTTCACCTCACAGCAATGCCATCTAGACCGTTTCCTTTGGTGGCTACATCACCCAGCGTGATGCAAGTGGAGATGCAGCACATCCAGGACTTCCCTTTCCCAGTTGCCGGGCCAGCTGCCTTATCAAAGAGAGGAATGGAGTTGATTAGACACAGCCTGTTTTTGTAAGCCGCTAGCAGTTGCTTTAAGGCTTATGTGGGACTTTAAGATTAATTAATGGTATATTTGGATGTCCCCCTAAATAATAGGTTCTCTGGTCTGGGGGGACTTCTTCTGTTCCCTGGAGTTTATGGTGTTGTTCATTTGAGAACTATTTGATCCATTTCTTGAAGGCTCCAGAGTCAATTTTACTTGGCCATGCTGACTGTGGATTCCTCTCAGCTCTCTTAACTGTTGTTTAAGCTCTTCTCTTCCTCATCTGGCCTGTATTTCCTGTCTCTGGTTCTTACTATGAAGCGTGTTAATAAGCATCTGGATGCCATTAACATGTTTTGTGAGAACAGAAGCAGGATAAAAAGTAGAAATTGAAAGCAGAACCTATGTAGAAGTAAATCTGTGTTCTTTTGTGTTTCCATCAGGAGCAACCTCCCAGAAGAAGACATATTTGCATCTTTCTTGTGCTTGTGAAACAGACCCCTAGGCCTGACTAATACCAGTCAGTATAAAACCACAGTTTGGACAAGGGAGTTGGTATGTGGAAATAAGAAATGCTTCCAAGTATCCAGGAGGTATTAGAAAGAGCTTGGCTGTGTCATCTCAAAAACCCCTCTCCCAGTAAGCATTCCTCCTCTGGAACAAAAAGTGGCAGGACAGAAGAGTGCTGATCACTTTTCTCCTTGCTTTTCAGGGCTGGATGAATCCACAGAGCATATCTGAGTCTCTTTTGAAAAGTCACCAGCAGATGAAGTAATTTGAGGCCTCACCCACACCACAGTTTATTCAGCCAGCTGCGTAGGTCTCTTAACAGAGGTGCTTTTTAATACAGCATGTCAAGCACTGAGAAATGTCACTTTGATTTTGACATACTCCCCATCAAGTATGATCTGTTTTCTGTTATGAGTTGTTGTCAAGGTGAAGAAATGAATTAGCGTGGATTTTTAATTGCTTCGATGTTGAACTCTGATATAAGCTGGAAGGGAAACATCATCCTAGATGAATAAAGAGGTGGTGCAAGAGCAGATCACCCTCTGATGAAGAGCCAAACTTTGCAAATGCAAGAAGGTAGTTTCAGTGTTGTTTCTATCTCTAGCTGCTTTGAATCAGTTGCTCAGTTCCTGCTGGCCACTAGCAGGGGATAAGAAAAGACAGGATTGTCTGAAATCCAGGTACTCCTCATTTCTGAAAGTCTGGGGAAAGGCTGCCATCTGCTGTAATGCAGAGCAGTTGCTGGAAATACATTTGACCTAAATCAAATCCCAGCAGTCGCGTTGAACTGAGATGAGCTCAGGGTAGGAGCAAAGTAAAACTAGCAAAGACAAACTGTGCGCTTAAAGGCCTGAGATGCTTTCTACACAGATCCCTCTCCTAATAATGGCTGTTACCTAGCATGCCCTTAGAGGAAAAAAGTCTTCCCTGTGGTCCCCACCTGCTTTAATCTCTGGGATTTCCAGTCAAGGTCAAAGACAGGACTGAGGCACCATTCAGAAACTGCTGGCTGGGGCAGCCTGCAGTGAGGGTGCTGTGTCTTCAGTTTAGGCACCCACGTTGTTCCATGGCCTCTCAGTTGTAGAATTTTAAAGTGCAGAGAGGTGTGTGGTTTTCCTCAGCAGCAGTTGTGTAATACCTACACTAGCACTGAGTGAACTTGGCTGTACCTCTACTCACCGGTCTTGCAACCTAGAGCAGAGCAAAGTCTAAAACCATCTGTAACTCAGGGCCTTTATCTCTGATCTTTAAAATAAAACCTGTACTGAACCCTGTGGTATCTAGAATCAAATTCTTCTCTTTAAAAGTCACTAAGATTGCGGCCCTGCTCCTTTGGTAGACGTCACCAACTTGGTCTGCTTTTTCTGCACTTTTTTCTTTTTTTTCCAACCATCACTTGCTTTGAAACTGCATGTTTTGACTCACAAGTAATCTCAGAAACAAGAGCTTTTTGCTTGCCTGAGGTGCTCCTTGGACCAGACTGTTTCTCATTACACTTTCCTGAAAGCATCCCACTAGAATCCCTCCTTTTGTAATGTTGGGGTGGCCACAGCTGGATTCAAAGGGAGCACTGCACATAACAAAGCTAGCCTGGAAAGCTGACATAAAGAAAGCCAGAGCCCCTGATGACTCAGGTATTAATGTACTCCATCAGAATAAACTGCTGATAAAATGGGCTCACTCCAGACACAGAAGAAAGAGCTTTTAATTTTATGCAGCCTCTTTACTGGAGACTGAGAGAACCAAGAAGAGCTGTGTGAAATGCAGCCACATCTGCAGCATGTCTAAGGTGCTGAGGAATGACTTGGAGCCAAGGAGGAGCTCTGTTACCCTTGCAGACATGGAGGAATATGTGCCAGAGCATTTAGTAGCAACAGGAGAGACCTGGCATCCCAGTTTTATGGGTTGTCCTTATGTTATGACAGTGTCTTGATGGAGTCTATTAAGAAACTGTCCTTGAAAGAGCCGTGTCAGGTGGTGGCCCTTGAGGTGGGCCAGTCATGTCTTCTCTACATAGGTTTGATCCTGATTTCTAATAGTTAGCATTTGGTTGACATTATAAAAATAATCTTTAAAATTGTCATTTGTGTTAATTTTGAGAGCCAGTAATGTTGCCCTATAAAACTGCCATCCCATTCTGCATGTTTCTAAGCTCCTGTCTTGAAAGGTTTCTCGTGGCAATGAGCACCATGCTCCACTTAAACATGGCCTGGAAATATCTTCCCTGCTTACTGGCATGAAATATTCAGTCTTAATATCCCTTCACATCACTTAAGACAAGAAGAGCAGAAACTCTCCATCTGCCTTCTCTGCAGTGTTCATTATTTTACATATTACTTTTATATCCCTTGCTCCCTCCAAGGAGAGCTTTTCCTCGAAGTTTGGTTGTTCCTATCATTGTTTAATGCTGCTCTTTTAGAGACGAGATTACCCACTACACTCAGGGTTCCTGGGGGACCTGCTCCTATAATTACATTTAATCACTATTTTTGCTCACACTCCCTATGGATTGCAGTACCTTCTTCATTTTTTTACAAGCCGAGCAAAGGTTTTCTATGGAAAAGTGAAAGCTAGCACTACCAGGATCCTGTAAGCAAGGACCTTCTAAAACACTGTAATATCCCAAGAAAGGAGCCCAGATATTCCTAGAGATGACGCAGCTTTTACAATAGTTGGCTGCTAGTTCTGCCACTGAGCAGTAATAAGCATTTCCTTATTTTTTTATTGTCTCTTGTATCTGGGAAAACATTGAGCTATTTTGTTCTTTTTACTGTTTATTTTCTACAGCACAAAACTCACTGTTTCCCTTTTCCTTTCCAGGAAGACTCCACAGAAGACTCCTGAGCTGGCGTCCATGTAGGAAAAAAACCCTGTCATATTTCTGTTGTTTCATAAGAATGCCGATTTAACTCACGTAGATGAAAAAGTAGCAGTAGAAAGATATTCCTGGCTAAAGCTAGTTGGGATTGAAGTTTTTCCCTGGGAGAGCCTTTGTGGGACTATGTCCTGTGTGGCCAGGGTTAGGGTGTGTGTTGGGCACTGCGCTGAGTCATGCTGCCCTGCAGAGCTGACGTGGCCCTTGGCAATCAGTAGGAAGCACAGATAACTGAAATGCTCCCATAAAAGCAGACTTTATGGACATAAGCTGTACTTGAGGAGGTAGACTGACAACAGATCAACTGAACTATGGTTGACTGACTCACAATTTCCTCACCTCACCGGCTCTGCTGGTGAAGTGACGGCTGTTTTTACCCACAGTGCGCGTTCAGGCTGCGAATGCCACAGTTCACAGGCCCAGCCACGCCACGTGCCTTGGGGAGCTTTGTTATGCTTTAAACCAGCCTTTCTTCTCAATGTCTCCAGAAATCACCCACTGAGTGTCCTACAGTCTGGAGGTAAGGAGGTTTCTCAAGGAGGGACTGGCGTTGTCACTGCCACCTTGGGGTTTAGCTGAAAGGTGACAGTCAGAAAAGCAAGCAGCAGGAGGCAACCCCACGGCTGTCATCCATTCCTTCTGATCCACAAAGATGATGCAGCTCTAGTTTATTTTTCCCAAGGGGAACAGAGGGCTTTGCTGTTAATACAAAACGCAGCGGAACAGTAACAACATTTAGCCCAGAGATAACGTCAGTGAAGCATAAGCTAGAAAATCAAACAGCTTGTTACTTTCCTTGCGTGAGCAGATAACAAGACTCTTTTCATTGCAACTGGAAAATATTAAATGTCATGGGAGGGTGCATGGCTCAAACGTCACTTTGAGGGTATGGCTTTCCCCTGCGTCTCTGACACAATCATTGGCTTTGACAGTACCTCTCTGGTGCAAGAGAAACACAAACCTGAGGTCTTCAGCTAGATCAGGGCTTCCTAGGCAAATGTCAACTGAGAGGGAAGCCAGCTCTACGTAAAGGTCATTTCATGCTAAGCAACTGATGCAAAATGTCTTCTTAAGGCTGCTTTGAGCAATTCACTGAGATGAACCTGGCAGGATTGCTCCCTGACTCAGTGAAGATGCTGCAAGAACAGTGTTGTGAACCTCACTGGCTGCGCACTGAGGTCAGTCCTGCACAGCTGAACTTGGCTCTGGCTCAGTTTGCTGACCAGAACTGGACACGTTTCAGCAGTGAGTGGATCAACCCATGATTCATACATGGAGGCATGGAAAATTGTATCCAAGCTGCAGGACTCACCTTCAGCCTCAGGCTGACCCATAGGGCTAGAAAGCGGAAAATTGGTTTACCACCAAGCTTTCCCCTCAAAACCAGCAGCTGTAGTTAATAATCATGTACAGCTGCTTCTCTGCTGGGGATTCCTTTTCCTTTTGCCTCTCCCCTCCCTTCCTATCCCCTCCTATCTGTCTCTTTGCTAGTGGAAAGTGGTTACATAGATACTCTCAGGTCCAATTCCAGAAGCTCAGACAATTGAAAGCAAACAGTGAACTTGATTTGGGCACATCCAAACTTTCCAGCTCACTTGTGAGTGGTTACAGGAGCCATGGAGACACCCCCAGCCAACTGGCAGCAATGCTGAGGCAGGAATGCCATCCTCAACACACACAGCTGAGGACATTCGTCTTGGTCAACAGCAAGTAGCATAAAGCAGAACCTGCAGTGAGGACAGAGCTAACTCCACCTCCCTCCTACAGCCTCTTCAATTTCCTTACCTTTATCCACAGGACTAAATTCTGCAAACTCAGTCTTTCTGCAGTCTGGATCAATACACAGCAATCAGTTTTACATTAGGTTCATGATCTCTTTGCTCACTTTATTGCTGCTGTGTCATATTTTAGGGATCAGGAGACAGACAGACTCCAACTAATGTGATCTGCAAGGGGAAAAAAACCCCAAAAATCCAAACCACAATGTTCTGTCCATGAGGAGTGTGTCAGATGTGTGTCTGCAGTCTGAGCACAGTGGAGGCTGTAAGGCACAAAGAGATTTCTGCTAGGTAGTGGAAAATATGCTATGAAAATATTGTGAGTGACATTTGCAGGTTGCTGGAGGGAAATTCCCATTGGCTTCCTAAAAGGCATTTAATATTTAACATAGTTGTGTTTTTTAACTGCTTTTGCTGTTCTACCTTCCAATAAAGTCTGTTTGAGCTGTGCTGAGCCAATATTAACTCCAGAAAGCCGAGGATGGAATTTTGAAGCATGAGAAGGTACATATTAATTTTCTAAAGTATGTCTATGAAAGGTATAATGGATGACCACTAGCAGTGAAGCCCACAGTTATGAAGTAATAGTAATATTAAACTAGTCTTTCTTTCTGGTAGTGTCACATTTTCTACTCTGTAAACTCATCTTTTTTAAAGGGTGAACACTGGTCAGATCAGACACATCTCTCAGGGAGGTCATCAAGGAGTCCTCTGATCTTGGTGATACTCACTTGGGATTTATTGGCTGAGTCTGCAAAACAAATTGTACCGAACAAACCTCTGCCAACCTTGACCACCAAGGAGCAAAACATCTCCAGCCCAGTGTGTCTGGGGCCAGCCCCAGACACAAACACGAGTGAGCGAGCTGCAAGCCCCGGCGTGAGCCCGTGTAACCCATAGATTTCCACACCCCTGCGTTCACACAGCCCTTAGCCACATGCTTCTATTAGTAAATACAGCTGGAATCGCCGCCGTAAATTACTCAGAGTTGCCCTGTGTTTTGTCGGCTGCCACAGGGCTACGGCAGAGAATTTAATTGTGTTTAAGGCACGATCGGGCATGAGGCTGCTATCGCTTCACCGGCACCTAACGCGTCCCTCTATTTCAGCATCCTCTGGGGCCTGGCGGGGAATTACAGCCTAAAATATCAACCTGAACAAAACCGGGCGGGTGGCGGTGACGAGGGCTCCAAATACCGGCCCGGGGCGGCGGGCACTGCGGGCCGGGCGGGCCCGGAGCCGCAGCCCCTTCCGCCGGCATCGGCCGCGGCTCCTCCCCCGGGCGGAGGCAGAGGCGGGGCCTGGCTCCTCCCGCCNCGTGTCGCGGCGGAGGAGCCGCGCTAGGCCGCGCATCCCGCCCGGCGCCGCAGGTACAGCCCGGGGGCCCGCCCAACGCCGGGCCCGCCGCCTCCCGCCCCCGCCCAACGCCGGGGCTCCCCCGGGGAGCAGCCGGGAAAGTTTAATTTCCCCGGGCGCCCTTTGTGTGGGTGGCCCGGGCGGCCTGGGCCGGGCGGCGGAGCGGAGGGACGCGAGGGGAGGCGGGCTGGGGGGGCTGCCCGCGGCCCGGTTCCCCTGTTTTGCTGCAAATCCACGTTTGGATTTCCATGGTAACCCCGGTGGGCAGCGGGCGGTGCCCGGCGGGAGGCGCGGGGCGGGCGCGGAGGTGTCGGCGTGAGGCCGGGCCTCCCTCATGCGGTCCCTGTCCCGCAGGTCCCCGGCAGCGTTCCCGACGATGCCACGGGAAGCGATATGACGACGGCCTCCGGGAGATACTCCTGGCGTGTTCTCCATAAGGTATGGCCGGTTCTGGAGCTGACGTTTGGAGTAAGTCTTTGGTGTTTTCCTCTGGCGCATGGCAGCCAGGATGGACTGAGATGTGGAGCGCTAAAGGGTTTGTTGGTTCCGTAAGCCGTTTAGGAATACGATGTTTCCTGGGTTTGTAGACGATCCTAAAATTGTGTGATGGGCAAATGTAATTTCTTGCATTTCTTATTTTAATTTTTCAAAGGTGGTATGTCCTGTTGAAAGAGATACGCATGTGTGTATGTAAAACACCAACCTTCTGCACTCTCAGCAGGAACTTTCCCTCTCTGTCTGTCCAGTTTTGGCCTTAGTATGTAACTGATTCTTTTTTCCTTCTCTGTTTTTTTTTATATTCTCTAAGTACTTAGGATTTCTGTTACAGGGCAGTGAGTTATCGCAATTGAGCGTGCTAAAGTATAAAATGCCTGTTTTAAAGCATATCACAGTAATTACTGGACTATAAATTTGCATGTATGTGTTTTTTTGAATTTGTAGCATAGGTGGTGTATTGACTTTACTGTCTTTCCTGTATCCTGCCTGATGAAGTCCTGAATGAAAAGTCCTGTGGACTTGTGCAGCCCTGCGAGAAAATGGTCTCTTACTGAAAAAACTCAACTGCAGTACGTTGTTGTAGTGGCTGTAGTAATTGCGGCCTTGGCCTGGAAGTCGGTGTTGAAATCCTTTGGGTATAGGTTGGTTCTTCTGTTGGGTAGGAAAACAGGGCCTAAAACGGACTAAATTGACAGGGGATCCATGGCTGTTCATGCAAAAGTCACTGTACATCACCTGGGCAGCCTCACCAGTGAGGTCAGAAGGTTGCACAAGAAGCACCTCTACCTCTCCCATCCCATTTGCCAGTAACAGCATCTGTCCTGAGTGTCCCTCTGTCTTCAGCACCATCTTTCTCTGTAGTGGGCTGGCATGTGTGCAGGAATCTTGCCTTGTTGACAAGCACAAACTTTGTGGGAGGAGAAGGAGATGTACATTTCCAAGGCTGAACAAGGATATTGCTTGCCTGGAAGATGTCAGGAGCCAGTAGAAGGAGTGGAGGAAGCAGACTGCAGGCTTCTCTTTGGCAGTTTAAACAGGAAGACGTTGGGAAAGAGAATCATGTAGGTATTATTTCTTCTTTTGGGGTAGCAACTCTGTGTAGAAGCCACTTCTGCTTTCCTTCTCCAGAATTTGGGGGAAATGAGGAGCTGTGAGTCTCAGGAATAGAGAAGGGCTGTGAACATCATATTGTCCTTCCAGCTGGGAGACTCACAGTTTTCTTTTGGTTTCTTTCTTTTCTTTTTTCACTTTGTTTATTCCTTATCTTGTTTTATGAATGGAGCAGAAAGGGTGATCATGAGCGTGAACGTTCTATGTACGTATTTCTGGGGCCTCATATTATTAAGTCCGAATCATATTTACCAGCAAATCTAAGATTTGCCTTCCTGTTTTTAACTTGTTGCACCCACCTCACCTAGGTGCTAGATTAAAAAAAACATCTGAGTATTCTCTTCAGAAGGTAAAGAACTGTTAATGTATTTCCTTCGTAGTAAAAAATGGCTGATCCATGTACTGATCAGATGTTCCAAAATACTCATACTTAATAGCTTAAATATCCCAGCTTTTTCTCTGTCATTCTGGTTCTTAAATAAAAAAAGGGGGCCATTTTGGATGTGTGTGGGTGTATGTTAGGGATAGATTATTAGAGTCGGAGTAGCATATCTGGCACTTTGCAGTATGTCAGATAGTTTTGTCAGTTTTATACAGTTGCTGTAAGCAGCAGTGTAAGATCTTCCTTGTGGGTTTTTGGAATTCAAAGTGTAGCATAACCATATACTGGGTTTTATGGCATAGAATTATTTATTCTTTTTGTCAGTGGAAGCTATTTGAGGGATGAAGAGGAAGTGGTGTGATGAGAGGTGATCAGTTTTGTTTGATCTTCTGTTGGGCAGGTATTAATACCATAAGGACTCTGAACAAACATAGGTGGCACGCTCTTGTTGCTCACCAAGTTAAAGTCTGGATGGTCTTGTTTGCTGAGTGTCTGCCCTGTAGAGTGACAGTGGGCTGGCATCCTGTGTCAGGACTTGATATGAGGTGCACTGGGCCTTCATTTTGGTAGTCTCTGGTCGCAGCTTTATGCATGATGTCAAAACTATGAAATGTTTTTATTTGGCTTCCTCATAGCCACTTGCAGTTCAGGACTTGGGTAAGGCTTTGGAAAGACATGATTCCCATGAAAATTCATATTTTTGGGAAGTTATTTTCTGATGAACAAGTGGAGCCTAGCCCCTGCTGAAGATGGCAAGTGGAGGGGCCGTACAGGGAATCTTGCTGTTGACGCACATTGCCATGAGCGTCTGTCAGACTCCTGTGTCACATCCGGACCTCAGTGGTGGGATTTTTTCTGGGGCTGGTGGAGTTCTGCCTTTCCTCCTCACGTCACTGCTCTGCAGTCTCTGCCTTTGACAGACTCATAGCAGGAATGCCTGCTGGGGCTCCTTGGTCTTTGTTCAGCTGCATGGACCTCTGTGGAGCTCTGTAAGATGCTCGTATTTCACCATTTTCCAAGGGGATAATGCACACTGAAATGCTGATGCCTGGGAAAAAAGAGTACAAAGAGACTTTGCTCTCATCTTGTGTCATAGAGTGGACAGCTAACCACAAGGCCTTTTCTGACATATATTTTTAGTGCTTTGATGATTGTTTCTGAATGATTCTGACACCTCTGTTGTAGAATAACTTGGTGCATAATAACCTAAATAGCTGTAGGAAGGTCTGTTCCTCCAGCACAGAAGCTGCCTTCTGACTTCGTATTAGTGTTCAGTACTGGGAGGTTGGCTTTCCACATGAGAGGAGGTGCATATGCTACAGTGGGTACATCACAGATGTTTCATATAATCATTAATTTGGTACCTGAATGAAAGGGAAATACTATTCTTCAGATAGTTTGTCTAAAAGGAGATGAACTGCTTTCCGGTTTTTGACAAAATGTTTGCGCTTGTGGATTAAGTAACAAGACATTATTGAGTAATGGGATGTTTTGGGGTAATTATTTTCAGAGCATTCTTGTGTTTAAAGAAGTGAAGCTCAACTAAAGCTTCCCCCTCCTCCCCCCGAATCTGCTGTTCATGTGGCTACAGCTGGGGAGGGCAAAAGAAACCAGTACAAAATGTAATAATACGAAAATCAGATGTTGATTTATCCTGGCCTTGTAGTCTACCCATGGTGCTTTGCAGTGGGGATGCAGCTGTCCTGCTCTTTCTTTGGATCTACTACTGTTTTCCTTGCCTGTTTCTCTGTTTGAGGAGAGTGTTTTGAGATGGCCTTATGAAAGAGACAATTGAAGGAGAGGGTGGTAGAATTACTCTTTAAGCTATTCAAGTGCTTTTGCTTTTCCCCAGTCCCCTTTATGCAGCTTGCTCGGAAAGTAGCACAGTCTCAGGAATTACAGAATCTGCTGGATCATAACAGCAAATGTGGCTAAGCAGGGTGGCTAAGCAGGGCTGATGAGAAATGCAGATAAGTCTTACCCAGCTGCCTTGTTCAGTTGCATTCATCCCAGCAAGGCTAATTTGGATGGCCATCACTCATGCTGACTTTGCAGAGAAGGTATGCCCTCAGTGTGGGAACGTGAGATTTGGAATACTGTTGGGATATGCAGAATGCCCTAAAATATGTGTTTGTTTGTGCATACAAATATTCACAGGAGGCTGACACAGCCTCCCCTCTTAAGTTGGCTGAAGAAGTTTCATATTGGACTGTGCCCCAAGTGTAGATGGTGTGCCATGGGGACAAGTCACAGCTCTCCTCTGACTCTGGCCTCGTCATTCCCCTGACAGTCATCAGCTTCCTCCTCTGAAACCCCAAGGTGGAAACAGGTGTTCAGAAAGTGCTTGGGTTAGCAGAACAGCTCCTACAGCTGTTAACCTCCTTCTCTGAAATTGCTTAAACATTTCTGTTCCAAGCTAACCTTGGCTCCCCTGCTTCAGCAGGGATGTGTGTCTTGGGGCACCAGGGACAAGCATGGAAATTTCAGCCTGAAGAATCAGCTGGTTGCAAAAAAAATGTGAAAGCTTACATTAGTGCAGGCTGGCTCACATTGTCTTACAAAGGTGCTGTGTACTTTGCTCGTGCCATGGTTTCCCTGTTCCAGGATGAAATCCTGCTAATGTAGCAAAAAGAGCTGTGTGATAATAGGGAAAGCCAAACTTTTGAAGACGGAATACACAGACCAATAGCAACATGCCATTTTTAAGATGTTGAGGTCCTGGAAGGAGTCCCTTGTTCATTTTTATCTTTTATTTATGGTTCAGGTATGCTTTAATAAGTATCTTTGGTATTTATCATGTCTTCTAGAAATGGTGAAATATTTTGCTTTAGCTTGACTTGTGGGTAACTTCTGGTGGTTTTCTATGTAGCCAGAAGAGTGCTTGAAATATTTTCATTTCACTCTGTTGTTGCCAAAGCCATGAAAAACAGCAGGGATTTTAGCATACCATTTGTGTTCTTGGAGAAACTTCTCCTGCCTTACCTTTGAAATCGAGAGTGTAACCCTTGAAAAGTGCCTACTGGTGTCCAAACGTGGCTTGTTGTGGACAGTGGGGAATACTTGAAGGGAAGTTTCCTCAGTGTCGTAGGGTCAGTTGGAACCGTGGGTTCTTTCCCCAGGTGCTTATTGTCTCTTCTTTGATGTCACTATTTTTGAAGCTGAAATAAAGTTTGGAGAGCAGGTTCTGTGAATTATATTGGAAAAACAAAGCATGTGAATAATTACACTCAGAATATAGGAAGGCAGTTTCTGAAGAACTTTAGTACAAGTCCTAATACTTAGAAAAACCAGCACATTCTCCAGAGTTACAACCACCCTGTGCAATTACTTCTGAGTAATACACTTTGTTGTTTGTTGTTCTCTCTTCTAACAGCTGAAACCTCGGGTGTGAAACTCAAGAGTCATAGCATAGTCATCTCAGAAATAACCTCATGTGATTAATGCACTACTAACTCACAGATCTGCTGTTTTGCTGACTGTACAGTATCCAACTGTGTGGTTATTATTTGTGTCACAACAGTATTTTGTTCCATGCTGTGTTGTACGGCTGTGTCATATTGTGCTTGCTGAGCATGTTATTGAACAAGAATGTTTTTAAAGAGGAGGCTGCAAGTTGAAATACTACTCTTCATGTGCTCAGACGGTAAGAATACTGTCAATTCAAATCATCAAAGTTATTTTCATTATTGCCATGGCTGATTTGGCTTAACTTCAGTGGTATTAAGTCATTACAGTGACAGTGTAATTTAATATAATCTTTTTAACTAAGGAAATTAATACAGTGTGTACTAAATAGATGTAATATATTGAAGGCATGTTGCAAATAAAGCCATAATCCTGGGTTCCAGGTTCCATCAGTACTCATGTATCTAACCTCTAAAGGTTTTTTTAAATTGCATTAGTTTAACACACATTGCTGGACAAAATATGGGTAAATTATGGTGATTACTGGAGAAAACACAGTTGATCTAACCCATTTTAATTGTATGTTATTTAAACACTCATGTCATGAGGTTACACAGTTGCATATTCTTACTGCAGCCATATGTTCTTCTCAGAAAGAGACTCAGGGGACTCACCATTTCATAATTCACTCTGCACAGTTAATGCAGTTAACTGCATTTACCTGCCTGTCATTCTGCACAGTTAGTGCAGTTAACTGCATGCACCTGCCTTTCACTTGCGTTGGAAGTTGAATGAGTTAAAATATTCTGCAGCAGTTTTGTTCTGTGTTAACACTGAGTTTCTTTTTTTTTTTTATGTTTAAATCAGCAAATTTCTATATTATTGCATATTTTAAAGTGTTGATTTAGGGGGCTGGTTATAGATTCATTTGTCTGTAAAATTTTTAGTAGTGGAGCACAAGGAACTGCCGTTCTGTTGGTGAACAAATACAAGTTTTTCAGTTGTGGGTAAGGTTAGTGTACAGAGATGAGTGTAGGGCAGGATTTTTGTCTTCATATGGGCTTGGCACATATTCCTTTGTAATTTGGATTTAATTCAGGTACGGTTGTCCAGTTTTCTTTCTCTTTCTGAAGTTGTGCTTTGTTGGCCAATTTAAGGATTGCATTTTGAGCAATGCCTGGTTTTGGGCAGTACAGAAATGAGTTTTTTCCTGTGCGAATGTGGCTGTTCATTGGGGTTAATTATCCATAAGGTCCTGACTTATGAGGATACTAGAATAACTGCTAGCTATGAATAATTTAATACAGCATCAGATTGCATGCCACTTAAGAAGGCTTCTGCCTGTGAAACCTTGTATCTTGTTGAAATCCACTCAATAGTATGAAGGTTACTGCTGGCACTGATATTTTATTGTACTCTTTTTGTTCTATTTTAAGATTTGTCAGTGAATATTTTATGGTGGTAAGTCATGAAAATATCTGTGCAAGAGTAGGTACAGTTAGTTTTTGAAAAGCTGAGGTGTTGAGCTAGTCTTCAGTCTCAAAATATCTTTTAAATTTGTTTTAAATCTTTGACTAGCGTCACACAGGATTTTCTCCACTCAGATTTATGTAGTTGAGACAATTCGTATCCTAGACAATCCTTTTAGCTGGTACTTCATTGTGGGGAATGGAGAAAGGCTTAATACAAGACTTGCTAGCAGGAGTTACAGGATTTCAGTGCTTTCTACAAATTGCCCTAGTTGCTCATACACCTGGCTAGAGTAGACTGTGTCTCATATTACAGAGGCTTTTTCAAGAGAAAAACTGCAAATACAGCACTTTGAAGCAGTTCCAAGTGCACATAAATTTAGCGTATGCCCTTAGGAGACTTGGTCGTGGCAGCACGGCACTGGATATGTTTTTTGAGAACACTAAAATGATAGTGTTTTGTCATCATACACTAGATTTTTCACAAAGCTACCTCAAAAGATTAGGGAAGAGCTTAATGAAGAAGTCAGTTTGGAAGTGTCAAGTGAAGAGCATAAGAATATGAAAATGCAATAAAAGTAGTAGAGAAAAAGCGGTTTGTGGGGCTTTTGGGGGAGAGAGACTAATGCTTTATGATATTTAAGGAAGATCTGTCAGGTGTCTGGAAAGGTTTTTTGTCTGACTACTTCTGACTGTTCCCATTCTCTGTGCCTACTAGTAAGTTTTTCTTACTATGGGCCTCCTCATTGGGATGCTCTGTTATAGCTGAACATCTCTCTTATAATTGTTTTGTAGGACACTTTCAACCTTGATTAGAAAGTAGAACCTTTTCTTTTTCTTTTCCAAATGAGATTTATAATACATATAATGCTGCTGGAAGCTGACACGGTGAGATACAGTCTTCCCTTGGTGCCTGCTTTAGCACATGAAGATAAAACAGGCCTTTAATCATTTTGTGCTCCTTCACAGGGTAGTAAGTAATTTAAGTGCCCATTAAGAGTTGGTAGTTAAATGCTAAGATCTTGCTAGATTCATTTGATTTCTCCTTAAAGGTGTGGATCCACATCGGCCCTTTGAACAGGCGCTCCTTGAACTGTACAGTTTTAATAAACTCTCAAACCTCTAAGCTTGTGCAGTTTACTACTGTCTGATACTTTGATGGAAATGCAGTTTTGTTTACAGATGGAAAGAACTCATTAAGGACAGCGCTGGTGTAAAATTTTTAAGGCTATTTATTTTCAAATTGGGATCTTAAAATTGAACTTGAAATTAGTGGGACTTTGCTTACCCTGGAGCTTTTTGATCTATGTTTTAATTGTCTTCTCTGTGCAAATATATTATGCTGAAATAAACTGTACTTTACTAGGCAACCATAAAAGTTTAATTGTCAATTTTCCTGATTCAAGTACAAGATTTCCTGATATTTGAGAGGAAATTTTATTGTGAATGTGTGCACTGTAGCTGCAATAATTACAGCAAGAGAGGAAGAAGTGCCTGAAAGACTTTTTTTTCCTTAATGTAACATTTTATTGGTGCTGTGCACAAGAACAGGCTATCCTCCAAACCTAGAGGTGTGTGAGGAACAGACTATGAAGTTACATTCTGCCTTTTATTTTGTGTTTATTTTAAACTTTCTCCTGTTGTTGAAATGTGTCAGTTGAAGTATTGCAATTAAAAACAATACTGGAGTGCCATTGTTTTGATATAGTGTGTCCCCAGAGCTTTATTAAAACCTTGATATCTGTTGTTTCCTATTTAGCTTTTATCAAGTGGTGATTTTATGCAATGGCATCAAGCCACAATTCTTCACCAGTGCCTCAGTCAAACAGCAGTGATGCTTTCTTTAAAAAAGAAATGGACGCCACGAAACGCTTTCGCCCCGTGCAGTCCCTGCCTGACGTGTGTCCCAAGGAACCCACAGGTAATGTTGGTGTGCAAGGAGGGGGAGAAAGCAGATTGGTTTGCTGATCCATTTGCAACCATCCAGTCACTATTTCTTGTATACAGGGTGTAGTGTTCTAAGCCATGATCTTATTTCCAAGTGTGCTGTGATTCTGCTTTATACCACCCAGCGTCCCTTTGGAGCAATAGGACAGACTATTTGCAGCTTGTTTTAAGGTGTGCCCATTACAGGTGGGATTTTGCTTGCATGATTCCACATTACAGCTATGATCCATGCAAGGAGAGGGTGCAGTCTGTCAGAGTCTCTAGCAGATGTGTCCAGTGTGCTTGGAGTCTGGCTGCATTCCTTCTGGGAAACATCCCGGCCCTTCTGCAGGAGGAAGCAAGTGACCTGTCTGTAGTACTGATAAAAGTCTCTGGTGCTGTTGTTAAACCATATTTTGGTCACACTGCCAGCTGTTGTGTTGCACTAAAGCTTAGTTTACACAAAGGAGTAGGTAGGGTGGGATCTTATGAATTATGACATATAATGGTAATGAATTTTAGCTGTCATTCTGATCAAATTCAGATTATTAGAAATATGTTTGTGGTTGGGGTTTTTTTCTCTTCAGTAGAAGCTAATGTTATTGAGTTAAATCTATTTAAAGAGTGTCAATACACCACTTCTGTATTCAAAACTTGAGTTGGTTGATCTCAGAAGTGCAAGGTGAAGTGTTGCAGAAGGAGAACATCATCTGTCTTTTGCATAGATAATTCTAATCCAGTATGTAATTGGGAAAACATGGTTTACTTAACATTTTAGCAAAAGCTACAGCTTTGTTTCTCACGCTAACAAACTGTCTTGTTTTTTGTGCTGCAGGCAATCCAAATAACTTACATGACAGCCCATCTCTAGTTGTGGATCAGCAAAGATGGACTATTTATCATTCCAAAGTCAATCTCCCAGCAGCACTAAATGATCCTAGGTTAGCAAAAAGGGAATCTGATTTCTTTACAAAAACATGGGGAGTGGACTTTGTGGACACTGAAGTCACGCCTTCATTCTACCTCCCACAGATCACCAAGGAACATTTTGCATCTTACCAACAGGAAATCACTCCGGTAAGAATCCCCAATTAGGTGCTCATTGTCCTAGGGACCAGAAAGCGATCCTTCTTCTAATTAGATTGTCCCTGCTCATAGCCCATCATACAGTTAGCTGATAATTAATTTGCTTTTTCAGTGATGGTTGGGTCTTCATTAGACATTTCTGGTTTTATAATCTCAGTACGCATCATGTGGAAAATGCTCTCTGAATTGTCCTGAGGCAATTTAATGTTATTTTTAACTTCTGAGTACTGAGCTCTGCACCAGGGCTCACAGTTCATATTTATTCTTTCTGATTATTAATCTTTTTTCTCTGTAAGGATTGTTTAAGGATTGGGCTCTACAGTGCAACATAGCATTCTCACACCTTTGGATCAAATGACTACATGCTGCAAGGGTTAGAGATACTTTTTAAGAATCTTCAATTGAAACATTTAAACATTTATACATGAACTTCTTAAACTACAATTAGGCCTATTATCTTGATGATTTCTTTTGTAACAGGGAAGTGTAAGCTACATCTAAGGACACCAGGACCAGTAGGAGACTTCTACAATCTCTTAAAAATACCAGTGTCAGTAAGTATGTAGTATTCTTTTTTTTTTTTTTAACTGAAAGAACGTGTAGAAGTCTCCCACTGTTTTCTGCTTCCTTGGTTTGTAACTTCCTTATTTTTTTGCTGGTTTGGAATTAGCTGCAGGAAGTGTAACTTGCATAATCATAGTTAAAGACTGTGAAAGTGAATTGTCTGTAACTGAACTACAACTGAACAATTGCCTTTAACTCACATACTCAACATGTAAAATGTTTTAAGATTTCATCCTTTAAAATTAGTATGTCATACAATAACTACTAAATGAAAGAAGATATTGAAACTAAGAACTGAACTGTGATGTAGCTTCTAGCCAAATTCTAGTTAACACTGGTGTTCTTTAGAAACATAATTTCTCACCACTATGGTCTCTGTTGATATTTAAAATTCAAAACTCAGCATGATGAAACAAAATCTGTGGTTTCAGCAAGGTACTCATTAGTAATACGTGCAAGTAATTTCTAATTTCATCCAATTTGATTTAGCAATGAACAAGGATTCTTTGTGTGTTAGTGTGATTTCTGGATTAGTCAGCAAATAAATGTCTGTGTATGTAATTACAATTGATCTATGATTATATATCATTATGTAGAGAAGTTATTACACCTCTTCAGTAACTTCTGTGTTCATTTTCTCTTGAGATGTAAAGATAAAGGGAAAAAACAACATATCCCCTATAGGTTGAAGTTTTTAGTACCTTTCACCTGGACAAACTGCATCTGAGCTTATAAGAGGAAGAAAATACTGTGTACTTGCCGCAATTATTTTGCATAATTCAGTTGTTTCACTGAATATTTTGCTTCAAAAAATTCTGGTTCTTAAGCATCAGAATAATTCTTTAATATCTTTTCTCTTTTACAGAGAGAGAAAGTTCATGAGAGATGCAAGAATATTTGTACTTCTAAAGATACCTTTGACAGGACACTATTACACACTCACGGTACAGTCAAAGCCTCCTTTAGTCATTAAAAAGTGTATCAGTATGTTATAACATCAATAGCAAGTGTTATGAATGTTACTCATTGATTCTGTTATGTACTGATTGTTAGTTGCTTGAGATCTTCATATACAATAATAGCTGATGATGATTTCTTTGAAACATTAATTGAAAATTCAAACATGGCAAGCTTAGAAGTATTCATGACCACTGCTGACATTTTATAGGTCAAAATGCTTGTGATACCTGCTTTTAATATTATTTCTGGTGGATCATTGTGGCCCTGACAGCGTTTCCTTTAACTGCTTTTTTTCTAAGATCCATTGAAACTGTTGCATCACATTTGTAGCAGCTGTTGGCATTGCAGTGAAGATCTGCAGTGCCATTCCTATATCTCTGCCATGAGAGACACGTCATGGCTGAGGTGGGAAGTGACATCTGAAGGTGGTCTAGTGTAGACCATCTGCTCAAGCTAGTCTCACCTATGGGAGGACAGTGTTCAGTTGGGTTTTGAATCTCACAGATGGAGATTACACAATCTGTCAAGGCAACCTGTTTCAGTGTTTTACCACCCTCACAGTAAAAGTATTTCCATGTGTTCAGATGGAACGTTTCATGTATCAGTTTCTGCCCATTGCCTGCTGTCCTGTCACTGGGCACCACTGAGAAAAACTGCCTTTGTGTTCTTTACACCCCCTCATCAGATCTTTAGGCACGTTGATCTCCCCTGGGCTTTTCCAGTCTAAACAGTCTCTCCTCCTTGGCTCTTACTCATCCTTGTGGATCTTGACATGATTCACTCCAGTATGTCTAGGTCTGTCGTATGCTGGGGAACTCAAACCTGCACATGAAAGCTGAATTTCAGGATTTTATCGCAGTAGTTCAGCTAATAGAAAACTAGACAGGAAGGAAGGTAAGAAGCAAAATAGAAAAGACAAGCAAAAGGAAAAGAAACACTCATAACTTTGAGAAAGTTTTTAATATTTATTTGAATTTACTTTCTCAAAAGTGTTAGCGTAAAAGGCTTCATTTGCCAATCCTTGTTTGATAAGGTTTATCTATATCAATGTCTACGTCCTTCCTGCCCAAAGGAAGCCGTTCTATGCGGTTCTTCTGTATTTGTGTTACTTTGGAATAGCTGTCCCCAAATGAGTCTGTGTTGCATACTACAGAATCAAAGTGCCTTCTTCAGTCTTAGCTTAATCCACTTTAAAAGAGTCTGAATCTTCTGTTTTTAAAAAGAGAAAATGACTGTCACCAAAGTAACTGGGAGCTTTTTGGGTAGCTGGACAGCTCCTAGGGTAAGCATCATCTGGTAAACTGAAGTTCATGATTTTCTATCATTTCTGCTGTTGCTTTTTCCTGTCTTCCTCTAACTCCCTCCCACAAAACTTGGCCTTTCACTCCAGTAAGAATTGGTCTTTCTATAGGCTCAGAACAGCAGGATGATTCTGAGGTTGCCTTTTGTATTTTGATACAAATAAAGAAAGAAAGAAGTAAAAACCATAGAGGTGGGAGATGATAGTGAGGTAGCACTTGCCATGTTTGTCAGGGGTGAGCAGACCCTCCAGCAGAGGTTCTGGCTTGTTGCTTTTAAATTCCTCCACTTTTTTGTCCTCCAATGTGGCCCCTCTTCATAATGCACACTGAAGTAATGAGTAAGGGTGGGACAGAGGATTTTGGCTGAACCTTAAAAGTCTGAATTTGCCTTTTCTTCAAGTTCTGCTGGGGTATAATGAATTAACTCTTTTCCCAGCTCAACTTTCTCACCCTCTGCAATTGTCAGGTCAGTGTTCTCCATGGGAACTGCTGCTGCTGTGCTGCTTGCTCAGTGTTCTTGGGACTCTGGCCCGAGCCCTTGTTCATCTTTCTGCGAGTCTTTGTGCATCCAATCTCCAAGTGCTGTGCAAAAGTGATTATGTGGGCAGCTTCAGTCTGGAGCATTAAAATTGGGGTGGTGTTAGAAGGACCTTTTACTGGGCCTTTCCAGTGCATTAATGAATGTGAAGTGCTAAGTGGATTGCTTTGTATGACTAACACGCTGCCAAAACAGCCAAGTGCAAGCTCCTTTGAGGAGTCTGAGCATGAGACCTGAACTGCAAAGGACAACAGAGCACTTCAAGGAATCAGCATATTTCAGGTTGGCAGGGACTTCAGAAGGCCTTTACCGCAGCTGCCATCTCAAAGCCAGTTCAGCTGTGAGGTCAGGCCAAGGCATTCAAAGCTTTACCAAGAAAAATACAAGTATCTGGAAAATACCTAGAAATACATATCCAGAAAATCTCCAAAGTACCCAGCCCTTCTGGGCACCCTGCTCCAATGCTTGATTGTCCTCATGATGGAAAACATTTTCCTCGTGTTCAGTCAGAAGGTTTCATTTCAGTTTGTGACCCTGTTCCCTCTCTCTGAGGAGCATGGCGTTCTTGTCTTGAAAACTTCCTCATAGAATTCACTTGTTCAAGGGGATTGTTTCCCATTGTTTACTCATGAATGACTCCCTGTGTTTTGTTTAATTTTAGATAAATCCAGGACCGATCTGGAACAAGTACCTAAGGTATGGCTTCTGTGCACTCTGAGCTGTTGTAAGGCTTTCTCACATGAAGTGTTGAATTTATGCATGTGCTCTGTTCTTTGTAGAAATTTTGTCCTTGCTGATGACTTGAGTTGATTCTCAAGAGGATCTGCAGTAGTGCTCAGAATTTAAAAAGACTGAAAATTATTTGCTTTGTCTTTCCTCTTTTTTTTTGTTGATTCCATGGTCTCAATTTTTCTCATAAAGTATAATACAAGTACCATTTTTTTTTCATCTTTAAGTAAATGAAGTTAAGACCTCAGAGCTGAGCAAAATTAGCCACTCTAGGAGGAAGGGGAAACTGAAGAGTTTGAGAGAAGCTTGAATATTGCCTAGTGTACAGCTCAGCATTAGGTTTCACTCCTGCATATAAACGTGCAGTGTACATGATGTGGCTTTTTGTGTCGGGTTGACAAAAGACACAACTCCAGATTCCATTTTAGTCTGAATAATTTTTTTCTAGGAGTCAGAGTGTTAATACGGGTCAGCATCTCTGTGCCAGTCGTGTAGGCTGCCACTTGAATAGCTGTCACTGCAGTGTTTAGAGTCCAGGAAACAAGAATGCTTGAGTGTGGTGTGATGCTGTGTCGAACCTTTTAAAATTACACTTCATAAATAAAAGAGGGTTCTACTGCCTGCCTATAAGCTCGAGGTTTTGTCAAGTATAAATAATGTTATCAGGGAGAATTTGATAGTTCTCCAAGAGGTGTGGTTAATGGTACGCGTTATTGACTCTTCCTGTGCCGAGCACATTTGCTGCATCCTGCTAAAGGAGATCAGCTAGAGGCTCTGCACCCTCCCAGACAGCGCTTGCTGCACCCTGACAGCTTGCTGGATCCTCAGCCTGGTAGAGGCTGTGGCCCCAGGAGTGAGCAGATCAGCAGCAGGATGCCCTTGCTAGTGAAGAAGGATTGCTCAGATTCTTGAGGGCCCACCTGCACTTCAATGTTGTCCACATTTGCACATTCGGGGTGTTTAAGTCATCTCAGGTGCTTGAATATGCATGTAATTTTGGAGCTGTGCCTTCCACTTTCAGGAAGATAAGTCTTCGTCAGATCACACAAGCTTTTAAAATGTAAAGTACATTGGTTGTAAGGTCTGGTACATAATTGTTTGCCTGGATAAATGAAAATCTGGATTTTGAAATCAGCAAGTAAGGTCTGTTAGCTTAATGAGACAAGCGATGTGTTTAACTGGGGCAAAAAAATGTAGGGGTGAGTGAGACACATTTATTTCTTTTGTTTTTCTATTTCAGATTTTTATGAAACCAGATTTTGCCTTGGAAGATTCCTTAACGTTTAATGCCGTTTTACCATGGTCTCATTTTAGTACCGCTGGTGGAAAAGGAAATCGTGACGCAGCTTCCTCCAAGTTGCTTCAAGAAAAGGTACAACTTTGACACAAGATGTGGTTATCCATCACAGCTGGTGGATCCTACAGAGGAACTCCATGGCTACTGTTGTGTACTGTTGAGACTTCATTGTGGGCTTTGCTGTCTCTCATTTTACATCAGGCTGCGGGTTGTTAGTAAATCATGCAGGAAGTGTCTTACTGAAAGAGAACTTTTGTCCCTGCTCAATAAGTCTATCAAATCTAGCAAAAAAGGATCTGTATATGATATAACAACTGGCTCTTCATGACAGCTATAACTTACCAAAACAGGTATATATGGAGAACTTCAGAGGTGTGGAGTAGTTTTCTTAGGGAGAAAGAGCAGTTCCATGAGAAGGGAAAGCTGGATTACACAGGTTGTACACTATGTAAGACTGTTATTTTCCAACATCTCAGGAAAATTTCAGATTCAAGGTACTGTGGTTTCTATGCTAAAAGCAATACTAAATCCTGTGGTACTTTAGGACATTCCTCTTTTGTTGTTGTCTGCACTGATCTGTTTTAGCATTTCACAAAGGAGAACATAAAAGCAGAGCTATTTCTTTTATATTGGAAACAGAAGTCTTTTCTTGGTCGTTTTTATCTTTTTTTGTTAGTTATGTGGTCATACTATGGAAAATCTCATAATGAGTCAACTTTACAGTACAAATACCCATTAAATGCTTTTAGAAAATCTGAGTAATTTTAGAGTCTGTGAGGTATATTAAGAAAAAATAACATGAGATCGTTGGAAAGTGTTTCCAAATTTCTGGGAATTAGTCTTCCTGCTCTCCTGCCAAGTCAAGAGGAAGAGACAGGCTCTGCTGGAGGCTAACTCAAAGGTTCATTAGGTTGTCCTCCACATCTAAAGTTGGAGGAAGGCTTCTTTGGAGTTTCTGGAGGCAGTCACTGTCTGAAGACGAAAAAGCTACGTCTGGTATATGCTCTGAACTTCCCAAAGTGTGCCTGGCCAGCACCACAATTGACACTCAGAAAGGACTTGTGGTGAAGCAGACCCAGAGCCCTCACTGATGCAGAGGAGTCAAAATAAGGATTGCCATGAGGCAGTACAGATATCTACACAGTATAAAATAGTTCTGTTGCCTCCAAAGTCATGTGCCTGACAAATTATTACACTGCTTCATATGACTGAATTGAGCCCGAATTTTTTATTTTACTTTTTAAAGGCTCTGAACGTCATGAGGTTTGCACTCACCACGTTTAAATATGTGCCCTGCTGCCATAATTGTCCCTAGCTCCAGGCGCCATCTTCCACCAGGATTTTAACTTTGCCTTAAGCAGATCCGCTTGCACACTTTTGGACTGCTGTTGATCTACTTCAATAATTTCCCCATGATGTTTTTTTCTTCCTTACCTCCTCCCATGTGTTGCTCTCTATTGGGACTGTAAACTCTTTGAGGCAGGTGCTGTTTGCTGTGTTTGTTCTACCTTGTTTAGCATAGTGAAGGGACCTGGGGCATCTGGATGGTACAATCACATAAATAATTGTTTGTAATAGCCCTTTTTCTGATTCCTGTATCAGAGTCTGTCATGGCTTTCCCTGTGGCTAGGTGTGTGTCACAGCTGGTTGGTGGAGGATGCTTCTGATTAAATTAGCTGGGAACAAAAACGATGGCTTTGCATATTGTATAAATCCCTAGTGTATCTGTAGAAAGTAGTATGAAAATAACTCCAAGAAGGAGACATTCTCCAGCTGATTTCCTTTCCACCTCTTGGTGGCCTTTTAGAATTCAGCATGAGGTTTGAATGCTTGGCACCTCTGAGAAACCAGGTCATTTGAGTATTAGCATTCAGATGAGCATCCTAAACCTCAGTCCTTTTGAGTTTGCATATTCAACATAAGCCAGAACACAGAGCTTTTACAGTCAAAGAATCAAGCTAGCACAGTGGTCTGGTAACTGTTGGGCATAGAGAATTGGAGTTTCAGGTTCTGAGCATGCAGATATACTCTGTCTCTGGGAAACCCACAGTGCCAGCATACAGGAAATAGGCTTAGTACTAATTCCAGCTGGTTGGCAAAAGTACAACTGCAGCCAGAGATACCCTGGAGATTTTTCTACAGAGAAGGTACTACAGCTTTTCAAATGATCAGAACCATTCCAGTGGCTGCACCTTTAGCAGCTTCAGTGACCCAAATTTCACGGAGTATTTGTGTGTCTGTACTGTTGCTTGCAAGCCGGTATCCAGAGCTGTCTTCCAGCTATTGTTCTTACTCTAAGACTAGTGTGCAACCATGTGGTACAAAACTTTGGGTATTTTAGATTTATTTGCTTTTCTAACTTGGTATTTTCAAGCAGGAGAGGCATCAAAACAGCTTTCTCATAGTGATTTTGAATTCCTTTAAAAAGAAATTACTAAACCACAATGACAAAGGGATTTCATTTTTATTAGCAAAATTTCCTCATGATGCAATAAGACAAATACCCTGAAAGTGTATTTACATGGTGATAAACCTTCCAGGTCATAACAATAGTGTTGTTTTTTCCTCTTCCCAGCTGAGCCATTATCTGGACATCGTGGAAGTCAATATTGCTCACCAGATTTCTCTCCGCTCAGAAGCGTTTTTTCATGCAATGACCTCTCAGCATGAGTTGCAGGACTACCTCAGGAAAACCTCCCAGGCTGTAAAATTGCTTAGAGAGAAAATCTCTAAAATTGATAAAGTAATGTGTGAAGGATCGCTTCGAGTTTTAAGACTGTCACTCACCAGAAATAACTGTATAAAAGCATACAATAAACTGAAGTTAATGGCTACTGTACACCAAACACAGCCCACAGTACAGTTGCTGCTCTCCACTTCGGAGTTTGTTGGAGCTTTGGACTTAATAGCGACAACACAAGAGGTGTTACAGCAAGAACTTCAAGGTATTCACAGCTTCCGGTAGGTAACCATGTGGGAAATACATAAAATGCAAGCAGAGCTGGAATGTGTTGAGCACATTATGTTGGCTGAAGGGATGTGTTCTAACTTCTTTCACTCATTCATTCTTAGAGGATATAATACAGAAAGTACAAAATATAAGTGTGGCGCAAGCAGTGTGACTGATGCCTTTGCTAGAGATGATTTTCTGTTGTTTTTTGGAGTGGGATGGACTTTTAACACACCTTGATGCTTTGTACTGTGTTCTGGTTTACAGATGTTTTAGGGATGCAGAGATGAGAGCCAAGCTGTGGCTGGACTTTCATCTTGTATGGCTTGCGGCTGACAGCTGAGAGGTGTTTTCCACATGGGGGCCTGGAGTCCTTCTGCAGGCAGCACCCCAGGGATGGGGTCCTTGCTACACAGCTCTACTCTGGGCCTGTGTCTTTAGTGACTGACCTGGGCTTCAGTTGTTAAAGGAACATGCAAGAGTATTAATACAGTAGAATCCTTTTAGCTGATGTAAAATAAACTATCATAAGTCATAGTTTAAAAGTGGTGTGTGCAAAGCTGCCGGTGTGGCATGATGCTGGCAGAAGTAGCGTGTGGTTAAATCAGCTCCAAGGTTTGCATCAGCCAGCCGGGGAGCTGTGTGCTAAGTCTTCTAAGCTGATGCTGGCTGAGGGGTGGTTTGTTTAGAGGTTGTGTGGTTCCTGCAGCCCAGTGGTCTACAGGTTCCATAATGAAAACATGGTTGTTGCTCAGTAACTGTAACAGGAATGTTCAGAACTTTATATAGTAACTGTTCTTGTCCATCTGTTCTGTCAAGCTCCTAACACCCCTTCTAGCTAGTTTGGAAAAACACGCAGATTTTATGTAGAAAAGATGTTGGGAAAAAGTACCAGAAAAAGTATAAAAATTAAAAAAAGATTAGAAGAGCTAATAAGTTATTGGGATGAGAGTTGCTGTAAGATGGTAGTGTTTTACTAAAAAACCTAGAAAGAGACCATCTAAAAAGTGCATCTTGTCTCTCTTCAGACACCTCAGTGCAGTTTGTCCTCTTTACTGTTTCTGCTATCAACCACTTGATTGTGGTGCATAGTCCTTGACGGAGTCACCTTTGCATTGACCTTGGTGATGGTGTAGTTTTACATTCCTGTGACAGCATCACTCAGAATCAGTTGTGTTTTGCAGCTGGGTAACCTCTGTGCTCTGTCAGCAGAGAGTGCAATTCTCTTGTCATTGTGGTTGCTATACATGCTGTCCCAAGAATGTGCCATTATTTCAAAATTACCCTCAGGTGTGGAACATACTTGCAGGTAGATAATCATCAATGGTGTCTGTGAAGAATAATTTCTGTGAGTAAAGCTTAGCTGTTTTTTTTTGTAGAGTTACAGACAGTGATGTGAATGGGAAATGCCCCCTCTGCTTCGGACAGTAAAGGCTCACAAAGGCTAGTTAGGGGCTGCCTCAGTTGGGTACCCCACCAGAAATGCAAATGCAGTTAAGACGCCGAGCACAGTTCCCAAATCTTGCAGTGTATATAGCTTGTGTGAAGAAATAATGTGCAGTGGGAAGATGGAGGTATTGATGAAGCTTCTCTGTAGAATGTTATGTTCCTAAAAATAAATAAAATTTTAAAAAACCTAAATTGATGACAAGCACGTAAACTTCAGCTTTTCCCAAAAAGTACCAAGGGGATGATCTTGCTTTGTTTTGAGCAAGAATGATGCAGTTGTCAAGTGAGTTGAATACCTGGCTTATTTTTACAAGAGATGAACTTCGAATCCATTTTTCTAAATAACTACTGTATTTTTTTCCTAAATAACTTGTATCTGATGAAAGAAAACCCCAACAACTTGTTGCTTTAGTGTAGTCATGGCAGCTTGTAGAATTTGATGTTTTAAATTGAGTCATGTAAGAATCATTCAATATAAAGCAGTAACAAAACTACTCTCATCATCCATTAATTTTTCCATTGTATGCAGAGAAAAATGTAGTTTGTTTCTAGTTGTAGCAAGAAATAAAGAAACCATAAGGGTTGTGTGAAGTAATAAATTGGTGTCTTTAGTCTAGGTTAATATCACTAATGGTATGTGTCAGCTGTAACCGCCTGCTACTACTCTAGGATAGAATTAAAGTTTTAGAGCTCTAACTTTTCAAGTTCACCCTTTCAATTTTACAAAAAAAATGCTAATGTGTTAACTAATTTACAAATCTGTGGAAACTTTCTGCATCATTTTCACAGTCTTTGTTGGGATGATGGATATACGGTGATTTTGTTTGTGGAGTTTTTTTGTTTGGCTTGATTTTTTTTTGTTTGGGGTTTTTGGGGTTTTTTTTGCACACATGCTGGCAAACCACGCTTTTACAGCTTTTTATATAGTAAAACACAGATACATGGAAAAATAGTTCTCATTTGTGTATTTTAAAAGAAGTTTTACCCTGCAGTCATCATTTTACATGATAGAGTTGTCCTATTCAGTATTCATTAAAGGGATCTGATGTGTGAGTAGTACCTGTTAAGAGATAATTACCACGATGTTTTGCTGAAGTGTGAATTGAGATTTGACTTGTTCCTGTATGTTTCAGGTTGGAGGATTTTTGTGGCTGCTAGGGACTAGAACATCTTGGGCAAAGGGATGAGGGCAGGTGCTGGGAGCTGTTGTTGGATATTTCCACGGCTGGGGGTTGGAGAGGACAGGTTTTATTGTGTTGCAGTACAGTTCAGCAGTTGCAGAAATAATGTACCAAGGCACATGTTCATGCTTATCTCAGTGAGAGCCCTTGTGTTGTGGCTCTTAGTCCTGCAGTCAGTTTTGTAACTCCAGTTATTACATTGCAGATAGCAATCTTTGGGGTGTTTTCCGGTTGTGTTTGTTCTGAAAGGCCCATGGTGCAACTGGCTTGGATTTTCTAGGGGCTGTTTTTGCTTAAATTAGATATTTGAAATGTGCCTATTTTGTTCATTCTGATGAATTATTGAACAAGAATTTCAAAAGCAGATACATTCCTGGTCTTCATGAAATTAAAATAAATTAATCTGCTCAACTCAGATCCAACAAGATTCATTGATTTCAGCTGAGTGCTGGCCATGTGGGTTTCTGCAGGGAGGAGTTGCCAGGAGTCATAAGCCACACAGGCAAAGGGTCCAGCTACACCAGCACTGAATGAAAGCCATGTTCATCCTCCCCATTTTGTATCCAGGCTTATCTAAAATATCGCAGCTCCTCTTAATTCTCACTTGCAAAGTGTCTGTGCTTGTTTGTTTTTGTTAAAGAAAAAGCAGTTCTGATTTTTACAGATATTTGTTCCCAGCTGTTTGTGAAAGTTGAAAAGCCTGGAGTGTTTGACATCTCTGAAGTTCCCACTTTTAAAGAGTGGTTGACATTTCTGATGTGAGAAATTCCCCTGTGGTTCTGTATGACAACAGTCTGCAAAATATGGTTTAAAATCTCCAAGAAGTGGGAAAAACATTTTTCATTTAGAGTAGCATAAAAAATGGCAAATCTAAAAACTCTTGTGTGTTCTCTGAAAGCCGTCATGTAATGCTATTAGTGCATCTCATGTGCGCTGATTTAATCACAGTTTAATCTGTGACTGCATCAAAAGCTCAAATGCTCGAATTAGAAGAACTTGTGGACTGATGATCTGAGGAACAAGCAAAAGTATTCCTTCTTTCTAACACCTTTATAATACAAGCACTGAGTATTCTTAGTTCTGGTTCACCTGATTGGGCAGAGAGGTACTTGACACCTTTGGAAAAAAAAAAAAAAAGAAGCAAAAAAAGCCCTACTTCCAAATTTTATCCTCCATCAATATTCAAGTCCATATGTTTTGGTGCAAGGTGACAGTGCCTCTGAAAAATGCATGATTTCAGCTGCTCTGAGGAGTGAAAGATTAGAGTCTCCCATTAAGCCAATGTTGATTGCATGGAAATTTCCTGCTGGGTGGTTATTTTCTTCAACTGTGAACTAATGCTTCGTTTTCAGGTTGATTATTTAGCTCATATCTCAATGGCTGTTTTTCTTAGGCATCTTGGCTCACAGCTTTGTGAACTGGAAAAGCTGATAGATAAAATGATGATTGCAGAGTTTTCAACTTATGCTCGCAATGATTTAAATAGACCCCTAGAAGATGATTGCCAAATTCTAGAAGAGGTATGTCTGTTATTGAAATAAACTGTCTCATGAATATGTTTCTGTCTTTAACATACTTAATTAGCACCAACTAATTCACTCAGGTCCCTAGTAGCAACACTATAATTTTAGACTATTTATCTTCTCATCCAAACCTCTCCCCACCCTTTTATTTTTATGCTTGATAAGATTAAATAATTCTAATTAAACTCAGAACTGCAATCCAGGCCCACTTTATTTTTTCAAAATAATCAGTTCTGTTTTCTCCAATTAAATGTATACTGAGTTCACTTCATGAACCTAAGCATGTAAGTGGCAAAGAGTATGGACTCTCATTGACTTGGTTGTAAAATTTCAGTTTTGCAATGATATTTACATGTTGTTCTCATTCTGTCTCCCTGTGCTTTTATGAGTGCTTGTATCAAGCATATGGTTGCCCTGAATGCATGTTTCATTCACAGTATATATATAGATATATATTCCTCATTCCTCTGAAGATCATACACATACGAAGATTAAGCTACCGTGGTTGCTTTCTAGCCCAGAAAAGAGGGTTTTTTTGCCTGTACTGCTCTTCAGTAATTGCTGGAGCCTATGAACTATTCAGCCTTGTTTAATCCATTTCATGAGATGTAGTGGTTGGCAGTAGCACTGCAATGCTCCCATTTCTGCCCTGTGGTTTCTTGCCCTCGGTGCTGCAGTGTGCCAGCCTCTCACTTGGCCTGTGCTTAGTGTCAGTCTTGCTCAGGGTCAGGAGACTCTCATGCTTAGAAATATCCATGTGTTTAAGCACTTGTGAATGAGCCCAATTGAGGAATGGGCAGGAAATGGAGTGGGAGAAAGGGACTCAGCTGGTATTGCCACAGGGAACTTTTTTTGTATAGGCAAAGCTTGACATTATTCCCGAGGCACTGGACTGACCTAGATGCTGTTCACTGTGTGCTTGATACATGAACTTTCTTACTGCTGTGCAATTCCTTAAAATTGTTTCTTGTCTTTACCTTGATATTTTTCATGTGGGTTTTTTTGGTTTTGTGTTTGTGGGGGGTTTTTTTGGTTGGTTGGTTGGGGTTTTTTGGGTTTTTTTTTTGTTTTGTTTTGTTGTTGGTTTTTTGTGATTTTTTTGTTTGTTTTGGGGGTTTTTTTGTTTTTGTTTTTTTAATTTTCTCTTTTCTTGACAGGAGAGACTTGTATCTCTGGTATTTGGACTTCTAAAACAAAGGAAGCTAAATTTTTATGAAATATATGGAGATGAAATGATTAGTACTGCAAAAAATATAATTAAACAGGTAAGCCAAACTTTTCTAATGCATCTAACAAGCTTGCCTCTACCCCTTACAAATAATTTTTTTAGTTGTTAAGAACAGCTGTGATGAAGTTTTTGGTGGCTGATGGTCTCTCATTTAGAGCAGCTGAGTTTGCAGACACTTAAGGGCTCCCTGAAGCACAGAGGTCTTTACAGAAAAGACCTTTTGGAAAGCGTAGATAGCATAAGTTTCCTGGTATCTCTGTAAAATTACCATTGTTCTGAACTTTCCTTTCTCTTAACACATGGCTCTCCCAAATGGTAGAGTTGTGTCATAACACTACATTTTATTTAAAACCCACAACAAAACAAACACTCCAAAACCACACTAAAAGCCTCTCCCCCACAACGCTCTAAAAAGCAAAACCCCCGAGTTCTTGGTGTAAACACATAAAAGAGAATCAAAGAGCTTGCCAGTTTAAGCAACTGAATTCCCAGCAAATGGTACAGAAAATATTGATTGCCTTAATGTTAACACAGATGTAGTGTAGGCACATGGTAAAAGGCTGGAAAATATCCTTGCCTTTTTCTGAGAGAGCAAGGTGAAGTAATGGAGAAGGGAGAAGTGCTTACCCTTAAAAAAAAGTTGCATTAAAACCCAAATGCCTTTCTGCATTGGTGTGGTGGTTTGCCATTTAGAGCTGCATATCTTTCAAGCTGAAAAGCTTTATCAATAAAAGCTGCTAAAACCAATAATTGAACAAAGTTCAGATTACTTCTTTGGGGGAAATACATTGGCTAATTTGGATAGTGACATGATGGTTTTTATTTGCAAACAGAGCTTAGACTGAACTTTGAGTGCATGTTTGGTACTTCTTATTTTACTTGTTTGTTTGCTTACTTACATGAGAATATTGTGTATGAATGGTTTTTTTTTTCCCCTAAAGATAGGTGATTACTTCAAGAGTTATGCTCTGATACACTATGAACTCCCTCTGATTTGTATCTCAAAGTGCTGGGTTGGGCATCTCCTGCCCTCATAGGATAGTCTGCAGTTCACAGCTGCATTGTGAACTGGGTTGGGAACCTAGTTTTAAAAAGTTTGGATTTTCCTTTTTAATATTGTTATTTGAAGGTTTTTGTTTCAAGCCAGACTTGGCTGTTCCAATCTCTTTCACATTGCAGCCCCATGGTTCTGTTGGTCTGGTTGTGCAGGGTAGGGATAGGCCCCTGTTGCTAGTAAATGCAAAAAANATACACTATGAACTCCCTCTGATTTGTATCTCAAAGGCTGGGAGATAAGTACTGGGTTGGGCATCTCCTGCCCTCATAGGATAGTCTGCAGTTCACAGCTGCATTGCGAACTGGGTTGGGAACCTAGTTTTAAAAAGTTTGGATTTTCCTTTTTAATATTGTTATTTGAAGGTTTTTGTTTCAAGCCAGACTTGGCTGTTCCAATCTCTTTCACATTGCAGCCCCATGGTTCTGTTGGTCTGGTTGTGCAGGGTAGGGATAGGCCCCTGTTGCTAGTAAATGCAAAAAAAGGGAATGAATGAATAACACCAGGATAAAGCTGTTGATCTGCCTGGCAGTCTCCACTGGCTTTTCACTTGCCTGTATCAGCACTCACAAGGAGACTTTTTTTTTTCCCCATCAAATTCTTTGACAGGTAGCATTCCCTATTTTTCTGCTCATTCTCAGTCTTGAAATGCTTTTCCCATTCTGCTGGGAAAATTTAAGTTGGATTTTTCAGGTTTCCCCTCTGCTTACTAGTAGACAAAGTTTAATCAAATTCCAGTGTAAATTTCTGTTGAATAAGGAAAATAGGCAGAATTTAAGTATTTGTGTGGTTTGTGCAATGCTTTTGTATGGTGGCCCATTGTCTGATCTCTTAGGGGTGCCTTTCCTTAGTAAAGGAAACTGTTTCCTTACCACACCTCAAATGTGCTTCCTCTTCAAATGTATTGCTAGACTGTTTTGGTCAGTGATTTTTAGTAGCTTTTTGTTGCCAGGCAGGTGTAAGAGCAGAGGTTTGTAAGCACTGAGCACATTACATAGTTCTAGAGCAAGGTTCTCTTCTTCTTCTTAAGCTTTTGTGCTGACCACCATTATTAAAAACACAGGTAAAACCCACATAGCTTGAGATGGTAGCCAGCAGTCACCATTGGGATTGTATAAACTTGCAAGATGAGTTCACACTCTACTGACTCATTTGTTCAGTTTATTGACTGGCATTTGGGAGAAAAGCCCTTTTTCAGTCTGAGTGGAGTTGATTTGTACCTTGGGCTTACAAGTAATGGGAAAAGAGATCAGTGAAATGGCTGTAAAACAATAGATGTGTTTGAAATGAAAATTGGTTGTACTGGAGACCTGAAAAAGCTGGTCAGTTTTGTATGCACCAGTTGCCTTGGGGGGGTTCTTTGGGGTTTTGGGGTTTTTTTTGTTGTTTGTTTGTTTTTAGAGAAACAATTTGTTAAGTCATACAAGTATGTCTTCTTATTTTACTTTTCTTTATTTAAGTTGAGCATTAATATGTTTATTATGAAACTCAACAGTGGTTAGAAAGAACCTAAGATTTTTTTTGTTTTGTTTTTTTTCCCCCTTAAAATTTGACAGTGTGTGGTTAATACAGTATCGCAGATAGAAGAAATAGATACAGAAGTGGTTGTTAAGTAAGTATGCAAGCAGATTTTTTTTTTTTTTGGTGGTGGGTGGGGATAGTGTGTTTTTTAGCATGGATAAATTTACTGTTCTAGTTTTTGCTTAAATTTCCCTATAATTAAGGATTATGCTTCTCTTGCATCTTAAGACACTGCTTCTGTCCACCTCTGGGTGGAAATTGTGTTTTCCATCTCATACAGATTCTAATGTTACCTTAAACTTATGTTGAAATAAATACTAAAATTCTGTGAATCTCACTACATGAAGCATATATCTCTTGAATAAATATCCACTTCGAGGCATTCCCTATTGCTATAATCTGGGACTTTGTATTAAAGCATGTCATTAGTTGAAGTTCCTCTCCCTTGATCAAGAGCAGGAGCTTTCCAGAGAGGAGACTAGACAACTTCTGCCCTACAAATGGCCCATCAGGAACCTCACCAAGCCCAGCAAGGGCAAATGCCAGAGCAGAGATGGAGCTGGAGCGAGGCTCCTCTCAGAGTTTGCACAGAGGGCAATGGGCACAATGAGGAAGATGAGAAATGCCAGTTGAATCTTAGGGAGCATCTGTTCCCCATAAGGCTGGTCCAACACTGGAACAGAAGCCCAGAGAAGCTGTGTTATCTGTGTTCTGGGACATGGTCAAGCTTTGACTGGGCAGGGCCCAGAGCAGCCCAGTGTAGTTGGACCTGCCTTGAGCAGGGCTTGGCCAAGGCAACTCCAGAGGCCCCAGCTCCAGGGGCGCCTGCCAGCTTCTGTTTTTTCTATGGCTTTTATGATTCACTTGACTCAGCGAAGTGTTACCCCAAGATAATAAAAATCATCCAGCTGATAAAGCGAAGTGAGTTGCAGAACCTGCATGGGATTCCTACCCAGACTGGGAAACGACTGGGCACAGGGTCATTTTTAAACATTGGCTATTTGGTCACCATTCCCCAGTGTTTACTATTCTGCTCTTGGGTCCTATCTGTGTATTACAGGGTTTAACTTTTGTTCTGTCAATGGCTTTTCTGTCCTTTTGCCACAAACAGCTGACTTGTACTTTAATAGCAGAAGTGGTCTCATTGCAATGCCTTGCAAATTAAGCCTTTAAATGGGCTTAATAACAGAACTTTTTAACACTTGAAGAGTATTTTCATGTAATTTTTTTTGTAATTTCTTTTTCTCCTGCATGATTTGTCAAAATTTTATTAACCCCCTCCCTTGTTGGTAACACACACTTTTGCCAGGGAAAAGAACATTATGCCCAGGAAAGAACTAAATGGTAAATGTGAAGCTTTTATTTTCTTACAGTATGATCTAATTCCGTATCTCTCCTCCCCAACTCCATTTACACTGTGGTGATCATGACTATTGTTTAGGTGATATCTGTTGTTTTCCCAGATAAAAGTCTACACAGTTTTCCTTCTATTTACAATTCCATTTAAAGCATGTCTTTTTTTCCTTTATGTGCCAGTAGGCAACATGGCCGGCAAACAGTTGCTGTTTGCTGAATACTGCTCTTTTTTTAGGCTTGCAGACCAGATGAGGATGATGAATTTTCCTCAGTGGTTTGATTTACTGAAGGATATTTTTTCTAAATTCACCATCTTCCTCAAGAGAATAAAGGTAAGACATTAATTTACAAAGAACTTCACATAGTTCAGGCATCAAAGGGAATGAAGTTACTTTTCCATTTGAAGTCTTAAGATGTTGGTTTTTCTTGTAGAGTTCAAACTTCTGATTAAAGGAAGGAGATGCGAATATCGGCATCCAGGGCAAAAATTATTAGTGCTAACAAAGAGAGCAAAGAGATAATACCTCTTGTTGCTTGATTACTTCTAAGGTGCTAGGGATTAGGACAGAACTTTTGTATGTGTTAGATTGTTCCAAATGAGGTTTCTTTCACCTTTCTCAGAAACGTCTGATACTGGTTGCCATCAGACGAATGGGTCTGCCTCCAAATACTAACTGCACAACAGAAAATAAAGCCAGGATTTAGTTTAATTTTGTGGGCAAAAGAAAATCTCTTTCTAGCACAAGCTTGTGGCAGATGGTTTTGGGGTGTTTTTTGTAATAAAAGTTATATTTCATTCTAGGCAACGTTAAATACTATCCGTAGCGTGGTTTTCTTGGTTCTAGACAAGAACCAAAAAAACAGAGACCTGGAGGACACGTTGCAGAAGAACTCTGCGAAGGAGAGCACAGTGGACACCGAGGTGGCCTACCTGACCCACGAGGGGATGTTCATCAGCGATGCCTTCGGCGATGGGGAGCTCCCGGCCGGAGGGGGCGACACAGCCTCCCAAAGGAACACCTCCCCCAACAGTGAGCCCTGCAGCAGCGACTCTGTTTCGGAGCCTGAGTGCACCACTGACTCCTCATCCAGCAAGGAGCACACGTCCTCTTCTGTTACTCCAGGAGGAGTAGAGATGATGTGAGTGAACATCCTGCCTGTCTCCGCCTGGCAGCATGGCCGGAACGAGGGGTGAGGTGCAGGCTGTTGTTTCTGGTCACACAGTAAAAAAAATTACTTTGGAGGATTGTGCTTTTTAGGTAGGTGAAGTGTAGTGGCTCTCCCCCTAGAGACTGCCATCAGAGTGCACTGTTCCCAGCCTTTTTATTTATTTGCCTTGTTTCCACCTCTGTGTGTAATGGTACAGGGACTGATTTATGCCACTTCTTCCAGAAAAGAGCCCCTTCTCCATCAGTTCTTCTGGGGAGGCCACTTGTGTGGAGTGCAGGAGAGATGTGAGTCCATGAAAGACAAATTGTTTGTCATACCTTTAGTAGGCAGAAGCATCTCTGTTCCCTGTCCCCTATGGTTATTTTTCCTGGGGGGATTTTTGGTTTGTTTTTTTTTTTTAGCTGGTTTGATAAATTCTAGATAAAAATTTCCTGTGTGTCATCAACCATTTGACTTGTATAAATAAATAAATAAATCCATCTCAGTGCTTTGGTTACATAGGCAGTGCTACCCTGAGGTGCTCCAGACTCCAGAGTTCCCACCTTCTGGCATCCTTTTATGCACCCCTTACTTATGTCTGCAAGTCAGGGGTATCTTTTGAAGAGAACCAGGCATAATGGATGTGTGGGATTCGGGCATGAACCACTTCAAGAGCCACCATGTCTGGGTACAGAATTTTATGAAGCAAAATTGAAATACCACTTGTTACTCTGCTGAAAGATGGAAGACAGCAAGTGGCTTGCTCTTGCTGCTTGGTCCTTGAGTATCTGTGCCTGTGTGTTGAAGCAGCTGTTAGTTTTGATAGAGACCTTCCCCCCCAAATCACAATGCTGGCTGAAAGAGATAGATTTAAAATAAGTATGCTGTGCATAAAACACCAGCCTTTGTATGTCTGAACATCTGTTGTGTGCTGGAGGAGAAATGAAATGTGAAGAGGACTCCAGGGTTCTATGGAAGAGCAGGGAAAGAGTAGGGGGTTGGATTCAAACTAGTCTGTAGCACTTCACCAAGTTTGCTAAAAATACACCATCCAGCTAGAGCTCCTGGGGAGTAAAGTTGTTTCTGAGGCTGGTTGCATAACTTCATTCTAAAATGAACTTGCTTCATCACTCTTCTGGTTTTGTTTGCACCTTCGCTCTGTGTTTGGAGCAGGCTAATAAAAATACACAGCACAATGTTAGTGCATTTGCTGCTCCACAGTGTCCTGAGTTCTCTCCTCTCATGCTGTTGGTCCCTTGAGCTGGCCCAGAAGATCATGATCTTCACTAATGGCATGAGCCATGAACGACAGAGCTGTGCTAAGTGCTGGCCTCAAAACAATAGACAAGTCATACAAGTTTTTTTTAAAAATACCAGTTTAAGAGCCTGAAGTCTAAAGAGGTAATAGAATGACAGCCTGTAGATTAAGGTTGGGGGGAGTGCAGAGGATCTATTTTAGGCCTTACACTTGCATTGGAAGAAAAATGCCATGTTTTATCTATCATATGTTTGTGATGCTGAAGTGTTACAGGAGCTGGGTAAATTTTAGCTCAGTAAATATTAATTTTATTTATTGTATCAGTAATGGCTGTGTCTGGTTCACTCATAGACCATTAATAGCAATTAGAATGTGGGTTCAAAAGAAAAGGATGTGCAGTTATACATTTCCTTGCTACAGGGACTGACAGGACATTGACAGCAGCTTAGAAGATCCCATCTGTATAAAGTGACTTTGGTGATTTACTGTCTGCATTTGATAGTTGCTGTGAGGCTCTTTCCTCCTTCAGCCTGTGTGCAGAAGTACTGTTTGCTCTATAAACTAATGCTCAACCAACTGGTTCTGTCATTTTTAGGATCAGTGATGACATGAAACTGACTGACCTGGAGCTGATCAGGCTGGCAAACAATATCCAAGAGTTACTTTATAACGCCTCTGATATCTGCCATGATCGTTCAGTCAAGTTCCTCATGGCAAGAGCAAAGGTGAGCAGCTTGGGTCAGACTGCTGGTAGTGCCTCGTGCTTGGTGAGCATTTGCATCCTGGTTGCTGCTTTAATGAGGGTTCTGGAGCTGCATCCACGATGGGAGTACAGGAACTCTTCTGCTGCCACAGGTTCTGTGTGGTAATGCTCAGAGCACACCAGTGTTGACATGTATCATTGTAAGGCAGTGTTGGTTTCTTCTACCTATTTCTTTTTTTAATATTCTGACTTGCTGTCATTGATGCTTCATGCAGAGAATGCGTGTCTGTGACAGGATAGCTGCTTGCACTGCAGTCTACCCTGTCTGTCACATGTAGGGTTAAATAATGTGCCTCTTAAAACTGTAGCAGCCCTCAGACATGCTGACTAGTTATTTCTTTATGTCTCTGAATTTTTGTGGTGTTATGTCTCCTTAAAATGGTTTTCTTTGCATACAGGATGGCTTCCTAGAGAAGCTGAATTCCAACGAGTTCGTTACTCTTTCTCGCTTGATGGAAGGCTTTATCTTGGATACTGAGCAGATCTGTGGCAGGAAAAGTATGTCCTTGAGAGGAGCACTTCAGAGTCAAGCCAATAGATTTGTGAATAGATTTCATGAGGAGAGGAAGACAAAACTAAGGTAACTCTGCATAGAAGATACTTGTGTTCTTCTGTGAATAATTTTATGTATCATGTGCCAGCCAAACACAATATTTTGCTGCCTAGAACATTAGTAAGCACAAGTTATACTTAAAAGCAGGGGGTAAAAAAGCTGCATTAAAACCCAATTATTTCCAATCAGTTTAGACTTTTACTGTTCCCATAACTTGATTTTCTTCAAACTGAATTGTTCTACAGTTACCTAAATAGGGAGAATAGTGGCTACAGAAAGTACAGAAGACTAACATTGAAGGGCAGGATTGTGCTGTTTCAGGGGTTGAAGAATAAATCACTTTCAACTGTTTTCTGAAAAGAAAACCAAACCATTTGGGGAACAGCCTTGCCAGTAACATACATCAAGTCTATTTGCTCTCATCCATCAAAAGCTGTTAAAATTCCAGTATTTGCACATTACCTCATTGGCAGTGATCTCATAAAGACCTTTATTGACTAGTGTAGTTTTTGCTCCCCTATGACAGATTGAATGAACAAATTGTGAGATCTCTAGACCAGCACAATGTTGTTCTGTTTTGCTGCTGAGAATTGTTGGGCACGTCCTTCCGATGAAGATGACTGACATAACATTTTGGGCCAGTGGCTTTTTAAAAATTGTTCAACAGCATTGCAGGTGGGAGAAGTGTCAAGATAAGACATTTCTTTCTCAGCCTCCTCTCTTTTGTGTTTATAACCAGCCTGCTTTTGGACAATGAGCGCTGGAAGCAAGCTGAAGTTCCTGCTGAGTTCCAGGACCTCGTTGATTCGGTGTCCGATGGCAGAATTTCTCTCCCTGAAAAAAAACCAGCAGGTGTGTGTCTTGTAATCCTACTGTGAAATTAATTTATTATCTGCAAATCCTGCTATTGTATGTTGATGCACATATACTGATGACACTCTGGATCTCTGTTTGCTTGCTGTCCTCTAGGGGGATGAGAAGGAAATTAATGGCTGTTTTCTTTTTTTTTTTTTTTTTTTTTTTCTGTTTCTATTGTTGAAATGCCTTATGCTGAAAGATTATCTGTTATTTTTGAAAACGCCCAGAAGTGTTAGCACAGGGAGGGAGCTGCCTTTTAATACAAATATTCCCAGTGTAGAGCTTTGCAGTCTCTGCACAAATCCAGTCTTTTCCCATAATGTGCCACTGAGGAATTGCAAGGGACAGAGGAGCACGTGCATGTGCTCAACTCTCCTTGTGTGAAACAAAGCCTTCTCCTTCCCACTACTTCATCTGCCAGTTCAAATGAAAGGCAGCATGCCATGTGGCTGCTCATGGAAGGGAAAACTCATATGCATTCAATTATTTACCTTGCCACAGAAACCTCATTTGACCTCAGAGAAGTCACTTTTTCCTCCTCCTGCCCCATTTCCCCGTGTGCGCAGTGGGAGCGCTTAATGTGTGCTTACCTTGTGGGGATACTCATCCAATATTGCAGTGATGGGGGTGTGTGTGAAGAGGAAGAAAATATGCAGAGAGGGGGAGAAAAATGGCAACAGATTAGAAGGAAGAAAATATGGTGATGTCATGGTGGGGAAACCTGACCTCCCAAAAGGAACACAGCATATGCAGAGAGTGTATTAAAGCAGTAATCGCTCTAGTTATGGAGCATAACACCAAAATATGTTCATCAGCCATTGCTCGTAAAATAACCTCCTGCAGCTTCCTTCAAGCAGATAATTTAGCATGAAAAACTGCATCAGTAAGAGCTTCTGTTATGAAGCCTGAGGAGAAAGTGATTTGAAGCTAAAATATTAATATACACAGCAAATCACTTGAGAATGTATAGTAGAAAACCTAGTGGCTTTTCCTGCCTTTCTTCTATTTGTAATCTCTTGTATTTGGAGTTTTTAAGTCCATAATGACTGGCACTATGGGATTTTTTCCTTCTAAAATCATAGCAGATAATGAAGTAACTTTATGGGTCATAAAAATTATGATGGGTGATGAACTATATAATAAATACTGTAAAAGAGCAGTGCTACAAAGGTTGATGGTGGGTTTTGTTCAAACCTTAGCAAGTGAACACTGCATTTTTATAAAACAGCATTTTTTTGCCCTTGTTTTTAGTTTAACTCACTCCTTTTCCTGTCTTGCTAAAATGTCTAGCTACTGAAGAAAGAAAGCCAGCTGAATTCCTTATTGTTGAAGGACAAAAATATGCAACAGTTGGGTAAGATGCACTCTTTTCTTTTAGCAGTTGGTTGGTTGGCAAGAGCTTTCGAGTAGAACTGTGATGAATCCTAACAGCTTTATCAATCTTATTTAAATTAAAAATCCCTCTCCTTTCACAGACTAGTTTCTCTTTGGTTCCCAACAGTTATGAAACACTACAAGTTCTTCTGTACCTTAAAATGCTGTTTTTTCTCAGAATGACTAGGCTGAAGTTTATCATTTTATTTGAATGTTTTTTTTTCAGTTATTTCATTAAAACACACAGTCATGAAAAAACAGGTTTGTCTTCTAAGCACAAACCTGAGCACTGTTGTTTCTTGCAATCTAGGTTATCTCTGGCAAAAATTTTAGACTCTTAGAATAGTGTGGGATGAAAGAGACTTTTAAAGGTCCTCTTATTAACCTTCCCTGCAGTGAGCAGGGACAACTTGCACAAGCCCAAGTTGCTCAGAGGCCTGTCCAACTCGACCTTGAATGTTTCCAGGGCTGGGGCATCCACCACCTCTCTGGGCAGCCTGTACCAGTGTTCCACCATTCTCACTGTGAAAAATGTCTAGTATGAATCTACCCTCCTTTACTGTAAAACTGTTGCTCCTTGTCCTATCACTACCAAACTAAAAAGTTTGTCCCCATCTTTCCTATAAGCGCCCCTTTAAGTTCTGAAAGGCTGCAATAAGGTCTCCCCAGAGCGCTCTTCTCTCCAGGCTGGACTGCACCAAAATACATGAGTCCTGAATGGTTGGTTATCTTACTCAGAATAAGATATGGGCCAGCTCAGAAACTGCATGTGCTATTTCTTGGTATCCTGGCTGCTTTGAATTGGAAAGTGGAAAGCTGGTTATATCAGAGACATTTTAAAATGTATGATACTCACTTATTTCTTTCATTTAAAAGCATGCTGTGTTTCCAGAGACTGTGAGGCTTAAGCATTAACTATGCATGAGAGTGTTTTTGGGGAGGGAGTAAAGCCTGGAAGATCTCACTCTCCAGAGTCCTAACACCAATTTCCACCAAACTTAAAAGGTGTGATGTACAGAATGTCTTGAACCAGCTGTTACTTTGTGAGTTGCTTCATGACGATGTGTCATTGTTCAATTGAAAACAGAATCTGATGGCTGAGAACTTCTGTGCCAGCCAGCTGATACCACTGCTGAAGAGCATTTCAGGTCGAGTAGGAAAACTGCTCTAAAGGATAAAATTTGCTTAATATGTGATGTGTTTCATAATCTGCCTCTGCTCACTTGAAACTTGTTATATTTAGCTCTGTGAAGCAGTTGTGAGCTTCATGCTGGAAATATTTGTTTCATTTCTACACACCTCTACATACGGTTTTATTGTATCTAATCAAATAAAATGCATTCATCACAAATGCCTAGATGTTCACAAAACATTCTCCAGTTGCTTATTTTCAGTTGACTTGTCATCATCTTTATGCACTCTACTGTCTAAAGGGAGAAAAAGATTTAACTTTTTGAAATGTTAAAATGTCTACTCTGAACATTTGATCTTACCTTAATTTTCCTGCCTTCTGTGTATTTGAATTCAAAGGAGCATGCTTGCTCTATGTGGAGCCTTCTTAATTCCATCCAGTAGCTCCCAAATTCTCCAGTGCCTGCTGACTTCGGGAGAAATTAGAGGTGTTAAGCATCTTGGAATATTTGGTGCTGTTTCTTCACAGCTGCCTTCTTTCTTTGTGACTCCTTAGCATTTATTACATATTTTTCAGAGGTTTTCTCTCATGTAAAATACTTCTTCCACGCACCACCGTGTGGAATGGGTATTAGTTGTAACTACCTTTATGTAAATCTTCTGTTATGTTTCACTTCTGCTCCACATCAGTTAGTGGCTTTATTCAATGCTATAATCTCTAGCACCGGGTAGACTTCTATCAACACGACTGGCCTGTGTTTGATTTTTCAACATCTTTTGTGCACTGAGATGACATATTTGGCTGTTTCCTCTCTTTCAGGACAGTATTGCTGCTAATAAGAATAATCCTGGAGTACTGCCAGTGTGTGGATAATATTCCTTCCATCACCACTGACATGCTGACCCGCCTGTCTGATTTACTGAAGGTATGGCTGCAAATGTGCCCCCTGTGCCAAGCAGGGACAGGCAGGGTGCAGAGAATATGTCTTACTCTCCATAATGCTCGCTTATTTTTATGATTTCATATAAATTATGTAGAAATCATTGTTTGCTACTGTGCCATAAGGAAACCTTTCAAGCCAAAGGCATTAAAGATGCAATTTGTTTTGTGAAATAACTTTGGGAGGGACTGTGTTTCCTCTTGTTCACCTGGAATATTGGAAATCCCATCTAGTAGTGTTCGACATAGCTGCCTGTCCTTCAGGCTGGGTGTGGGATTAATGCTGCTGAAGAAAAAGCAATTTGATCCCAGATGCCACAGGAATATATTTGTATTGAGGACAGAGACAAGTCCCTTGGTTTTCACAAATCAGTAGAGGTATAGTCAGAAGAAGCATGAAAAACAGTATGGGATGAAGGTTCTGTTGTAAAACGTAAAGGTGATGAAACACCAGGACCTCTTTGTCATGTGTTTCTCACTGGAAAAGAGGAAAGCTGGTAAAGCCCAGACACTTCAAGGGAATATAAGTAAACAATAATAAAAGGAGCACATTAATGCACCTAAGACTGTCATATGTGTGTGTATACATATACCTCTATGCACATGCACACACATGTATGTATCTATGTAGGCTCCAAAGCCTAGCAGTTAATTCATGTCAAGGTTTTCACTTGCGTCTTTGCCCACAAAAGTCATATCAGGTATTTGAGTTCTGAACATTAGCATAATCAATGAAAGATAAACAGATTCAGTCTCCAAAAGGTACTTTACATAAGGTGGGGGGCAGGGGAGGGGAAACAAACCCTAGGAGGTGGACCTTTAAATATTTGGTGGTTCTTGGTAGTTCTTATTTGAATAACCAGATGCAGGAACGCTGCTCCCTGCAGTTGTCATTCAGATTCATCCACAGACCTTCCCTTTTAAGAGCACTATCCAAGGCAAATCAATCTGTCTGGGTCTGCCCCTCTTCATGTCTCCTTCTCCAGCTGCTGCTTCCCTGAAGAATTGCAGCACCTTTTCACAGGTAGAATAGGAGTGCATGCATCAAACTGGGCCAGATTTGCATATCTGTGTTACATCGCTCTCCTTACCTTGTCTCATTCTAGCTCTGTCATTTGTGGTTTATTTCTTGGTATTCAAACATAATGTGCACTTTAATTATTGTGTTTCCTATCTGTCAGCAAGGTGCCATCAATTGGAGAGATATCAAGAGCAGCTAGAAAAGCAAAAGCTCATGTATTACACTTTTGAACAAAATAGAGCCACTCCAGGTGTCCTGGCAGGTCACTGCACTTTCTGTTTGACAACTGTTAGAGCCAGCCAACTTTGAGGATTGCAAGGGCTAGACTCGATTGTGATGGAAAATGGAAAGCATTCCCAGATAATGAAATTCCAGGCAGTTCTGAGCTGTGGCTGCAGCCTCAGTGAAATGACACCTGGGTATGGGAGAAATCATGGAATAATTTAGATTGGAAAATACCTCTAAGATCAATCGAGTCCAGTCATTTACCCAGCACTGCCAAGGCCACCACTAAACCATGTCCCCAGTGCTACACGTACACGTCTTTTAAATACCTCCAGGGATGATGATTCCACCACTCTCCTGGGCAGCCTGTTCCAGCTTTTGACAACCCTTTCAGTGATGAGATTATCCCTAATATCCAAACTGAATCTCCCCTGGTGCAACTTGAGGCCATTTCATCTTGCGGAAGAACAGACTGACCCCTCCCTAGCCCTGCCCTCCTGTCAGGGAGTTGTAGAGAGCAAGAAGGTCCCCCGAGCCTCCTTTTCTCCAGGCTGAGTGCCCCTGGTTCCCTCAGCTGCTCCTCATCAGACTTGTTCTCCAGACTCTTCTCTGGGCACACTGCAGTACCTCAGTATTGTCAGGGGTCCAGACTGAGCACACGTGGCTGTAATTGCTGGGGTGTTCAGGTGGTGCAAACAAGAGAAGGCTCTTGGCCATGTGCTGGGTGCAGGAATGCTTTCCTCCCAGCAGGCACAAGGAGGAGGTGTTGCTCTTTGGCTGTTCAGACCTTCCACTCCCTCACTGCTCTGTCTGCACCAGGCCATCTGGGAACAGTCATTCTCACAAAGGGGGAGAACAGTATGTGTGTCCAGCGCCCTTTATAGACCAAGTTTTCGATGGTTTGCCTCACAGTTAACACTAACCTGAGCTAAATACCTCTGAGGAGCTTAGGCTGTGTGAGATACAGCTGCCTTTGGCTCAGTGATTCTACTTCAAAGTCCATGAAGAGGCGTAAGAAAAGGTCTTGCTTTTCTGGAGAAGATGAAGTGAATGTGAGACAGTTTCAGACCCTGACCTCTGTGTGAGAGCAGTGTGGGTTATGCCTGTCTTAGGTCAGGGGCCACACAATAGCTCTGATTCAGTTGTACAAGGTCTGGTTTGCTTTTCTGGCCCTGGATGCACCGTTCTGGCAGCCCACAGTTGAGGGCATGGTTTGTGGCCTGTCATCTTTGGGCCTGCATTTTGTGACTGACTCCAGGCAATAGCCCGAAAAATTATTTCCCCTTTTTACCCAAGGAGGGTTGGAATTTTGGATTTGTTCTTGCATTATTGTGAAGGAAGATCTGTGAAGCAGAATTGTGCCCTCCCCAAAAGGAGGTCTTTGTGAGGGAAATCCTGTATTGCAGACACAAGCTGCAGGGCAGCCTTACCACAATTTCTTCTGAATCTTCAGGTGTGTGAGAAAGGGTCAGCTCTCTGTAAGTTTTGCCTCCCAGTTTCCACCCCAATGTCAACAGTTCTGTTCAAACATGAGTCCTGGGACTTCTGTTCTCCATTCAGTGCAGGAATTGGGGACCAACAGCAGTGACTTTTCTACTGCATCACCCAGGCCAGTCTGGAATATCACCTCAAGCTTGGTGAGAAAGCAGAATTCCAGTATAAGACAGAACATGCTGATAGCAACTGTCTTAGTGTCCAGAGGCTTTGCTGGCCTATGTGCTTTTAATGATAACTTGTTTTCTCATGGAACTAAGTTAGGAAGGTCAAATCATGAGTTGTCTACTATACCTGGAATTCTTACAGGATTGGCTTTTCATGTGACTTAACATCTTCTGTGCATCACTTCTTAGTCTTTGTATTTCATAATGTTACAAACAGATTCAGTCAGCTCAGCAGGAGGGAGTTTTGGTGCTTTCAAGTTTCCTTTAACATCAGTAGTGGAAGAGGTCTGGAGCCTGAGCAGGAACTTGTTGTCTTGATCTTTTCCACTTTGATATTATGCATCTACTCTACTGAGGAAAACTAGTGAAACTCTGGAACTGGCCTTCATGATAATCTATTTAATCTTGCAAAATGCCATTGATGGTGTTTCTAAACTGTGCGTTTATGTAGTTGATAAGGAGTCAGCATGCATTTTCACTGTTCTTTTTTTTCTCACAGTATTTCAACTCTAGAAGTTGCCAATTAGTGCTTGGAGCCGGTGCATTACAAGTTGTTGGTTTGAAAACAATCACTACAAAAAACCTCGGTATGGATTTCTGTATTTAAAATGTCAGAGATTGTTCCCCTGCCCGTTTAAAAACCCCAAACACAAAAAGGCCCTAAACATCTATGATAAGCTGTGTTTGAGTTGTGGGGCCGCACATGGACCCAGAGGGTGATAAGACTTTGCTGGTTACCTTCCTGAAGTGTAGTTTCAAACTCTCTCCTGAAATTGTAGTTTTAAACTATCTCCTGAAATTAAGAGCCTTTGATTGAAGGGTTGAAGCAGCTGTCTAAACTTGCAGTTTCTGTGTGAGAAACAGGTGAGATTACCAGTCTGCATTTCCCTTTTGGAAAGGGAACAGCCTGATGAGAATGGGTTGAGAGGCTGGGCCACAGCTGGGTCAGGTTTTTGCTGCAGAGCGCTTGGCCAGTGTAGTGCCCCACAGGTACCAGTGTGTGTCCTGCTGCTGGCTCAGGCCCTGGTGGAGTTGGGAAGAAGCCTGGATTTTTGGGATCCTGTTGGCACTGCAGCAGGAGCAGGTTCAGGGCAGGTCAGTGCTGGCAAGGCAGGGTTTTGTACACCACTGCAGAAGAGACACTGCTGCCTTGAGAACATGGTTGCTGAGGTTAAGTAGCTGATGAGTCAGGTCTTTTGAGATCTCTCTGATATCTGTGTGTGCTCAGGGCTCAAAATGTCAGGTAAACACTTAAAGCCTCTTGTAAAATCAGTCCCTTATCCCATCTTACCAAAGCTGGGTGTGAGTAGCCAGGTACCAATCTGGGATCTTCACTGGGTGGGGGTTCCCAGGGAAACAAACACGTGCCCCCTTGCTTTTAGCACAGACAAACTAAACCCCCCCATTTTAAATTGTGTCAGATCTATTATTTATGTCAAAGGAGATACAGTCCATACAGAAATTACTCTTCCTGTGTCATAACTATATTATTTTTCTTCCTGAATTCACAGCCCTTTCTTCACGTTGCCTCCAGCTCATTGTACACTACCTTCCCATCATCAGGACTCATTTTGAAGCTCGGCTGCAGCCGAAGCAGTTCAGCATGCTCAGGCATTTTGACCACATCACAAAGGTGAAATTCTTCTGGTGGCATTTCCTGAAACGCTAAGTTCTGCTTTTCAACTGTATTCTGAAGAACGTGAATACCACTGGAAAATGAAATCTGCTTTTTTCCCTTACAGGATTATCATGACCACATAGCAGAAATTTCAGCAAAGCTCGTTGCCATTATGGATAGCTTATTTGACAAACTATTATCCAAGGTAATGATTTATGGAAATAATTATACACTCTCTAAATTGCAACTGGAGGTCTCACTGTATACCGTCTGCGTGTTTCAAATGGAGTCTTAAACTTCCCTAACCAGGACTTGTTTGAACTTCCTTGAACTGTATAAATGGAAAGCTCTATGCTGTTCTCATGAATGTATCTTGTGTTCACATTTGCCACCTGGGTGTCAGTCACCTTCACTCCCAGAAAATTAAATGTTTCGTTGGCTCCTTCAGCAGGAACAGCAGTGCTTTGGCTGGCACAGATGCTCAGCAGTTCAGGAACTGAAATGCTCTGCTAGCACTGGCAGCTCTTGTCTGCAGCCAGGCTCAGCAGGTTCCATTTCCTGCTCTTTCCAACGGTGCCTCTTTGCAAGTGGGGAGGGTGACATTTCCAGCAGTTGAGGAAGTGGCAGAAAAGTGCTGAGGAGGAAGAGTTTCGGGGGGGAAGGGGCAGCGCATCTATTGAGCTGCAGGCCTGGGGCTGGGAGGTCTGTGCTCAGCAGTTCCTGCTCTGTAGCAGTGCTAGTAGCTGTCCCATGAAGGGCTCTTGGTGTGTTTTGGGGTTTGAACAGCGGTGCAGTGCGGTCCTGGGCTGGATCTACTCTGACTCAGCTCAGCGTGGAATACACTGAGACACCTCCTGTGCCCACATAAAATACATGAGCTTTTAAAGCTTAGTGTTGTGCTTTGGATCTGAGAGTTTTGGGGAAAAAAACCAAGCCATTTCATGACACGAATAAATTAGTTTTTTAGTGACAGATTTGATTGATTGACCTGGGCCAACCTCTTCCTTCAAGGAGCTCATGAGAAGCACAGGTTGGGGACTGTGTGATGAGAGCTGCAGTGGGGCAGCTGGAACAGGCAGCATTTCTGTTTTCCTTGCTGTTTTTGTTATTTTATTGTTATTTTATGTTGTTTTTTCACTTCATCTGTTTCTTTGGCCTGTCAAATAGCACTGCCTAAACTTAAGGGAAAAAAATAAGCAAAAGCATTTAAATTGGGATTCCCTGCCCCTGTTGTGTTACTTTTTTAAAAAATGTGTTTATGCTCTTCTCTAAGGACCAAAATGGCCTGCTGGTTTTTGGGGGTTTTGTCCCACATAAAAGTAGCTGTTTTGTGAACTAACGTGGCTTTTTGGCCACTGTATCTCTTTAGAATATAAGACAAAGGCAAGAATTTACATTATTGATACTAGACAAGTATAGCCCACAGCTAACCAGGAACACAGTTTATGTTCTTGGTGGCAGTTAGTGACTACCCATCCCCCTACTGTCCCTCTGTCTTCTCAGCCCATTCTCCCTTCAGGAGCTGGCACAGGATATCAATTGAGACTGTTCTGTCCTTTAGAACTCTTAAAGGCTGAGTGACAGTACTTGGCCCACATGAATGCAGCCCACAGAGTCCAGGAGCAAAGGATAGTTGATTTGCTTCCATTCCTAGCACACCCCATCATTTGGCTCATCTTGTTCCTAAAAAAATGAAATCTTGGCACTGAAGGCTGTGAAGAACACAAACCCAGAGCATTTGCAAATGGGCATGTCAGTACAACCATGTCAGTGTGTTTGTGGGTTTGTGTTTTTCTGAGAGTTGCAACTATTTCAGTGTTCTGTGGATGAAGTGGTCACCTGCTTTGAGGTGTGCAAATCTGCACAGGTGAGTTCCATAGCAGTGGGTGTCCAGCACACTTCAGATCCAGGAATTGCACGATCCAGAAGTCTGCTTTCTAGGAAACCAACAGTTTAGTGCTGGATGTTGACGTGGCTTTTGGTTAATACAAGCAAGTTACTTCTGCATTTCCAGGCTGTGCTTCCCCTGGGAGCTCCGTGGAATGGGAACTGTCCTCACCCAGTGCCACTGAGACAAGGCAGTTCACAGCAGCATGGACACTTCCCAACAGTTGTCCTTGGCAGGGAAATAAAATAGGAATGGGGTCATCGAAGAGTGGAAATAATAAAATTAATGAATGGGAAAGGCTCATTTCTTACCATGAATGGAAAAAATCCAGTGCGAGTTCTGAGCTTCTCTTGGAACTTGCTGTCTTGTGACTATTCGGACAGAAGAGCAGTGAGGTTTTTTCTGATCCCTTATGGTATTAAAGCTGATGACCTGAGCTGCAGATAAAAATGGCCAGAACAGCTTGGGGTGCCTCCTGGGACTGTTGCTTTTCCCTGTGAGGATGAAGAGTTGGGCATGGCTGTAATCATGCAAGAGCCACTGCTGCAGCCTCCCAGCTCCCTCTGGCTTTACAACCTGCTGTGAAATTGGAAACAATTTCTAGCTTGACTTCCCTGTCTTGAGGCACACTTGGTCTTGCATGTTGGGTGGTTGTTCCCTGCAACAGAAAGCATTATTTTTCTGCTACATCTCCTGTCAGAATTTGGTCATTGGTTTGGATTCTCCATAAAGATTTTCTCAAAACTCCCCATTTCTTTTTTCTCTTGTGCTCAGACAAGCTTTGTTCTCTTTCGTAATTCAGGCTCTCATAAGACTGGGCATCTACTCTAATATGTTTGTAAATGATGTAGTTACAATGATTCAGTTCTTTCCTGAATTGTGCAAGGCTCTGTGGGGAAGTGTCACCCTCCCTCCCAAAGGTGACCTGCAAATGTGTCACCCAGGCCTGTGATGGCACAGCCTCTCCACCTGGAACTGCAGAGCTGGCTTCTCTGTTCCTGGGACAGGTTTTCAGTGTTTCTGAAGACCTTTTCAGATCTTCCCTATCCAGAGTGGGGACATAAGAATTGTGTTCCCTTTGTAGCAAGTCTCTTGCCATCTGGTGTTTTCCAGTGCCTTGTTTCTCAGACTTCAGGCACTAGGAAAAGGGACCTTTTTTCACTTTGCTTTCCTAGGTATTTCTGCAATGTTCTTGTGGGTTTTTTTGTATGGTGATGGGGTTGTGGGTTTTTTTTATGGCCAATGATGAGATTTCAGGAGTTTCAATTTCTTTATGGTTTCATTTCCTTGTTTCCTCAGAAATTTGGATGTGTATGAACCTAGCTAAGTGGTTTTCTCTTGGGAAGTACTCAGGGGGACATTTCTCAGAGGCAGAAGTGCTTGTCTGTCATTGACTTGTACCAGTCTGAAAGGGAGGACCAGCTCACAGCCATGGGACCTGCATCTGCAGTTCTGGCTGGATCAGGTCATGCCCAGCCACCGTTCCAGTTTGTGGTGTGCTAAAGGAGCCTTGATTCCTGAGCTCCAGGTGGCAGTTGGGAGCTCTCCTACACAAAACCATTTTAAAGTGGCAGAAAGGAGTAACTTGTTGTGTGTTTATTTCCAGTATGAAGTGAAAGCCCCTGTTCCTTCAACATGCTTCAGGAATATCTGCAAGCAAATGGCAAAGATGCATGAAGCTATATATGATCTCCTTCCCGAGGAGCAAACTCAGGTGAATGTTATTTTTGAACTTCATCTCACAGCTCGCTTGCAAATGCACATGGACTTGGGAACAAGAGAATTTTATCTGGGGAGAGGGGAGTTCTTTTTTGAGTCCTGGTGAAACCCACACGATAAAGGGCTTGGCAGCAGTCATACAGACAGCTTGGGCTGAGCCAAAGGAAGTGTTTCAATGTGTAGGGAGAACGAGGAGACACGCAAAAAGAATGAATTTCAGGATTTTGAGCTGCCTTTTAATGTCTAGAGATGGCAATCCAGGAATTAGTACCAAAATGCTATGCAAATGGCAATACTTTGGGGTTTGAGTACAGCCCCCTCCCAGAGGATTATTCTGTAACACTGCTCAAAATCAGTGGCTTCCAAAGATCCCTAAATGTATTATGCACCTGAATTGTACCAGATGTGCTTTTGCAGGATTTTGCTGCAGTCGTTCCTACTGCAGAGTTGCAAAATCCTAAGGACAGGAAGGACTGATCCAGTCATTGAATACAAGTTGTCATTTCTCTTTCACATTAGGTTAAATGGTCCCTTCTTGCACAGGAAAGAGATTCGTTATCTTCTAGCCTTAAAAGTGCATCAGAACTGAGGAGAAAAGTCAGTGGTCCAAAGAATATGTCCTGTCACACATAATGAGTAGGTGAGGGGGTCCTCCTACTTGTTACAAAGCTGTATGTGGCCAGAAAGGCGAGGCCAAAGCACTGGCAGAAGGAGGAAGCACGAGTTGCAAAAACAAAAGTGAAAATTAGCAATTGAGGGTGTTGGCAGTGTGTTTCCTCTCGAGAGGCAGTGATGTGAGCATGGGCACAGTTCCTTACTCTGCTGCTGTGGTTTCTTCTAGATGTTATTTTTGCGAATTAACGCAAGCTACAAACTCCACCTGAAGAGGCAGCTGGCCCACCTCAATGTGGTCAATGATGGAGGACCTCTGAACGGGTGAGTTGGGGCTCCTCTTTCATTATTTAAGTAAGCAGGCGTTGTGTTTGGCAGGGAAGTTGTGATTACAGAATCACAGCTCCGTGTTTTAGGATGTCCCATTTGGAGCTTTCTTACAGTAAAGGACATGGCTTATGCCATTCCACAGTGACTAGGAATGCAGTCCACTTGGTAACGAACTGGAAGCTGGACATTATCCGACTGGAAACCTGCTGTAGGTGTCCTCATCTCGTGGATTGCTTTTTCTCCCTTTGTGTGAAAGCAGCAGCCACAGTTTAATTAGCAGGAATTGCGTGATTCCTGAAGCAGTTTGAAATGTGGATGGTGACTCATGGTGCTGGCAAAGTAAAAATAGGAGAAAGCAGCATTTCATCTGTGCAGTGGGCAGCACTTCAGGAATGGTTTTTAATTTGAAATGGAGATGATGCTCACAGAGCTTTTCCCCTTCCCTGCCACAGCCCAACATTCGATCCCCAAACAGGTCAGTGGTACCTCTCCTGAGAAAGGGTCCCTGGCTGTGCCAGCTGTCCCCACCTCCCAGGAAAAGCCTCTTGCAGGCTGAATGCTGTTGTCAGTTGGATTGTCCCCTGAAACACTGGGTTTTTTAATCATTCCTAATGTCACTGGAATGAAAGTTTTGTTCCTGTCCAATTTCTTGTTGCTTCTCCTGCTTATGTGCATTCTTGCTTGTGCTCTGTGCAAGAGTTTATCTGAACGGGTTCTCTGTACTCATGGTATATTCACAAGGTGCCAGCCATTGCCTTTGGTACTTTCAAAGGTGCTTGTAGCCAAGCTCATGGATCGCAGTGAGGCCTGCAGCCCCGGCTGAAGCGAGAGCCCCTGGATGTGCTCGGGGTGTCCCTCACTGGGAGTTCCAGTCCCAAACAGAGTGCTGTGCCATCTTCATCCTGTGCTGTTAGTTTTGGTTGATCCTTGTGGCTGGGTGGCCTGGATCCCTTTTCGATAGGAGGGTTGGGGCAGGTGTTCCTAGTGACTTGCTGGGGCCATTTCCCAGCAGTCAGGACGTCTCAGCTGGCCCAGGACTGTGTCTGATGGCAGCAGTTGCATATTTCAGACACAGCTCTCAGGGAGCTGGGGCTGTTTGAGAAGGGGAACATCAAACCCTGGATGGCACTTGCTGCTGTCCCAGCAATCTTCTTTGACCCAAGTTTTTAACATGGCTTTCTGATCCTCATTCTCTTTAAACTGCTTGTTTCTGTAATAATAGTTAAAATCCAGGTCTGTGAATCCTGGTTAATTTTTTTACTATGTAAATACAAACTATTTCTCCATCTTGCTCTGAAGAAGCATGATGATCCCTGACATGTTTCAACAGTGTCTGAGGGATTTTAATTCTGTATAAACTGTTACAAACAGTACAGCTGTAGTGCTGTTCTGTTGCTTTTTACATTAACTGTAGAATCACAGAATCATTACCCTCTAGAATACAGAAGTTAATGTTGCAATAATTAATATTCTTAGTTGGAATGGAATTGGGAGTTTAAGTCTAGATAAGCCTGGGATTACAGCAAGAGAATAGATGTTTTAAATGCCTAATTCCTGCTGAGTTTTCTGAACTCATGGTTTGATCTCCCTTCCCTAGAACTAGTTTTACACCCAGCAGTAATCCTGTTATGGATGATCACTGCTGTAAAATAAACCACATCCATAGCATTGAGTTTTGAACTGATACTTAAAATATCTAATCCAGGCATAGGATTTGAACATGTATTGTAGCAATTGTGTGCCAAAGTCCTCAACAAGCCCTGTCTGCTTGTCCAGGCACTCCAGGTGGATGTGATGGGGTCAGATTCTAATCTTGTCTGTTTCACTGCAGGCTGGTTACTTCAGATGTGGCTTTTTACACTGGAAACCTTCAAGCTCTGAAAGGCCTTAACAACTTAGACCTAAACATGGCTGAAATCTGGGAGCAGAAGAGGTGATAATCCATTGGGAGCAGTCACTTGGCTCTGACAACACACTGACTTTCTTCTAAGCAGCGTGACGATGGTGAGGTGAATACTTGAGCCCAGAGCCCCAGAAAGGGCAGGATTGAGAGTCGGGGGAGCTTAGACTCAGAGGGAGCTGCAGGGAGAGATCCTTCCAGTGTCCTTCAGCAAGAAACAAGTGATCAGCTGTCCGTGCAATGTTTTTTCATTCTCTCTGGAAACAGACTCAGGTTTCTTTGGACCAAATCCAAAAGAACACATAGCTGTAACACAGCTGTAGTTGTCTAGAATGCTCTGTATATCTTTATATTAAAAAGATGCTTTGCATTTCTTCTAGTGCAATGAAATTCACATGGTGTCCCACCTTATTTAATGATGGTACAATATAAAAATCTTGCAGTTGGATCTCTGTAGAAAATGTTTTTCTCTATGAAACTATGCTGTTCTAAAATTTATTTTTTTACATAACTTTATATAAATAAATGTCTTTTGATTGCTCGCATATAGGATTCAGCTTTGTTAGGGAGCAGTCCTGTCCCAGGGGATTTCTCACAACCTAAACTCTGAAGACAGGATTTTCTAAGAAAGGGCCAGTTCCCCAAAGCCATTCCCTGTGGGCCAGAGGAGTGACCTGGCCCTCATTAGCAGTGACAGGGTAAGAGGAGGCTCCTGGGGGAACTGGAAGGTGGGACAAAGGCTGGTGTAGAGATGGCCACCTCCAGCTGCCCCTGGCCCCAGCAAGTGGGGAAGGACAGGGACACAAAGAACAGGGCAGGAAGAATTCTAAAGTTTAAGGCTGCTTAAAGGTTGCACCATTAAGGAGAGTGCAGCTGAAATCAGTGTATTCCAGAGTTTTTAATACTACCTGTTACAGCCTGGAGGCTGCCAGTACTCAGTACAAGTGCCTGCATTTCTCACCTCACCCCTCTGTACCTGACCCCAGTCGAGTGCCTAACCCTGAGATGATCATGTCTGATGGAATGGTCTCTGCTGCAGTGTGTGTGTGCCTGTGGTGCCCTCCGCCAGGCATGCTGACCTGGTAGCATAACACATGTCATTAATTGTCAGTCAAAATAAAGCTCTAAAATCACAGTTGTTTTTAAAGACCAACTTCTTTAATGATACATACCAGTGTTATACTAAGCTTATAAAATAAAGTTGTCTGCATGTAAATACAAGAGAAACATTAAGAAATCAATAGTGATCAGGACAGGGATTTCGATTCCTGTACAAATTTAGAAACTCAGGAGAAGATAAATTAACATACATGGCTGTGACAATATGAACATAGGTGTAGTCAACGTGATCCATTTGTTGAAAAAAGAGGGCAGATCAAGGATTAAGATATTAACAGGAGATCCAGTCTTAAATGGGATGTGAAAAAGCAAACACCACACGTGGCTACTGAGGCATTTTTTCTCAAGTATTGGATTCTTTGGGCAAGTTTGGAACACGGATGATTCCCACTCTCACGATACGGAAATGGAGGTATTGACAGCCTTACCCCAGTACCTCGACATACAACTGGGATAGGACATCCCACTTGTAGTTTGGGGAGGGGGTTGAAGAGGGCTACAGCTTGTGAGCACATGAAATACAGGGTTTTAAGAGCCTGTTTAGCAGTAGTGAAACTTTTGGTTTTCAACTGTGCCTTCCTAAGACGTCACAGGAGTTGCCAACCATGTTGTCCCACATGTATTGCTTCACAGCTTTATTTCTGCAGTTACAAGCAATTCAAAACTACTGAATGGTCGAGGCAAGCCTCTGAACTTCTTATCAAAGAAGATCTGTCCATCTTCCCGCAAGACAAACAGTATTGCACTTCAAGGTTATATTAACTGAGTTACAGAATCTCTTTAAGGACTGAAGCATTACTTACGCACATCCATGGCGCTATGTGGCTGCTTAAAGATAAGCAAGAGAAATTAATTTTAAATTAATACTGCAGGGTACTGTGAAGATGACAAAGCTTAGGCCCTCTGTGTACTTAGATTTCTAATGCTTAAAAGGTTCTTCCACGACGAGGCTGGCTTGCCACAGCAGCCCCAGCCCTGACCATGCCCTCTCCTGGACTCAGTGGTCCAGGATCCGCAGGTTGCCGGATACAATTTTGTTCTCTAGTAGAGCTCCCGCTGGGATGTCAATCCTGTCACCGTGGTTTGCAATGATGATGACTGTTCCCTGTGTTTGAAGAAAAGAAAACAAGTGTTCAGAATCCTGGTACCTGTTGACATGGAAGGAGGGAGGAGGTTGTCTGGAGGAGCAGTCAGGTGTCAGCTGTACCACAGCCAGAGCCTGAATGCATTTAGTTGTATTGTTCTGCATAGACATTTGGGGGTTTTTATCCCCCAGGACAAAGGTTTTAAACAAGCATTACTAGAACCTCTGTAATTACCATACTAGATTCTGTCAGCCTACAGGCAGAACTGGTAACTTCTTTGAACACATGATTGCTCTAAGGCCTCTTGTCATGTCTGCTTGCTTTGAGGTGGAAAAACATTGCCCCCCTGTCCCTGGGTGTGTCCCAGAAAAGGCCCCTGTTCCAGCTGAACAGCAAGTGTGGGCACAGAGGGACAGAACCTGCAGCCTGTGCCCCGTGATGGAGCCACACCTTCCACCCCTGTCACCTGCTGAACTGCCCTAGAGAACTGCAGGTGCTGCCGGGGATGGCAAGATTCCAAGGAAGAATTTGAGAGAGAAACAGACTTGCTCAGCTCCACAATTTACTAATAAATCAAGAACCCCAAAGGGATGAGAAAGAGCCTGAAAAGGGGTGGTAAGACCAGCCTGGGAGGGGTGGTGGGACACACCCGGCTGAGCCAAAGGACAGAAGTGGCAGCAGAATTTGAACAGAGGGGTGAGGTCTGTGGTGCTTTCAAGGTTCATAAATAAATCTCTCTGCCTGGGCCTGCACGGAGCAGCAGCCCTGGCAGCAACATCACAAGGGTCACTGTCCAGCCATGGCCTCTGCCATCTTTGGGCCATTCCCCAGTTCCCAGAGTGCTCCTACGGACTCTGTGTACAGGCACTGCCTCAGGATCTATTGCCAAGGAGCAGAGATCAGTGTTTATTGCAGGAGCATCCCCACTGCACACTCACCTTTAATGAAACATTCTTCCCAAATGTAACATCACCTGAAACCGTGAGATGGTCCAGCTCCAGCATATCTGGAATACTTTCAAACCTCCGCAGGTAATCTTGAACCTTTTGGAAAGAGGAAATAGTAGCGACAGTTTTAAAACCATCTTGGATTAAGGCAAGCGTTGGAGCCTCTTGCATACTCCAGGAACCTTCCTATAATTTCCATCTAAATAAATATAAAAGTTGGTACTTTGTAATTGTTATTTCCTTCGGATATAAGTGTGAGGAGCAGTAGGGGGCCTTCACACCAGCGCTGTGGAGCTCTGTGGAGCACACACAGCCTGCTCAGCTCCCATTGCCCAGCTGAGGGGTACAGGAGCACCCAACATGCACAGTAAATATTTATATTCTCATGGCCTTTACAAAGAGCAAAAGGGAAGGCCCAGGTGGGCACAGGTAGATAAAGTAAACCTCACTTTCCATTTACTGCTACGCACTGTATCTTTGTTCCAAGAGGTGAGCACCAGGTGCAGTGACAGGAGTTTACCTTTGTGAAGGAGCTTCCCAGTTTGACAAGAGGCACTGTTGGGAATTCGCGCTTCTCGCTCATCGTTAGAGACCCCGCGTTAAGGCTGTACAAATTCGACATCACGAGCAAGAGATCTGAGGTGGTCTTCACAGGCAGGAAACGACTACGAGGTACGTTTATCCCCAGAGAGTTCTCAAAACTCTTGATAGCAGCACCAACTGCAGTCTCCAGCTGGATAACATTCAAGCCTCCATCCAGAGTCTGGAAGAGAAAACTCACGTCAACACACGGAGCAGGTCCTGGCACTTGGAACTGGAGCCCAGCGTCAGACAGAGCTCTGCCCTCACCCCCAGACCGGCTGTGTGAAGGCAGCAGTGCCTGCTACCCACCCAGAAATGAACTGTGTGTTTGGGTCAGTGTCCTCTAAACCCTTGCCAGCTGATTACCTTTGGGTTAACAATGATCTCCATGTCAATGGCATTTTTCTCTTGCAGCCTTTTAATTGCAGACAGAGCAATCCACAAATTGTTGGTATTGAATATTTTGAATTTTGACACAGACTTGAATTCATCCACATGTGCTTTTGGGACCTGAGCTATCTCCACCAGCCTCAGCTTATTCTCATACTGCGTCAGCGTGCCACCCTGCAAGGGAAAAATGAGAGGTTTTAAGTCCTGTTCACAAGAAGCCAGAGGAATCCTCCCCTCAGCCCAGGCAGATGCACTGGTCTGTTGGCATTTAAAGTTGAACTCCAGAGAAAACACATTTCTTGTTTTTAGTAACCAGCTACCAGGTTACTAATTATAGAGCATGTTTAAAGTACAGTCAGGACTGTCCAATGATCATATTTCAGCACTCCAAGACAGTTAATTCCTTTAATGAAAGTTGTTGAGAATATTTTGCAAGTGGTGCTGTTGTCAAAACTCACCCTCAGCAGTACTTTGTAGAGCAAAAGCTAAATTAAATATAAGTATTCTTACAATACATTTCTGTGCTTTTACAGGGCTAAGTAAGAGCTTCCCTAATGAACATGGAGAAAATCCAAATCCACATTCTCACATATGGAAGAAGAGGCAGAGCACAGTTGCAGAATAAATTACTGCAGGCTACAAGTATTTGATACATGTCATAAACCTGTGACAAACGTCACTCCTGGACTTCGTACAAAGCCGGGGTTGGGCAAGCACAGATGGGCAGCTGTGCCATGCAGAGTTGTGCAGTGCAGGGTTGGGCAGTGGCTCGAGCAGTTTTCTGTGAGACACAACTGCTGCATCCCAGCCCTCGGTGCTCTGTTTTCAAGCTTCCACCTTCAAGCTTCTCCCCCTGGTGCACGTGACAGTTTGGAGAAGGTGCAGAGGTGCTAACCCACACCCTGCACAAATCACTTGTTCCAGTCCAGCCCAGGCTGTCCCTGTCTGCTGCTGCCCAGAACACAGATCAAATCTATTCCATGAATTGGAACTTCCCAAACTTGCTGATTTTTTGCATCTCAAATTAGATCCGAGCTGATGTGCTAAATGGTGCCTAAAATAGCTATGAGGAGCCTGGATGTTTCCCTGAATCCACGGATTCAGAGGAGGCTGGAGATGGCCACCAACACACTCAGACAGACTCACACCCATCTCCCTTTACCTTCACGTCTGCCCGGGTTTTGTTTGTGACTTCCATGACAAATTCGCAGCGTTTTCCATTGGGTGGGTTCATAAGGTGGTTAAGAATGTAAAGGTCCACAGTGGCACCCAAATTATCTATATTGGACACAAAAATATATTCCTTCCCCTCTGCAATGAGGTTGTCCAGCAGACCAGAGTTGTAGAAGCTGGCGTAGATGTCTCCATGGCCTGGAGGGTACCAGCACTCTGTGTTCTCTCCTGAGTAAGAGACATCCTTGGCTATTGGCAGCAGAGTTTCCTTGTTAATTCTGGGATACCTACAAAGACAGTGGGGTTTGTTAAGCTCTCACCAGTGTCAGACTAGCATAAAGAAAAAATACAGCAGTAAAGGTGCAACTCTGTGGGCTTTTGGAGGTGTAGCTTTCAGGTTACTGAAAATTCTGAGCTGTCACTGAGAAGCCACAGACTGCAATCTGTCTGCTCAAGGATTTAAAGCCACGGCTCTCAGACCACACTGCAAACCACCTTTCCTCTGACAGGCAGGTTCAGAGCATATCAAACACACCTCTGACCCCAGCAGCCACCTGGAGTAGAGTTGGTTCCTCATGAGGAACCATGGTCTGTCTCCCTCCAGAGCCCAGGGACGCTAAAAGCAAATTCCGGAATCAAGTGGGCAGCATCCAGCACACCACGGTGTGTACATTCCTTGGAAACTGGGGCCCACACACCCTCCCCTCCCCAGTTTTAATACACTGCCCTTGACTCTGCCAAACGCAGGTACAGACAACACTATTGCTACCCCAGCACCTCAAACTGAAATCTGCCCCACTTGGAATATGGAGAAACAGGTTAGTTTTATCTCACACCCCGAGCGGGGAAATTTTTTGGTACCTGCTTTGATTAAAAGTATATATCTTCACACGGCTGTGACTGTATTTCTGCAGGATTTTCTTTGTGTCGTCATCCGTGTTGAAGGAATTCATGAGAACCAGAGGAACATCGGTGTTGTAGGATTTGTTTAAATGCTGAGATGGGAAATAAAAGGTAAATTCAGCATGTATTATTAGCTTTAACTCCTGACACCTGAGATTTTGGGAGAAAGAAATTAGGTAAAACAGACTGAAAATAATGAATGCATGAGAGAAAAAAAGATGCACTTATGCTGACAGAAAGGATAATAAATCAGGTAACGGAAAATAAACCCTTTCTAGTTGTAAAGTTAAGATCCACATTAATGAATGTACCTTTAATTAATGAATCTTTGTTTTTAAATATGCATTGAGATCTAATATTTGAAAACCACAACACCACAAAATGATAATTTTGAGTTTTAGCTGCTGTTCATTACAAAAGGCATGTTTTCCATCAAATTGTTGCAGTCTGTCAAGGTGACACTTCCACACTGCCTCTGCACAGGAAGCACTTTCACACCTTCTTGGCAGGCTGAGAGATGGACAATTGTATCAAGAGCACACAATAAATGAAATGTCACCATGTTAATTATTTGGGAATCTATAGAATGGAGCTGAAATACACAAAAGCATTTCCATGTGCACAGCAAAGGCAAAAAAACTGGAGATCATCAGCAGTGTCCTACCAAAACCAGAATGTGAAGGGCGGGGGAAAAAAAGACACTTGAGTGAGTTTTAAGCTTTGTGTATCAGCTCACCCTCATCTGTCAGAGTGTTTGGGGTCATTACACTTTGGTGAGTCAGAAACTTCCACAATGACCCTTGGGAGAAAAATTTGCATCCAACTGGTGCAGCCCTAAGTCTGCTATAGAACCATCTAACGCACATGGGAGAGTCACTCCAAACATCACACTCAGGCAAAAATTGTTGGCACTCCAGAAACCATGGAACAGGCACACCCCATTTCCTACTCTAATAACTGTCTTCATTATCTGCTGTAAGAGGAATATTCAGCATTAAAAACATAAGCCAAAATGTCCTCTCCCAACACCAGCAGCTGTTATTTTCTTTTACTCTTCCTTGTTCAGAAGAAAATGCCAGCAATCTCTTCCAGCACAAGAGTTTAAATTCATCAAGGAACTTGGAGCTACTGTGAAAAGCTTTGTTCTGATGCACATAAAAAAACCCCTTTTTTGAAAAGATAAACTTGCAGCTGGAAGAGTCGGAAACAAGCCCAGGAGTTAGCCAGGCCAGACAAGCTCTACAGTGTGACTGCTGTGTCCCTGGACACAATCCTTCCTGTCCAGGCTGGTGTGCACAGGCTGGATCACACTTGTGCTAACACGTGGGGGGAGGCAGAGTTCAGTCGCTGACTGCTCCGTACCTTTCGGGCCTATTCTTCCCAAAGGAATTCTCTGCTTCACCCCAGCACTGCGAGCAGACCTAGTTTCCCTCTCCTCTTCCTTTTGGCAAGCCTCCACTTGATCCCTCTTAACAAGTCCTGCAGGAGCAGCTCAGTGTGCCTTGCTTCCTCCAACGCAGCGAGGAAAGCTCATCAAACCTTACCTCAATCTGCTGCACTGTCAGGTCCAGGAAGGTGTTCTCGTTCCGCACCCCGATAAGGCTCTTGGGGCCTTTGCAGCCCATGCTCGTGCCCAGGCCACCATTGAGCTTCACAACCACCAGCTTGTTCAGGACAGAAGCAATGTTATCAGGCAGGCCTCTGGCCTTGATCTTCTCATAGGGCTGGATCTGGGGAAACAAATAAACGAACAAAAAACCAAACAAAAAAAACCAAACAAAAAAAGCCAGCAGTCAGATATTTGGAAAGAAATTGCTTTCTCCTGAAAACTTTTAAAACTTAAAATCTGGTGATACAACCAAGATTTATTCATATGCCTTAAGACACTAAAGAACATCTGCAAAATGAGTCTACAATAATTGATTTATTATGATACAAATAACCTGACTTTTTACTACAATAACCTCTTTTCTCCAGAGGTTCTATACACTTTGTGACACCAGTCACCATCAGCTTCATTCAAATGAGAAGATGCCTCTGTTTGCTCCTCCAGGTTCAGAGAACTGACTCAGCAGCAAAGATGGGTAAGGAAGCAGTCAGGCCAGTTGTGCCACTTCCCACAGCCCTGCTCTTGCCCAGCACAAGGGGAGAGGGTTTCCTTGGGAAATATCTAACTTGCTGCCCCATAAGATGGCCCCTCTCCCTCTTCAGTCAGGCCACAAGATAAGAACCAGGCTCCACAAGCAAGGCATATAACTTTCCTTTCCTTCCCTGAGTAGCCTAAACTCACCGTTTTTTGTTTTGGTTTGGTTTTTTTGCTCTGAGGTTGTCAAAGGCAACATTCTTGGCAAAAGGTTAGTTTTAGACTCAGTCTAAACCAATTCTTATTCCAACCAGTAGACTGATACAATTCAATTCTCCTGACAGCATGATACAGAGTGGAAGAAAGTTCCTAGTTCTTATTCTGCTGTTTTCAGGATGTGTTTATCCAGCTCACAATAAACCTTACAGAAAGTCTTCTACCTCACTGACAGCTGTTTCCCACAGGTTTAAAAACAGAGTCTGGGCTACATTTGGGGCTAGTGATGGAGAGCAAAATTAGGCTCGTAATGACAGTGTGCCTCACATTAGGCACAGTTGTGCCCTAATTCAAAGCACCTAAGTCAAAGAAATAATGGTAACACTGCCACAGTAAGAAACATACCAAAACTGTTAGAGCAGAATCAATACAATTATCCTTTAGCCTGCCCTTCTAGAGATTTTCTTTTGAAGAAAATCCCTGGTGTTTCAGTGCTATAGCATTCTAGCTGCAAAAAAAAGGTTTTAATTCTGATAAGGGGTGTGTAAGATCCACAGCTGGTTTCCAAAAACAAATACATACAGAGTAGTTTTCAGAACTGTGTTTGCTTTGGGCAAGGGCTGGGGTTCAAATGGAAATTCACACTACACTGGAACAAGATCATGTTTCTTACTGGGATGTGCGGGGGTAGAGAGGGGAGCTTGTGCAATTCCATTATTCCCGGACACCACGGGCAGCAGATTAGGGCAGATCCCTCACATTAGGGAAATTCTGCCCTGTGGGATCTGGAAAGCTTACAGGATGTATTTAAAGATAAGATGACTCCACTTGGAGGTCTCACAGCTCAGACAGAAAGCAGTACCACCATCACTGCCACTTCACCGAGGGCAGAGGCAGGACCTTCCTTCCTAACTTCTAAGAACTTTTCAGGAACAGAAGTGCACAAAAAGCAGAATCTTGCTTTGCTTTGTTAACAACAGGGACTGTGTTCAGGCTCAAACAGCCTGAAAAACAACTGCTCTTCTCATTAAGAAGGAGATGATAAATCCTGGGTTTAATGTGTTGGAGGTACATCAGGAAGTTCAGTGAATATTCTGCTACCAGCAGGACCTACAGAGATTTACACTCAGATTTATGCTTCCCATCCACTCCAAGGTCAGTAACACCCCACATTAGACTGCCAATGGATTAAAAACATTCCATCTTGAGCTTTAGCTGGGTGGGATGTGAGTCACATCCATGACGTTCCGACACTGTCTGAACATAGAAAAAAATTATCTCAACTTTCAAGTCTCACTGTGTTCTTCTTGCATCACTCACAAAAAGCAGGAAGTCTGACACTCCGTTCAGGGCCAGACTGCCTCAAAAATCATTTGCTTTTGCTAAAGCACCAACTACCTTTCGATGCTCTCGCTATCGTGCCTGACACCAGCTTAGGCAGAAAGCTCAGAGTAAAAGTTCTGAAGAAGGTTAACAGTTCCATCAAGGATTCAGTTCACTGGAAGTTGCATCTGTTACAACACAAAATTTATGACTCAGCCTCACTAAATGTTTCAGTTTTTTCTGGCACAGGCATTGGAAACGTCAACTTGGCAACAAAGCCCTGGATCTTGAAGGGTCTTTAATTCAGAGAATAACAAATGTCAAGAAGTCAAGCTCCAGCAGGAACGTTGCAGCACCAGGACTGCTGGATGCCAGTGCCATCAATCCAACAGCTGCAGCCACGTGCAGCCACCAATGCGCAGAACCACCTCATCATCTACAAGTTTATACACAACTGGAGAAGTGCTCCACAGTAATAAAAATCAATTCCTGCTCTAAGGCTTTTGAACAGTGGGCTTGACAAGTGCACCCTGATGGGGAAATTCTTCAGGAAAAAACAGGGCCAGGAATGACATGTCTTACAGATGCATGGCTACAGTGCTACTCGCTTGAGACATGTCCAGCAGTGTGGTTTGGGACTGTTCTAAGATGAAATATGTAGCTTCTTTTGTTTTGCAGCCAATGTCACACAAGTGATTTCTCAGAACAGTCTGGATGAGGCAACATCGGGAGTTTGACTAACAGATTCCAGCAGCCTACTCCTACTGCAAGGAGGCTCGCAGGAGTTTGTCAGAGACAGACAAAATGAGCATCAGGGCTGTCATCGTGGGTAGACCGGAAAGGAGGACGCCCCTATTAGTTCATATGTACTCACAGTTCGAGGAAAGATTCCCTCAGCACCAAGGGACAGTTCTAGAAATAGCACCAAATCAAGCGGTCTCTGCCCTTGTGAGACCCCACCTGCAGTGCTGCACCCAAGCCTGGAGTCCTCAGCGCAGGAAATCTGTGGAGCTGTTAGAGCAGTACAGAGGACAGCCACGAAAGTGAGCAGAGAGAGAACACCCCTCCTGTGAGGTCAGGGTGAGAGAGCTGGGGGTGGTCAGCCTGGAGAAGAGGAGGTTTTGGGGAGACCTTACAGCAGCCTTCCAGCACCCAGAGGGGGCTTTCAGAGGAAGAGAGACTTCTTACACAGGCTGACGGGGCAGGACAAGGGGAACAGTTTCAAACTACAAGAGGAGAGATTTACATCAGATCTTACAAAGAAGTTCTTTACTCTGAGGGTTGTGAAGCAGAGGAACACGCCACCCAGAGAAGCTGTGGCTGACCCTTCCCTGGAGGTATTCAAGGCCAGCTTGGACAGGGCTTGGAGCAATCTGGTCTAATGGAAAGTGTCCCTGTCCATAGCAGGTGGTTGGAACAAGATGACTTTTAAGGTCCCTTCCAAACCATTCTGTGATTCTATGAACCCTTAAAACCTGTTTCCAGAGTTGAAGATTAGGAAGGTGTTTTGCTTTTGAGTAAGGGCATGACATTCATTCTTTTCCTTCATGATATAGTTCACTGAGTGACAACCTGAGCTGCAGACAAGAATCCAACCACTGGGGAAGAACAAAACAAAGACTCTAATAGACAAGCTCCTTTCACACTCACATTGCTTCAGATGCTCTCTTTACATCCCAGATGAGGTTTTGCATTGCTGTTCTGAGGTTAACTTGATTACTGCAGTTCTCTCACAGGCCTCCCAGCAGGACTTTGCTATTGCTTCCAATTCAAACAAACAGATGGCTGTAACCTACATTGAGGGGATTAAGTTACACTTGCCATGTCCACATTCTTTACCTCCTCTCCCTGTTAACTGGCACTCTCAGTGTACTTCCTTCTCTGGAGACTGTAACAGTAATGGGTCCTAACTATGCCAGCTATCACTGTAAGCCTTTGGACATATGAAAGCAAAGCATCTGGAAGGAAAAAACAAGTCAGAGGCTTACCAATATAGTGTGAAATGGGTTCAATCTTCTGTTACTGTCATCAGTATAAGTTGTTACACTGAAAACATGGAGGTCAGGGATGGGATCTCCCATTGCAGATAAAAACAGAAGAATACTAGAAAGCAATAATTCCTGTTTCAATTTACTGATGGGAGCCTTTACTTGCCTTTAGGAAAAAGCAGAAGCTACATTCAGAGAACAAATACTAGGTAACACACTAGATGACCTACAGAAGTCTGATCAGAAATTCTGCTTCTGCATAGCACAGTTTCATGGCATTGGGCAAACGACTTGAAACTTTTTCCCCACCTATAAGACAAAACCTATAAATCCAGTAAACTATTCATAAACTTTTTTAAGCTGCTAAATAAATTAAAAAGCAACAAACCCACACTGTGGCACATTTTTGGGTGCCTCTGTTTACAGATGCACATGTATGTCTGTGTGTATATACACACACACAGGCACATAGATACCTCAACATATGCTTTTTGCTCTACTAGGGATCAGGTGAAGATTATACTTGCCAGAATTCCCAGCAGCAAAGCAATTCTCCAATACAATCACGAGCAAAAAAATTCACACTGCAGAGAATCTGGTGCTTTCTAGGCCATGCTCCTTGCAGTGTGAGATTCTCCAAGCAGCCAAGCATCCCACCACCTCATAAAACAAGGTCATCCCTACAGGCAATCATAAATCACTGGCAAGATTACCAACAAACAAGTCTTCTATACATCAACCTCTGTGCTGCTCTAACAAGAGCAGGAGGAGAATATGCTGTGAGGTTTCATACCTAGGGAAAGAAAACTCAACTGGAACTGAACAGAAGCACTCAAAATATGCATATGTTCACAGCTGGATACTTGTCCCAAAGAACTCAGTATTGCAGCCCTTCGAAAGTTTAGCCATTTCACCCCTTCTAAAAGCTCATACTGTTCTTACCTTACTAGCTAGACAAGTAATTCTGAAATTCTGGTCTTTAGGGAATCAACTTTTATCTGATAATTCCACAAGTCATACCCCTCAGCAAAGATTAATTTGGGAGAAGGTCCCTTGAAATGTGTCCTATGTGAAACCCTTTTAATTTTCCGCAGTATGTCCCTGACATGACTGATGTATTTAAAAGGAGGGGGTGGATCAGCAGGGTAGGGAAATGGAACTTTTATGGTCATCAAAAAAGAAAAAATAATAAAATAATCAAGAAATTTAACTTTGCTCCCAGTTTTGTTAAGCGCTCAAACACACCTCCTGTCAAATCAGTAACTTTAATTATCATTCTAAAGAAAGGGGTATTCACTAAGAAGTGAAGAAGGCATGGAAGGAAGTTTGTTTGCAGATATTTTGCCCTAACTCTCTTCTGTGGCATTTATCAAGCATGCTTACTTGATTTAGAGTTCATGCTAGGAAGCAAAATTTAATTTCAGATAATGCATGCATCTCACCAGACCAGAAGTGGCCTCATTTTGCAGAATTCTTACCTTTCTCTCTCCCATCAAAAATTGCTACATAGCATAGGGACACATTTGAGAATGAGCAGTGCAGGCCGTAAGGAAAAAGAGAGATACTCCTTCTAATCCTGCCCTTCTCCATTCAGCCCTCTGGTACCTTAAGTTAGACCTTTCTCTTAGTTCTCTTTTAGCTGCTTGCCATGCCTGGGCATATCCCACACCTGGGAACATGCCCCCAGTCCATTTCAGAGCCTTCCCATAACCTCCAGCTTGACATCTGCTCCAGATGTCCTACCCAGTTACTTTCAGGCCTTTACAGAACTTGTAAGTTTTTCCACTGAAGGTGTGCAAAACTTGAAAAATAGACAACAGCTCTTCCTCTCCACAAAGCAGCCATTCACTCGCATCAAATTTCTGTAATTTAATTCCAGGCCTTCTCTTGGCACACGGAACAGTTTATTCCTTTGATTGTCCTAACTACCTTCTCACATATTTAGAAGACCTATCACCGCACCCCCCCAGAGTCTCAGCCCCCCTACACTGAAAAAAATCCCATTTTCTTCAGCCTTCCTTGTAAGTCATGTTATCTAGAACTCCAATTTCTCTTCATTGAGGGCAGACTTCTCTCCCCAAAGCAACACTTCATTCAGTGTTACAGTACAGAAAAGAGAGACATCACATGTTTTTGAAGTTAAAAGAAAACACTCAACCTTGGAAAAACCCTAGACTTGCTCTAAAACAGCATCATTCTTCAACGCTTTATAGAGCAGCCCTGCATCTGTTCTGGAAGTAACTGGACAGCCTGCCTTTCATGGGAAACAGAGCCTCGATTGAGGCACACAGAGAGCCTCAGAGAAACCACAGGCCTGGGAGCACACAGAACTCCTGCAATATGCCAAGATCACTACGCTGGGAAAAGCAAGAATTTGTAGCACAACTACACCATTAGTTACACAAGAGTCAAAGGACAGCCTAAGGCCACTGATGAATCAATAAAATGAGGTTAGGTTTAATAGGAAGTATTTATTTCAGTACTAAACAGTGCTGAAAAAATACATAGTGCTTTTTCAGCAGCAGCTCAAATTACTGGTTATAAGTTACAACAACATAGACAACATTAGAAAATCAGGCTCCAAAACCCGCCACAGTCAACTCCTTGTTTCAGATCCCTCACTTTTGCTGAGCTGCTGCAGGTTACAGAAGTTGCTAAATGAGCTCTATTACTCAGCCCACTTGCCATATGTCCCTTTCAAATTATTAAACAGAAAGGATCGCTGGAAACAGTCTCATCTGAGATGTGCAACCTTTCTTCTACGGGCGGGAGGGAAATGGGAACAACAAGGGTCCTCTCTACTTCCCCTCTAACACAAGTTTACGCCAGAGAAGGTATCAGATGGTGAGGTGGCATCTGTCCCATTTTGTTGCCCTGCTCCAAGAACAGCTAACGAAATAACCCCAAAGAACTTGACACATATGGTAAGTAGAACCTGAAGTTCAGGAACACATACAACATATGTCAACAAATAATTATTTCTCAGTTAGAAGCCAAAGTGTTGTCCTACATGGTTTCATAGAGCCATGGCAGATAGATCCATTTGATGGGTGAATACATAATTTGCCTTAAGTAGCAATTATCAGTTTTAGAATTACCAGTTCCTTACAAACTGTCACTTTATCACAACTTACAGAATCTTCTGGAGGTCTCTGAATCTTCCCCCAATCCACAGATGGTCCCTTTTCTTGTAGGAATCTATGAAATAGCTTCTTAAATCCTTCCAGGTCCTTTTTAGTGTGCTACAAAGAAGAAATGCATTAGTTAATGCTAGTATTTAATGCACACGTACTCAATCACAGAAGCATTTCTACAAATTTATGTACAATCTATTCATGAGAGTAATTTCATTAGTACTGAAGTAGACATGCTAAACTTTAAGTAAAATTCCAGAAGTTACCAAAAGCTCATTTTCACTAAAACTCAGAGTACAAAATCAACTCGGATACCTACACAACTAGTCTTTTGTAAAAATCATAATCATAGCAACTTGGCCCAATATTTAAGATAACAGCTTTACCCTCCCTTTCTGTAATCCATTGAAGATTACACAGAACCTTTAATAACTTAATATGATTAAACACTTAATAACTCTGTCACCCAGTCCAGAGGGAACTGAAAGTCTCCTACTGACATTGCATCCAGGCTACTCTTCCACACAGGATCAGAGCACATCTGGATATAAAATAAGGATATAAGTAAGGACCTGGAAATCCATTATTTATCTCCTTGTCTGAGATTTGTCTCAAAGTCCTGCATCCCATTTCTCACGCTCTGAGTTGCATCCACCCCGTGGTCCTTACCTCTATCTCATTTGAATGTGCGGTTGCAAGTATCTTATCAAGTTCTACTTTCATTGAATACTCCAGCTCTTGCCGAATGACTTCCTGAAACTGTGAGGAGCCAGCTTGAGACATTGCTTTGCTGAAATCTTGAATAAAAATTTAAAAAGGTATTAAAAAAAAAAAACCAAACTAGCTTATTTCGACTACAAATAGCCTCCAATTTTCTTTAAAAAGACTGAAAAACTCCTAAAAACCAGCCTTGTTTTATCACTCTGCTAGCATTCCAAGAATCTAAAGTTTTTTGTTCCTAGTTACTTGGGGAACAGACCTTAAACTTGGCCCAAAGAATAACAACCCTTCTTTCAAAACTCAAAAGAACCCCAAAGGACCAATGGTTCATCTCAAGAAGTATCCAAAAATCTGCAGCAGTACACTCTTTTGCTAGGGATGTCATATCCTACAGCATCAACACACTTTAGCAAGCAAAAGTGTGAAAAAGAATTTTCTTAGTGAAAAGTTATGTAGAACACGGTGACTGAAGGTATCCTTCTGTTACGCAAGCAAATAAAAACATATGCTTTAATTATTTATACAGTGCACTTTCACAGGATCTTCTGTTTGTTCCAGGAAATATTCCCTTACTTTATCGTGTGTATTTTCACACTACAGCATGCACTTCAGTTACTAAGCAACCTAGAAAATTGGGCTGTCTATCACTCCAGCATTTGTTTTGTTTTTGAAAGTGATAAACTCCACAAATGTGAAAAAGAGTAAATACACAAATCTTCTATAAAGTTCACCCCACAGGAAGAACCATGAGAGAACACGACTTTATTCATCAACAGAAAGCATTGGAAGCGAGTGCATTCTCAAAAGACATTCTGAGTATGTTCTCTAAAGACCTCAGTTAATTTAATTTCTGCCAAATCCCTTGAGTGATCACTTCCCTGTAATACAGAGAGTGATGTATTGCCAAATATAGCTGGATTTTAGAAACACCCTGAATACTAGTGCAAAAATGGGACAGGAGGGAACTTTACAAGTGAACAGAGAGACACTGACAGAAAACATTGTTAGAAGAGGAACCTGCATTTAAAGTCTACTTATTGAGAACATGCATTAAAAGGCCCTTCTATTGAGAATATCTAAGAAAGCCAGAGATGGTTCATTTTAATACAATTTTGATTTTATTTTATTTTTCCAAGCAAAGTATTCCACAGACTCAGCCTCAGTGACAGTATCTAATCCTTGCTTTGAAGCCCACAGAAGCCATTTTCCTGACTGCACTGTTTTGCAGGTAGGGGAGGGAGAAAAAAAAAAAAAAAAAGACAGACAAGTGCTGCAGTGCACATAGTATGTGTGGTGCAACACGGGAAAACGCCAGCTCAAGATGAACAGTACACCGAACAATAGGTCCTTTTTTTAATCAAATGCCTCATTTAGTAGTAAAAACAGGTAAGAGTTGAAAGCCTGTTAGGCGTATCTTTCCGGGTCAAATATGTAAAAACACGGACAGCTCTCCACCAGGAAGCACTTTTTCCTACAGAAAAACAAGGAGGTCTGTCGTGCCTAGCACCGAACTGCTACGAGTACTCCTCTCATTCCCGCCCTTTGGGGGGATGCATACCCAAACAACCGCCAGGAGATGCTTTCAGATGTTTCTAATCCTCCCTGCAAAATGTTATAATCCACCACTTCTGCTACAGCAACAGCAGTGGCCATTTCTCACCGCTCGCCGGCCTGCGGAACATCTGACCCTCCCAGTGGGGAGCAACACAGCTCCTAAGGAGCTCTGCAAACCCCGAGTCTCAGCAGAGACCTTCAGCCGTGCCCTGGAACACCCTGGGGCTGAGGGAGGCAGAGTCAGCTTCCCTGGCTGCCATGCGAGTAGGAAATGCTAGTTCTGCTCCTATTAGACAAAAGACCTGTACCTACCAGATAAACGCACTTAGGGACTAAGTAACATCACAAACAAACAGAGATAAAAATGCATCATGAAAGTAAATACATGACAATGTCCTAGTTCAGAGGTCTTTTTTTATTTCCTGTAGTACTGTAAGTTCTCCACAAACTGAATGAGCAAATGCTAAACGCATTTGATCACCAAGATCCTCACAGGAAAGCAAAGCAGACCTGTTGCTTTTTCCAATACCAGCATCAGGCACGCCGAGCAGCAGCTGGATGGGACAGCTCTTACCGAAACCCAGCCTGCCAAAACCACCAGGGCTGCGCCCTTCATCGGCAAAGGGGGATATTTAGGCTTTACATTTAACCTTTAACAACTACTGCAGCCCCTTGGCCTCATCCACACTCAGGGTATCAGGACATGGTTGCTTGGGGAGAGCACTGTTAGTCCAATTATTAATATTTCGGGGAAAGAGAGAGGAAGGACATGGCTGGAGTCCATAAAAACATGTGCTTGCCTGGTGCAAGAAAAGTATCCATTCTGCATAGGTAAGAATGTGAATACTGTAACCAGGAGCCGAAAGAAACAGCAAGGAAAAGCTTTTCTTATTTTAACATGCCACTGAGGCAGAGGTTTTGAGCATTTATCTTGAGAGATGACCACCAGGGCTTCGGCTGCACTCCCTAAAGTCCCCCAAAGCACGACCAGGACAGCAGTATTGGGGCATGAGACGAACAAACTCGGCACTAGCTGCTCCTGCTGCCCCTCAGAGTTTTTGGGAAGGAACTGGTACACCTGCACCTCAGCCTACAGCTGGCAGAAAGACAACTGCAGTCCTGTAACACAAACTACAGCTGAATTTAACAGCCTGGGTGAAGAGGGATTGCTCTTTTCACCCTAGCACCAAGAACGAAGTTGAAAGGCCAGTGCAACTGGATATCTGAAAGCACTTCTTTCCTGCAGGCAACTAAAATATCCTTAAGGCCATAATGAAAAGTAGTTGCTGTGCCTCAGAAAATCAGATGGGAGGCAGGGGAGCAGGATAATTGAAAGAAGATATTTCCAAGGATACACGTGGCCATAAAATCCCAAATTACGTTTAAAAAGAAATGCCTCTTCCAAGATATTTCGCAACCAATGCCTCAGATTTCAGCCTGAGCCCACTTTTGTGAAACCAGTGCTCTTGAACACTCATCAGACGTACGAAGAGGGTGGGAATAAGGCGGTGGAAGACTCTTGGGGGACCTGCCCACACAGGAATGAGCACAGACCAGAAGAGCATGACTAAATAGCTGAGACTTCAGAGAACACTGGGCTTTGCGAAAATGACCACACAGGAAATCTTACTTTAATGTCTTTGGTAGAAAGTGTTCCCCCAAGTAGAAGAGACAGGACAACACTTCAGACAAGTTCATGGTGGTGTTTGAGGCGTGGAGAATTTCACTCCAACCCTCCTGCCCCCACTGTTATTTCTAGCAGGCTTTTGTGCTCTGCTCTGACTGCTAACCTGGCCCCTGCCCTCACAGCACGAGCTACAGCACATGGAAGAGTATTGGCAGGTTTATGATGCCTAATTTTATAACTGACATATGAAAAAAGGAAACATGATGTATCAGAGCAAGATAATACAAAAGAGGACTTTGGACACTACCAGAAACAAAATAAGGGACAGGCGTTGTCAGGAAAACTACACAAGAAGAGAAGAGCGGTGACCTCTTACTTAGGGGCTTGCACATATTTCCTTTCTGCTGTCCTTCCTCTTATTCTACATTAAAAGCAGAAAAAACGTTAAGATTGATTTATTTTGCTCATTAATCCACTAAGAAGAGAACTTTACTGCCTTGGTACTCAGCGTACAAGGAGCCAGCACAGGAGGGAGTCGTGGGACAAGTCAAGCAAGAACTTCTCTCATGAAAAAGTAGGGAATCTCCTGGGCTGAGGGTTACGAATTCTGATTACTTTTGCAATCCAACTAAGTATACACCAGACCGACAGCAGAAAATTATTTCGGTCTCCCTGGAGCCAGACTAACGCATGAAAACCAAGAAAGGTGGCCAGTAAGTTACAACATGCAGCTAAACTTTAAATGCTCTACCCTTGAACTCTGTGCTCAGGGTACAGAGTGAATGCCTTAACTTCCAACAATTCCGCTTAAAGTTCAAGGCAATTTTTATCTCTGGCAGGGATAATAGTCTCTTTAAATACCCACACTATAACGCGCAATGCGAACGAATACTACTTTTGGTTTTAGAACTGAACATACCCACTCAGCCTCTACAAACATTTTCCTACTACTAGAGGCAAAATTTGTCAACACACGTTGGACTGAAGCATACGTGAAGTGAAACCTTTATGTTCTGATTATTGTTGATGGATGACCACACTAGTCTGAGCTAACTCAGAAATCTGCAACCTAGGAAGCTCTTCTTGCCAGCTGCACACTCCAAGAGTTTAGGTGTTACAGTCAGTATTTCTCAGTTTAGCAGATGATCCTCATGCTAAAAATATCACTTGACATGACAATATGTTTTAGTACTACTGGCCTGACAAAAGAGTATCTAAACAGTGGATGCCTTTTTTTTTTTTTTTTAAGGCTTTCAGGATTGTCAAATCTCTGGTAATATTTTAAAAGCCAATTATGATCTTTACATAGGTTTCTACAGCTTTCAGTTTCAGAAATAACATCACTTCTCTGCAAGATGGCTACCTCCTGCAGTAGTCTGAGATAAGCCAATTCCATTTAGAAAGAACAATGAGCAATATATTTTCCTAATGAACTTCACAAGGGCTTATCTTGAAAACTTTCAGAGTGGCTAGTTGAGCAACGTGCTGGAACGCTTTCCTCCTCCAGCTGCCTGCTTGCTGCCCAGGTGTCACAGGACATTTGTAGACAGGTGATGCCTTTACACAGCCAGCATTGTCCAGTCCCGGACATCCACTGTGTGAGGGACAGTGATTTCCCAAAGCCTGCCAAGGCTCTCAGTTGCCTGCAACACCCAAGTTTGTATAGCAAACGACCTACTCGTGTTCCTTCAGCAGGCAGCATTACATTTGTTGATAGGCCTGCGTGGATTTATATTAAGAAACCCTATAGGCACGTAATTTCATTACAAAAAGCACACCATCACCATTAGGAATATCGGAAAACAGGGAAAGAAAACTGCAACGGCAATGCACCAAAGTAATTTTTCTTCCCAAAATGACCTCTTGTGAGCTGATTCACAGGGAATCCGAAACTCAGACAACGTACACACAAACGCTCACACATGCGGAGCGTAAAGGAGAGTGCTGGAGCCTACCGGGATCAGAACACGCCAAAATATATTCAAGCCTCAGGAAAGAGAAAAAAATTTAAAAAAAAAAAAAGGAAAAAAAAAAGAAAAAAAAAAGAAAAAAAGGGGAAAAAAAAGAGAAAAGCGAAGACGCTCGAGCTCGGCATCCATCCTCCGGCAACTTTACCAGACGGCTTAGCGGAGAGGGGAGATCGGTGCTGGCGAGGTCCCGCAGGATCCCCCAGCCCTTGCCCGGGCACACAGCCCTAGGCGCAGCCCCGCCGCCCGGTCCCGCCGTGCGCCCGCAGAGCCGAACCGAGCCGAGCCGGCCCGGGCCGGGCAGAGCCGTGCCGAGCAGGGCCGGCCCCGCTTGGGATCCCACACAGCGCTGCGGGGCAGCCCGGGCACCCCGCAGCCCAGCCCGGCTGCTGCCCCGGAGCCAGCGGCAGCG